>CM031237.1:337259865-337596943 GCA_018340775.1 Taxus wallichiana var. yunnanensis | reverse complement strand
CACAGAGGAAGATATTCATAAGACCACCTTCCGTATGAGATATGGCCATTACGAGTTCATAGTGGTACATTTTTGTCTAATGAATACCCCATGAGTTGTTCATAAGCTTGATGAATGGGGTATTCAGAAATTTTGGATTTCTTCATGATCATCTTCCTTGATGACATTCTCGATTTACTCACGTACGTGGGAGGAGCACAAGGAAAACCTTCGCCAGTTTCTTCAAAGGTGTCTTTGTGAGCAACATCTTTACGGGAAACTAGAGAAGTGTGCATTCTTTTAAACAGAGGTGTAATATTTGGGCCACATCATTTCTAGGGAAGGTATCGCATTTGACCCCTCTAAGATTCAAGCTATTATGGATTGGCTAGCACCCACTAGTGTGACCAAGGTGTGCAACTTCATGGGTTTGGTAGGTTATTACAGGGTGATTTGTTCAGGAATTTTCTCGGATTACGCACCACATCACTTCCCTTCAGCGGAGAGGGAAGAAGTTTTTTTTGTCAGATAGATGTGAGCAAGACTTTAGGACACTGAAGGAATGCCTCATGACATTGCCTATTCTTATGGTGCCAGATCCTCAAGGTGGGTTCTTCATTTATACAAATGCTTCTTTGGCAGGACTTGGAGGTGTGTTGATGTAGGAGGACAAGTAGTTACTTTTGAGTCTCACAAACTCAAGGATTATGAGCTCAATTATCGACACATGATCTTGAGCTTGTTTATTTGTGCACACCTTGGTGTGGTGGAGACACTTCCTCATTGGCTAGATATTTACACTCATGACCGATCACTTGAGTCTTTGCCACCTCTTCACGTAGCCCAATCTTAACACTCATCAGTGGCATTGGATGAAGTTTCTTTGTGAGTACAATATGGAAATAAATCATGTGAAGGGGAAGGAGAACGTGGTTACAGGCCCGAGTAGAAAAGACATGTAGCTATGGCTACTTCATGTGGGTATAGATTTACGGAGTAGGATTTTGTAACAACTTCCTTTTAACAGCTTCTACCTTGCAACCAGAGCAGAGATTGAGTCTCAAAGACCCATTGAGGGGAAGTTTGATGGATTTTCATTAGAGGTAGATGGTCTTCTCATACACAAAGGTTAGATATATGTTCCTAGAGATGGAGGCTTGAGACAAGACATTTTTATAGAGGCTCATTATACACCTTATTCAGCCCATCCTGGGGTGAAAAATATGCACGCCACTTTGAGGAAACTATACCATTGGAGGGGACTTTGGGGAGATGTGGCTCATTTCGCATCAAGTTGTTTAGAGTTTCGGAGGGTGAAGGCCAAACATCAACATCCAACTAGCATTATTTTTCCTCACGCCATACCGAAGTGGAAATGGGACACCATTTCTATGGAATTCATAGTTAGGTTACCGATGTCAAGATACCACCACATTGCCATCATGGTCATGGTGGATGAATTGAATAAAGTAGCTCACTTTTCTCCTGAAGACTACCTACATAGTTAGTGCGGTGACACGGTATATCTTGATGAGATTGTCGAGGTTGCATGTGATTCCATGGAAGATCATTTGTGGCCCACCGTGATCCTTTTTACATTTCTCACTTCGGACTACGATGCAACATGCTCTCGGGACAAGGATCAATTTCAGCACCGCATATCACCCTTGAGATAGATGGACAAACCGAGTAGAAGAATAAGATCTTAGAGGACATGCTTAAGATGTATGTTATGGATCACCAGTCGAGATGGGAGGAGTATCTGTACTTGGTGGAGTTTTTCTACAATTATAGTTTCTAGAGTTTGATAGGCTTGGCTCCTTTTCAGGAATTATATGGCAGAGAGTGTAGGACACCTCTTAGTTGGGACAGGTTAGAGGACATGGTTTTTCTTGGGCCAGCCTTATTGTAGGATATGGAGCAATAGGTTGTTTTGATCAGGAAGAGATTGTAGGAGGCGCAGGAAAGGAAAAAAAGTATGTGGATTAGCATATGACAGATTGTAGTTATGAGGTGGGCACTAAGGTGTTTCTTTTTGTCAGACCGCATAAGATCCCTATCCGTTATGGAAAAGGTTCTAAGCTTTCTCCTAGGTTTGTGGGTCCCTTTGATATTTTGGAGCGCTTTGGTCTCTTGGCCTATCATCTAGCATTGCCACCTAGCTTGTCTTGCATCCATGATGTGTTTCATGTTTTTGTGCTTAGGAGATATATTGCAGATCCTTCTCACGTATTAGATTTGACCGCATTACAGTGCGGGGATTGGTGCAGTGATAGTGGATCCCATCTCGTATTATAAAGCGCAAGACCTGGGCCTTCAAGGCAGAGAGATTGACCAGGATTGGGTCTAGTGGCATAGGTATGACGAGACTACTGCTACATGGGAGGATGCTTTGCATTGCTACGAGTTTAGTTTCCACACTTGTTTTAGTGACTTCGAGGAGAAAGTCAAGTCTAAGGGGAGGGGGATGTATTTCCCACTTCCCTTCGACATTTATTTCTGTTGATTTCTATACTATTGACTATGCTTATGGACATTTTGTATTATTCTGACTTAGCATGATGTTAGATGTTAGAGATACTGAGACTATTGTTGGTCTTCTATTCTTAGTATGATGTGTGTGGAATTTTTAGAGACATTTTGATATGGATGATGATATGCTATTGATATGGTTATATATATTTCTGACATGCGATATTTTTGTCACACTGAGTAGGCATTGATAATTAAACTAATCTTATGATCCTATTGATATCAATGAAATGTGGAATAGAGATGTTGTTAAAAATGTAAATGATATCGTAATTTCCTAGATGATGTTTTGATTCATATGTAGATGATTGTGGATTTCACATTACATATTTTATCTTAGATGTTTTGATGTGGCCACGAGGCCGAAGGAGGTATTATGTGTTGTAAGTAAATATATTCACAACAAACAATGGGGGATTGAAGACCAACCACATTGGAATGCTAAGTGAATTCAACAAGGGTCACCATGACAACATGTATTTTTGAGTATGTGTGTTTGAATTGTTGTTGGGGGTTCCCATGGGGGTAGTTACCTCTAATTGTGACCAAGGGGGTTATGTGTTGTCTTTTATTTTAGTCTCATTTATTTAACATTAGTATGTGATTTTTTTAGTGATGTAATTTATTGTATTAATTATTTATATTTTGGTGTATATTCCCTTTTATCTTTAATGAGTTTAGGTGTCTTATTTAAGTTAATTAATCTTGTTCTAAACTAAATTAAGAATGGGTCAAAGGAATTCATTTATTAGACTAGATGGCTCTTAGATTATGTGTTGTAAGTTGAGTGCTTGTGATCTTGAGTGTTGTACACTCTACCCCTTCATGGAAATTCGGATTTGACCTTAAGGGCCAATTTTGGAGGCTTGTGGGACAAGTCAAACTTGTCCCACACCTCTTAAATTACTATACCAACCCTACCTATGGGTTGGGGGTAAAAAAGACCCCATTATGTGTTTTGGGAAGACAAAAAGGTAAAATTTTATTGCACTTTCTTTCTTGTAATTAATTTTATCCTTGGGGGTGTGGGCTTGGATTGTGTGTGTAAGTAACTTGTCATTACTCTCACCCACCAATTTATGGTGCATTGGGGTTGAGGTTTGACATGTGAGGTGGAGTTCAAGATGTGTGATGTGGCATCCTACATGGAGCCACCTCACCCTCCTCTCTCTGTTTTCTATTTATTGAAGTTATTTTTCTTGTTTGGGGGTTACTTCATTCTTTTGTGCTCTTGCATTTTGGTGAAGTTAGAGGATTTTGGAGTGTTTGTGGTATTTGTTGGAGCTTATGTATGATTAATTGGGCTTGAAGAAGCTTGAGATTGACTCTTGGAACAAGCTCTACCATGGAAAGGTAGGATCTATACTCTTGCTTAATGTTCTTCTTTTATTTTTGTGTATATGTGTTTGTTTTGAATGTTTTGATATGCTTGTTGGGTGCTTGGGTAGATTTCCTAAGTGTGGTGTAGGAGGGGACTATGGGGAGAATTCATGTTGGGAGACATAAGAGTTTATTTCATGTTTTGGAGGGAGTTTGGGTTGGGTGCCCCACCTTGGACAAGGAATGCTTGCATTTCTTGTTGTTTATTTTATGAGGGAGGCATAAGAGAATGAGGGAGGCATAAGAGTATGTGGGAGGCATAAGAGGTACTTGAGGGAGACATAAGAGTGTGTAGGGGTTTTGAAATATGTATTGAAGGTTTTTAAGGTGGGAACCCATTTCCCATTGGGAGGCATAAGTGGCCTCCCCATAGGTTCTTGCTCCTTTGGGATTTTCATTTAGAGGCCTTGTATATTTTGTTGTTTTTCATTCTTGTGTTTGTAGTTTGAGTTGGATGTGTTTTGGAATGGTTGTGAAATACTTGGTTTCGTGTTGTGGAAGTTTGTTTGTTGCCATGTGTTGGATCCACCTTTCATTGCAATGTGGTTGCAGACTTTGGTGCCAATGAGGAGGATGGCTTCTCCTCCTCATTGGATATTTTGGTTGGGTGGAGAGTGTTGCCTCTCCCCCATTTTTTTGTGGATCAAGAAAATCATGAAGGAGCTATCTTGTTGGTGATGTGAAGCTTGGAGTTTTTTGGAGTCCTTAAGAAAACCCTTCTTGTGTGAAGCCTTTTTATTGTTCCCACTTAGGGTGGAGGAAATTGTAATATTGTATTTCTATTTTAGCTTACATTCTTGTATTATTTCCCACTTTAAGTGGAAGACATTGTAATAATCTTGTGAAGAAAATTTGCATTCAATTATTGGATATGAAAGTTGTATTGTATATTGAAAAATAGAAAGAAATATTTGTGTTGTAAAGCTAGTCTTGTGAAATAGAAAAGAAAGTTATTATCTTTATTTGAAGTTTTAGTTTGTATTGTGTGAAAAGAAGTTCTTTGTTTAAAAATAAATGAGCTATGCTCAATGGGAAAAGAAAGTTTACTTTCATTGTGAAATTGTATTATTGTAAATGAGAAAGAAGAAATATAGAAGTTGTAATATGTTAAAAATGTATGCATAGTAAACTTGTATGTAGAACCAAGTTGTTAGTAGTTGTTTGAACTAATAAGTTGTAGTGGAAATGGAATTAAGCCACAAATTTGAAGTACATAGTTGTGATAAATGTTAAGTAGATTATTTTGTTAAAATGATTCATTGTTGTTGTTATTATTGAAACAAGAAATGATTTAAAATGAGTAATTTTAACTATGAAATGAATAGATGGAATTAAATCCTACAACTGAAAACTATAGGAATATAAAATCAAGTTCAGAATGTGTTTTTAAAGATTTTAGCAAATTTTATTTTTGGAAATTTTTTTGGTTTTCAAGGTTCTGTTCCTAAGGAGCAAGATGCCACCCCAGTGTGAAATGTGAGTAACGGCCTTGTAAATCGTCGCTTAGGCAAGGCAAGGGGTCTTAGAACCGCCACTCTGTAAGGTAATGGTTCATGGTTTGTCACCTAGGTAGGACGCTGGTCCTCGGACCACCGACTGCTCTATGCTTTGCGGTTTTGTCACTTTCGCAAAAACGTAAACCCGTCCCAGTGCAATTTAACTTGGTGAAAATGAAATTTTTAAGCTTGTAAATTTACTAAGGGCACCTCCAACAATTAGCTAATGGATAAATTCTATTATTTAAATCAAAATAATCTCCAAATGGTAAATTTATAATATTCAAACTTGTATTTATAAATGGGAGTAGGGTTTTCCCAAATGGAGAACTCCTAATACAATTAGTGTTGTAGTAAAACAAGATTTGAAAAGGAAATCCCTTCAATCCTTGAATGAAAGACATTTCAATAATAAACCTACAATATAAACAAAAGTACCCTAAGCTTGATCTTGAAGAATTTCTCCATAGGTTCTCCCTTCCTTGCTCCCATGGCTTTCTTTGCTCCAACCTACAAATCAAATAAGAAAAAATCGACCAAATGAGGAGAATAGAATGAAGGAAGGTTTTAATAAGAATTGATAAGGAAATTTATGGCTAGTTTAGAACCCTAGGATCTAGTGGCCACAATTGAATTGATCTAAGGGTGGAGGATCAACCCTACTTTTGTTTGGTAGGAATGTATTTTTAAAATGTTTTAATTAAATCCTTAAGGGTATGTGTAGATGGGTGAATGGGGCCATTTAATTGCCTTGGGGTGCAAAGTCCTTATTAGTTCTTGGTATGTTTTATGAATTTAATAAAAAAGGACTTTAAGCTATTAGATAATGAACCTAAAATAATTAAGCATGAGGTTAACCATTTTAGGATTGAACATTAACTAAGGAGGAGAAAACACTTACCTAAGTAAATTAAATTCGGCACCTCACTAAATGATTTTTTATTTATTGACCCTAGAGATAAATTAGGAATATTTAATCTCTTAACTTAGACTTGGTCCATCCCTTGTAAAGTAGATATTCTTGGTGAAAATAATTTTAATGCTCACTAAGGGTTGACACCTTGTAACCCCTTTAACTTATATAAAAAAATTAGTCACAGTATTTCGGGTTAAGTGTTAGGTTTTAACATGTTCCTAGAATGTCATTTTTGAGGCGTTACAAGTACCATGACTCTTATTCACTCTTGTGGAGTGATAAAAAGAACGCATCGTTTTCTTCTAACACTTGTCCATCCTTCTCATCATTTTTTTAACTTTATGTCCACCTTCTCCAAAGTTTTAGATATCATAGTTATTACATTATCATTGTTACCATGCTTCACAAGGAAAGGTCTATAAGTTTTCATTATTGTGTATTTAACTCAATTCTAAGGTTATTTTTCATCTTTATTTCGATGTTATATTTTAGTTGTTGCACGGGAAATTTAACAAATAATTCTCATATTGTATTAATTTATATGATATGAATGCAAACAAACAATATTTTTGAGTTTTATAAAGTGCAATAAATGTGTAAAATGAAGTGAACTAAAGGATAAAGCTAAGGATGTTTGTTAGTGAATTAAAACTTGTCACAAAGTAAAAAAATGAAAAAACGTATCCCTGGAGATCCTATTGTTTTCAAATCTAAACTCTTAAATTGTTGGAATGAAATATACTAATATAAAATCTGATATGGAAAGTAGAGTTTGTTAGGTAAACATAATTTACTTAGTTAATTTATGCATTTACTATGTATGCAATTACGTATTCTTGTGGTAACTAGTTTTTACTTTGTTAGGTAGGTAACTTGTCATGTAATTATATGGTTGAAACCATATTATTTTTTATATTATTCACATAGGTTTAATTGTTACAACTATGTAACAATTATATTTGTTTTTATTACATTATTTGTGCTTCCCGTATGTATTTTGGAAGCTACGTAATTAGGTTTATTATTGCATAGTTGCAACTACATGTTTGTCAACATATGCTTGTGCAATATCTATAAATATCACAACCATCTTCATTATACTAGATTTTATTATTGAACATCAATAAAATTACAATGCTTCCATCCCTCTTCTAGATTTGGTATCAGAGCAGGATATGAAAGCTTGTGAGCAGAGAAGGTGTGCAGAGAGAGTGCATAAGAGATAGAGGAGCTTGGAGAAGCATCTGTAGAATTTGGAGAGCATGTGCAGCCTCCTGCAAATTCCCAGCCACATCCTTGGATCCCCAAAACCTCATGTTCAATTCCAAGTGATTGGAAATAAAATTTATTTTTCACTGGTGCCTCCCGCACTAGGAAAAATTTCAGCATTTACATAATTATGATTCAAATAAATCGAGATCATAAAAAAAATCTCTGGTAGAGCTCTACACCAAATTGGGTGTGTGATAGAGGCAAGTTGTGAATATGCTCACCGAGTTGAGATCCTTGACCGAGTTTCTTGCATTGGCGGGAGAGATAAGCATCGAGTTACATTGGCTTTGTAACGGGTTGTGGAACGAGTTGTACTCTAAGCATTGAGCCGTGGTGACCCCAAGCAAGAGATCGGTGAGTTATGCATTGTGTATTACAAAGAAACCAAACCACCTCTTTGCACTATTGACCAAGCTATGTTTGGTGGAAAGAGCCCTTCCTACTCGGTCCACACGTGAGTTACATTGCCGAGATCCCCGTCACAACCGTGCTCTATTTCTTTTGGATTGGGTCGAGCTCTACATTGGACGATCGAGCCCCTAAACCTACATCTAAAGTAGAGTGTATCAAACCTTCTCAACATCTAAATAGATTCATCTCCATCCACACGCAAACTAAGCACCATTGAAGTCAAGTTGTAAAGATTTTATGGATGAGCACCCTACATCAAGTTGTGGGTTGAGCCATGTGCCATGATTGGGTGAGCCAACATTACATAGATCTACCGAGAGTGCACCCTACCTCTTGAGCACTCAAAGATAGAATCGAGCGATATTGAGTTTGAGGATAGAACTCCTCCTTGCTGACCCTTCTTCACACAACCAAACATGAGCCATAAAAAATAACACAAAAACAATCATCCAACAGTAAATAAACACACTGCTTGAAGCAAATGGTGGCCAAAAACAACAAAGGAATTGTAAAACAACGTTCAAAAGCATAAGGAGGAGTAGATCTAGATTTTTAGCAACCTAAACCACCTTTAACCCCAACGCAACCACATGGAATTCTCCAAAGTCACCATGTCTACATTTAAAAGGTTAGCACTTTTGCGTATAATTCAAATATATTTTGCTTCAATTTACAATCAAAGCACATTGAGCGATGTGGTGGTTTGGGGAAATGTTGTGGGGAGGAGAGGTGATCAATTTGATCCCTCCCCCTCAAACCATTATTTTTAAAAACTATTTGATTTTGTGGAATTTATATTCGGTTCACCAAACTTGGTATCAAAAGTCTGTCATTAGACCACTTAGTCATAACCAAACGCCACCCTAAATTTAGCGGAGAAAACCCTATAGAAGGGTAAGAAATTTTCTCCCATTTTCTCAAAATTTCATTACGAGCAACTTTTTGAAAGGAGGGGCATCTTAAACTACATTTTTAGCTATTTTTTTGTGGTTTTTCACACTAAGAGCCATATTGAGCTCCGGAGGCCACCAGGGCCTCACAAAAACAAATTTTTGGCTTGTCATTCAATTTTTCTACATATTAGATGTAATTGTATATTTTTAATGTATTTTTCAGTGGATTGTACTAATTTTTAGGTTTCCATATTCAACTCGCAAACATTGTAACTGATAAAAACTTGGTAGATATTTGTAAACAAAATCAAGTAAAATTTGGTTCTATAACACTTACGAGATCTTTGGATCTCTTACGTAACATTCGGGTATATACAATTCCTCTGGGAAGCACTTACGGGTAAAGCCATTGTGACTACTACTACACTTAATGCCTAATATAGCCGCAATAATGTCATCTGGGAATCATCCCTATAAATCGATGGGGATTAATAAGCACACATCACACACATTGAGCCATCACATCCATATGTAAATGATTGCATGACATAAATATGGAAACTGAAATTATTTGAGTATATAGCAAAGTTATGCATGCGTATGAGGATATTTGTTTGAGTTGGTGTCAATGATTACACATACCCCTTTCATTACTATCTTAGTTCCACGTATCGAAAGGGTGAGCTTATTCCACATACCGATAGGTATATCAGAAGGGCATATATATAGAAAGGTTCGATATATTAGACTAATGGTATATAGATAGGGAGACCTTATACCTGGTGATAAGAGCCTTACCCTTTGTTAGTGAATTCAGAAAAATGGGCACCAATGCCCCTAAGTTCTTTCTTCCAGACTCACAACTCCTAAGAGGAGATAATTATGCTTTGCATGGAAAACTAAGATCAGAACACAACTTGAGTTTGAAGAGATATGGCCTGTTGTGAATGGTTCCACAACTAGATCACTAGATGATGCAACTCAATAAAGAAATTTTGACAAGGCCAATTAGAAGGATAAATTCATAATTTTTTTTTTGCATTGTATGATGATGTGTAACCCCACATTCGAGATGCCAAAATAGCCAAAGAATCATGGGATAAGTTGAGCATCGTGTATGAGGCCAAAAACAAGAACACAATTCTAAATTTGCAGAGTCAGTTACACACACTGAAATTCAAACAAAATGAGAAAGTAGAAGTTTTTTTGCAAAGAGTTATAGAATTGAGGTCTTCATTACTATCCCTGGAGAGGAGGTCACTAATACAACTCTCATTCCCATTGTTTTGAGATCACTCCCTCCTTCTTACCACATTTTTGTGATGACACTAAACTTGTTGGATCAAAAAATTACTTTTGATAAGTTAGTAAATCTACTGTAGCAAGAAGTAATGTACAATAAAGATGATGAAGAGGAGAAACCACTATCTTCTCATCAAAAAGGAAAAGGAAAAGAAAAATATCATTATTTAAATCCCAAAAACAACATCAACATGGGGAAAAGAAATAAAAATGTCCTATTTGCAATAAAGGACATGATGTGAAAGATTGTTGGTACAATACATACAAGAAAGGTTCATCAAGTAATTATGGACCTCAAAATCAACAATCTCATAAGGGACATTCACACTACAATCAAGGGTAGAAGAAGGGGAATTGGTGAAGAAAACCCCATCAGCAAGGTAATATAGCTGAGCAAGAAGATCATTCAGAAAATGAGGACTTCTTGTACACTTCTCGTTCCAGTGAACCATCCATGTCATCTAGTGTTATTTGGTATGTTGATTTAGGATCCACTCGACACATGACCGGGCATAGATCTTTGGTTTACTATCATGAGGAAAACACCTTTGAAAAACCATGTTTCGTTAGGTGATGATTATTCTTACACAATATAGGGTATTGGGAACATTTCTCTACCTCTTGGTTCATGAAATTTTAGATTATCGATGTATTATATGTCCCTGGATTAACAAAGAATCTACTATTAGTGAGTAATCTTCTAGATCATAATATGAAGATTGAATTTCATAGTCATTCTATTAAGAAAGTGTGTTTTATTCAAAAAAATCAAGAGGCTTGAATATTGTTGCAAAATCCTCCAATGTGGGACATATGTTCCAACTTGACTTTTTCCACAGGGGATGATCATGCATTAGTGGCTAAGAATTATTCATCAACACAACAGTGGCATCGAGACTTATAGGAATTATTCATCAACTAGTAATGAGTTCAAATCCTACCTTCAAGCTCACGGGATTCATTGATAGATGCCTCCTCCACACACACCACAACAGAATGGTGTTGTTGAGAGAAGAAATTGTACTATCATGGAGATGGTGTGTTACATGATCAATGATTATGGACTAACGAGGAAATTTTGGGAAGAAGAAACAAAGACAACAGTTTATTTGTTGAATAGAGTGCCCACATTTGCTCTTGATGGAGTAACATCACATGAAGCATGGTCAAAGTGGAAGCCATCCATTTCACACCTCAGAGTATTTGGGTGCAAAGCTAGCATGCACATACCCAAAAACATAAAGAAGTTGTATATGAAGTTAAAAAAACTCATCTTCATTGGATAAAATGAAGAGGCTCTTGGGTATATATTGTTGGATCCAAAGACCAGAAAAGTCTACACTAACATATATTTTGAGTTCTTTGAGAATAAGGAAGATGAGACTCCCTCTCTAGACTCACCTGATGTAGATATTTCACCTATTGTGAAAACAAAAGCTAAGGCTCCCGCCGATGATGATAATTATGATGGGGATGATGGTGATGATCGAGACAGACCACGACCCACTTTGGAGTAGTACAACATATGTGCAAGTGGTATAATAACATGATATAAGATGCAAAATTAGATGCCCCACTGGATACATCCACCACTAGGCCACAAAATTGCAGTAAAGCACGAGAAGAAGTAAACTTTTCTTTGACGAGTAGATTTTTTGAATCTGTTGATCCTCAGTCTTTTGTCTAGAAGCCCTATAGTTGAAATCTTGGAAAGATTCCATGAACGCAATGAATATCGATCGGTGATGAAAAAAACACTTGGCAGCTTGTAGATCTTCCACTAGGGAAGAAACCCATTGGTTATAGATGGATATTCAAAACAAAGTATAAAGCATATTAGACCATAGACAAGTACAAAGAAACACTGATAACAAAGGGGCATGTAAAAAAGGAAGGCATAGACTAAGAGGATACATTTTCTCCCATAGCTAAGATCAAAACGATCAGGATGATCTTTTCTCTAGCTGCACAATTTGGTTGGAAAGTCCATCAGATGGATGTGAAAAGTGCCTTTCTGAATGGAGATCTATAGGAAGAAATCTACATGACTCAATCTGAGGGTTATGTTGTACTTGGAGAAGAAACAAAGGTATGCAGACTCAGAAAAATCTCTGTATGGCCTTAAACAAGCACCCCGGGCTTCGTACATCAAAATTGATGAACATATCATTCAACATGGATTCGTCAAAATCCATATGATCCCAATCTCTACCTCAAAAAGCAAGGGGGAAGATTGTGATTGTTATTATCTATGTCAATGATCTAGTCTTCACTGATAGTTTAATGAATATGATTGATGCAACGAAGAAAGATCTTAATCAATCATTCGACATGACAGATCTCAGGATCATGCACTACTTTCTTGGATTGGAAGTATGACAGAAGGAGAATCACATATTTTTTTCTTAGTTGAAGTATACGAAGAAAACACTCATAAATTCAAGATGTTGGATTGCACACCTATTGCTATACTTATGGAGACGAGGCTGCAGCTATCTCATTCGATCCATATCCCGTGGTAAAGGTAACTCTCTATCGGCAGCTTGATTAGGAGTATCATTTACTTAACTTATACTAGACCAGATATCAACTTTACAGTGAGCTATCTTTCCAGTTCATGTAGGAGCCCAAATTTTTCATTGGAAGACGAAAGGTGGATATTGAGATATCTCAAGGGTATAATAGATCTTGGTCTAGAGTACAAGAAGAACGATAAATTATTCTTGACTTGTATATTTAGATTCGAGATCATGCGGTAAAATTGATGACAGAAATCCACTTCTTGATTTGTATTATTTTTGATATATGGAACGATATCATGGGGAAGTAAGAAATAAAACTTTGTTTTACACTCTTCTATAGAAGACGAATATCATGTTGTAGGAGGAGTTGTCTGCGAAGCAATATGGCTACATTGCATACTGAAAGGAATTAGAATACCACAGGAAAAACATACCACCTTGTATGTTGACAATGAAGGTGTTCTCAAACTTGTTCACAATGTAGTTTTTCATGAGATAACAAAGCACATTGAGGTACAAGTTCATTTCATATGTGAGCATGTCTTGAAACACAACATACAACTTCAGTTTTTCCCAACAGCTGAACAACGAGCAAATATCTTCACAAATTCACTTGCATGTGACAAGTTTGAGTTGTTCAGAGAGTTCCTCTCCTCATCCCTTGAGGCAATGCAAAATTAAGGGGGAGAATGTTAGGTAAACATAGTTTACTTAGTTAATTTATGCATTTACTATGTATGTAATTTTGTGTTACTGTGGTAACTAGTTTGTTACTTTGTTAGGTAGGTAACTTGTCATGTAATTATATGGTTGAAGGGTCAAAGCATATAAGTGTGTCCCACTTGGTGGTATTTTTTTATTTGACTAGTAAATAAATATTTAAAAATACTATAAAAACTTTAAAAATTTAGGTAAATTTTAGATGACCCGCACCTTAGTATTTATAAGCTCTTAAAAATATATCTTTGATCATTTAATGTGTTTGGTCATGTTTTGGTTGTCAGACATATTTTTCTGAAAGTACAAAAGCTGTAAAAAAGTGGGACAAAGTCATATGCTTTGACCTTGAAACCATATTGTTTTTCATATTATTCACGTAGGTTTAATTGTTACATAGTTGTAACAATTATATTTGTTTATATTACATTATTTGTGCTTCTGGATGTATTTTGGAAGCTACTGTAATCAGGTTTATTGTTGCATAGTTGCAACTACATGTTTTTCAACATATGGTGTGTAATATCTATAAATAATGCAACCATCTTCATTGTACTAGATTTTATTATTAAACATCAATAAAATTATGAGGCTTCCATACCTCTTATAGAGGTCATGTTAACTAAGCTATGATTTATACTAAATTGATCTATCTTGAAAATGAATACATTCTAATCTATGAATAGTTGAGGATTTAAATCTAGAAATTAAACTACTTTTTTTTCTTTTTCTAAATACAATCTCTAAAATTAAAGTAATCTAAAATAAATCAACAAGCTATATTCCTATTCTAAAACCTAGGGTCTAATCCCAAAGATGGGAAAATCCTAGAGCAAGAGGATTTTGATCTTTTAATCTATGAAAAATGAATTTATTCGAAACAAGTATAAGATAATGGTTTTATTGTTGTTTTCTTGATTGTTTTCTATTTAATACTAAAGAGAGGAAATTAAATCTACTCTAATGACACAAATAAACAAATTTTTCTTAGATCTAACCTATTTTTGTAATTGGAATGGGTTTGATCTAAAACTTGTATGTTTATTCCCTTACTAGAATACTCCATTCGAGATCATTAAGATTGGTTTTGTTGTTGATCTATTTAATTTAGAAGGGAGATGAAAAGTCTTGATGCACTTGGAAAGAGGAACACATATTTGATCATGGTGGGTGGTTCAAGGGGAAGTAGAATTCTGTCTAATGGCCCCTGTGTTCTCTTTTTCATAGCAACAACAATACACAATCCTTAAGGTGCCTAGTATTGGAAGAAATCTTAATCTAGGTTGGTTTATGTCTCTAGATCAACAATATAGTAGTAAAAGGTAGTTTCAAAACTATGGGAGGAATAAAATGAGTGTACAATTTTTCTTAATTGCCAAACTCTAAGTTTTATCAATCCTATCTAAGATATCATAATTAAATATATTTCCTAAATTGAGTCATTTATGGATTAAAATCAAGTTCCAAGAGGTAGAAGGAGTGAACTATGCATAAAAAAAGGTGGAAAACATAAATGGGTTTACAAAGGATGAAAATTCATGCATGGAAACTCTATGTTCAACTTAAGTTGTGAGTGTGATGGAATTGCCGGTTGTTGTTGGAAGCTATCTATGAAACCTTTAGTAAACATGATTGAACCACCACAATGGGGGTAAAAACACCGGTGTTGTTTTAGAGCCACCATGGAGGATCTATCCTAGGTGTGCAAAAAAAGGGGCAAGAAGAGGAAGAATAAATAAATCAAATTTCTCGGAGAGAGCCCAAGGGCTATAAAGAAGTGTAAATGGAGCTATGTAGTGGTCTTAAGCCCTTTAGAACATCTTGTCATGTTTTTGGATCCTCATCATCATCATTGAGGGTTTCACAATGAACTCCCTTAGATTCCAACTTTGACCTTCTAGTTTATTTTCTTCCTAATCACCGATTGAAAATTAATGAAAAAGAGAGGAAACAAATGAATGTGTGTTACTTACTATGTAATTCTAAGTGGCTAAACTATATATATATATATATATATATATATATATATATATATATATATATATATATATATATATATCATATTATATATATATATAAATGGAATTATTTTTCTTAAAATGATTATCTTAGATTGCGGTTTTGGTAAAACACTTGAACTATTGCAATATGTGGATTTTTATATGGATGTATAAGCATATATGTCTATCTTTTCATTTTGAATTGAAGATATTACATTTTTAAAGATAAATCTCATGCATGATTTTTAAGCACACACCGGTAGTGGTTTCAATATAAATCAAGGGAGAGAGTAGATTTGTAATATAATAAATTGATAATTTTGAGAAGACGTTTTGGAAACAATGTACTCACACAACAAACATAATTGATATAATGGTTTGAATTGTTTTTGTGAGTTTTATGATGATGATGTTAGGTAAAATTTAGTTTACCTAGGTTAATTATGCATTTACCTTAGTTAATTGTTAATTAATGGTAAGTTGTTATTAACCATTTATTATTTGTAATTGGGAATAGTATTCCCATATAAGTCTTTGTCATTATTATAATTGTTATATAGTTGAAACTATATATTTGGAGTTTTCTGTACATGGGATTATATTTTTTGCATAGTTATAACTCCTTGTTTTGTATGGACATGACTATGTAATATCTATAAATATTGTAGTCATACATTCTATATTTGATTGGATTCATTATTAATAAAATCTACCAGGCTTATCCCTATTATTCATCTTACATTTGGTACCAGAGTAGGTTGAAGCTCCTGGCCAGGTTAGAGAGAGGTTACAGAGGAAGAAAAATCTTGGAGAAGAAATCTACATCACAGGAGAGCCAGTGTTGCCTCCAGCAGCTTCCCAGAACTCCCTATAGTCCCACAACCTCCTATTTGATCTCTAGGTAAACGCAAAGCAATTTTTTTTTTACCTTGGTGCCCTCTCACGCACTGAAAAAATTTACTTCTTAGAAGCTAACCATCTGCTGAAATATTAAAAAAATAATATATTTTTTCCCATTAGGGTTTTGTCTCTAATTTAGAGAAGCAATATAGTTTCTGCTATTGTTAGCAGACCTCTGCATTTGGAGGAAACTTTGCAGGTCGAGCCTTCCATCGAGCTCTCCACAGAGCTCCCGACCTAGCTAGGTCTATTCGGCCAAGCCATCTTGTATGAGATCGAGCTATAATACGTTTGATCAAACTTTGTTCGTATTATAAGGAGAGCCATTATTTAGATAGACCAAATAAGTTTTTTTGTCAATTCAAGCCAATCTGGAATAATATCTCCACAAGAATTGATCTATGTCCTATAAGCACATAGATCCTGTAAAACAAACAATGGTGAAGACGTTGTATTGCAAGCTCGAGCGACCCGTGACATCAAATTAGCTCATGACAAGTGATTTGGAGGCATTCTACATGGCTGAGTTGGAGGGGACTCCATAGTCTAAGCATTCCTCTTTATTCAAGTGGCCAATCCCTTTCAAAATAGCCCAAATGGTAGATCGTAAAATAATGGAGCGACCTTATAATACAAAATGAACAATGGTGAGTTGGGATCTCCATAATCGTGATTTGCAATCACACAAAAAGAAAAATCAAATCACAATCCACATCGAGTGCAATTAATTACTTAGTGGAGATAATAATCAAGGTGGTGGATAAATTCAATAAAGCACATAGCCCCACATGTATAACCTACAACCAAAACAAATACCGCATCAATAAAAAATGGTGGAGAAATAAAATTATAAGGTGACGTACAAATTTCTTTGCAAAAGAGATATCTATTTTTGGTGTAGCTAACCCTAAATCTGACCTCCTCCCAAGATAAGCCACGTGGATCATCCACTTCTAGCGGTGTGGCATGTGGGGTTTCAAAAGGTTAGTCATTTTTGAAGTCTTTATATACATGTGCTTTATTTCATAGCATATGCCCATTGGGCACTTAGTTGAATAAAGGAAAGGCTTAGGATTGGGAGGTATAGAGTTCAACCCCTACCCACAAAAACATTTTTAAATATTTCAATTTACACCCCCAAGAAACTTTAGAGGAAAATTTAGTAGAAAAATCTCTGCTAAAGCCCTTAGTCATAACTAAACAAGCTACTAAAAATAACAGAGAAAACCCTACAATAGGGAACAAAATTTCTCCCAAATTTCTTACTTTTTGATTCCTGGCAATTTTTTCCTAAGGAGGGGTGATTAAAAATTTCATTTTGAGTTATAGTTTTATGGTTTTTTGCTCAGATAGCCATATTGAGCTCCAGAGGCCACCAGGGCCTCGAAAAACAATTTTTTTCGCCTATCGTTGAATTTTTTTATAATTTTGAATGTATTTGTATACTTTAGTGTATTGTACTAATTTACAGTTTCCATATTCAACCACAAACCATTATAATTGCTGTAAAATTGGCAGATATTTGTACTAAAAAATATTAAAATTTGGTTTTGTATCACTCACAAGATCTTCATCTAATTCGTAGCATTCGGTATAAACAGTGCCTCTGGAAGCACTTACGGGTAAAGCCATTGTGACTACTACTACACTTAACACCTAATATAGCTGCACCAACGTCGTCTAGGCATCGACCCTTTAAATCGATGGGGAGTAATAAGGACATAGTGCACACACTTTGTAGCCTTCCCATCTATCTATGAATGATTACTCGACTTAAATATGGACTGAGAAATTATCCGAGTATATAGCGAAGTTATGCGTGTATGAGGATATTTCTTTGAGCCGCTATCAATAATCACATAGATCTCTTTTAGTACTATCTTGGTACCACGTATCGAATTCTTTCATGTACGTAATGCCTCTTTCACGTACCACTCAGGTATATAGAAAAGGTGAGATTCTTCCACGTATCGATGGGTATATCGAAAGGGCACGTATATAGAAAGGTTCGGTATATCGAAATGATAATATATAGATTGGAAGACCGTATACCTTGAGTGATAAGATCCTTACCCTTTTTCATTTGATTATGAAAAATGGGCACCAACGCCCCCAAGTTATTTCTTCTATAGTCACAACTAATAAGAGGAAATAATTATGCAAAGCATGGAAGATAAAAATAAAGACACAACTTGAGTTTAAAGAGATTTGGACTGTTGTGAATGGTACTATAATTAGATCAACAAATGATACAACAAAAAGAAACAATTTGATAGATCTGATCAAAGGCCAAGCTAATTATCTTGTTTGGAGTGTCCAATGATGACGTGCAACCCCACATTCGAGATGCCAAAACAACCAATGAAGCGTAGGATAAGTTGAGCACAATATACAAGGCCAAAAACAATAATTTCATACTGAATTTGTAGATTCAGTTACACACACTGAAGTTTAAACAAAATGAAAAAATAGAAGCTTTCCTTCAAAGAGTTGTAGAGTTGAGGGCTTCACTTCTAGCCCTAGGAGAAGCGGTCACTGATGAAGCTCTCGTTCCCATTGTTCTGAGATCCCTCCCTCCTTCATACCACATTTTTTTGACAACACTAAACTTGTTAGATATGACAATTAGTTTCAACAAGTTAATGAACCTACTACAACAAGAGGAAGCAATGTACAATAAAGATGATGAAGAGGAGAAGGAAATTTCTTCTCATTAGAAATGGAAAGGAAAAGGAAAATCTCATGAAAAACCCCAAAATAAGAATCAACATTAACAAGGGGATAAACAACGAAGAAGAAATGTCATATCTACAAAAGAGGTCATGAATTAAAATATTGTTGGTATAATACTTATAAGAAAGGTTTATCCAACAACTCTAGACCTCAACACCAACAATCTCACAAGGGACATTATAACTACAATCAAGGGTAGAAAAAGGGGAACTGGAAAAGAAAACCCCATCAGCAAGGAAATATTGTTGAGCAAGAAGAACATTCAGATATTGAAGACTACTTGTACACTTCTCATTCAAGTGAACCCTCCACGTCATCTAGTGATGTCTGGTATGTTGATTTGGGAGCCACTCGACACATGACCGGCCAGAGACTAGTTTACTTCAATGAGGGACACACCTTTGAAAAACCATGTTTCGTTAGGTGATGATTCTTCATACACAATACAGGGGATTGGGAACATTTCTCTACCCCTTGGTTCATGCAACTGTAGATTTTTAGATGTACTATATGTCCTTGGGTTGACTAAAAATCTATTTTCAGTCAATCAACTCCTAGATCAAAACTTGAAAATTGACTTTGATAGTCATTTTGGAAAGAAAATGTGTTTAATTCGAGATAAATCACAAGGCTCAAAAATAGTTGCAAAAGCCTCTAATGTGGGACACATGTTCCAACTTGATTTTGTCCATGGAAATGATCAGGCACTTGTGGCTAAGAAATCTACTTCGCACAATTGTGGCATCAAAGACTTGGTCATATCAGTTTCAAGTATCTCAAAACACTTCACCAAAATAATATGGTAAAAGGATTACCATCTC
This sequence comes from Taxus wallichiana var. yunnanensis, assembly GCA_018340775.1. Classification (NCBI taxonomy): domain Eukaryota; kingdom Viridiplantae; phylum Streptophyta; class Pinopsida; order Cupressales; family Taxaceae; genus Taxus; species Taxus wallichiana. The sequence continues at coordinate 337,577,069 of CM031237.1, read as the reverse complement.
TCCAAAAGGATACATATAAGTGTCCTCACTTCCTAACAAGAAAATAACATAGAGCTTCATTCCAAAAGAGTTCTTATCGAGCTCATGGTAAGTTTTATCTGGTTCATACCAATATTTACGGTTCGATGCAACCGAGTCATTCTAGATTTCAGTACTTCATTCTTTGTGTTGATGACTATTCGAGAAAAATGTGGATTTTTTGTCTTTGTAAGAAAAGTAAAGATTTTGAAAAATTCAAGAAGTTCAAAGTGTCTGTAGAAAAAAAACTGGTCATAACATCAAAACTCTCCACTCAGATCGAGGGGGGAATTCACCAGTGATGAGTTCAAAGAATACCTATAAGCTCACGAGATTTTTCGACAAATTCCTCCTCCACACACACCATAGTAGAATGGTGTTGTTTAGAGAACAAATCATACTATCATGGAAATGGTGTGATGTATGATCAATGATTCTGGACTAGTGAGGACATTTTGGGCTAAAGCAACAAAGAAAACTATATATTTGTTGAACAAAGTTCCCACAGTTGCTCTTGACGGAGTAATGCCACAAGAAGCATGGTCAAAATGAAAGCCATCAGTTGCACACCTCAGAGTATTCAGGTGTAAAGAAAGTATGCATATACCCAAGAAAAATAGAAATAAATTGGATATGAAATCATAAAAACTAATCTTCATTGGGTATAATGAAGAAACTCTTGGGTACAGATTGATGGATCCTAAGACTAGGAAATTCTACACTAGTAGAGATGTTGAGTTTTTTGAGAAGAAGGAAGTAGAGACTCCTCCTCCAGACTCACCTGATGTAGATTTTTCACCAGTTGTTAAAATAGAAGTTGATGTTCCCACAGATGATGAAAGTGATGATGGGGATGATGGTGATGATCGATAGAAGGGTTATCCAATTTTTCCCCTTAGGAAAATTGGACAAACAAGAACTTGCACGTAATGAAAATGGAGGAGTTGATCCATCAAGAGAGCTTGCATTTCGAGTTGGTCCAAAAGGTTGAAGCATGCCTGAGAAAGTAGCAGAGATTTTGGGAAAATAAGTTTGAAATCTGAAATTTTAGATTTCGGAGGTGGAGATTTTGGAGGTAGGCTAAGGCGGATTTTGGGAACTCAAAAAGGAAAAAGGTTTTGAAACTTTCAAAGTTTTGAAACTAAATTTTTAGACTTTCGGTTTTGGGGTTTCGAGAGATCTCGAGTGCGAAATTGATAAAATGGCTAAAAGGTTTCCAAACCTCATTGAAACTTTGAAAGTCCAAAATTTCATATTTTTAGGTTTTGGGGTTTTGGAAGTCTCGATGAGTGTAAATGGAAAAGGGATCGGCAAAGTCTTAAATCCTGAACTCGAAAGTTTGAAATTTTGGACTTTCGGGTTTTGGGGTTTTGAGATCTCGGGAAGCAAGTCGAAAAGAGTTCAAATTTTGGAAGTCAACATAGGTTTCGGGGGTCAATGTGGTAGTATTTTTAGACTTTGGAGTTTCGGGGTTTGTTATGATCCTCATGTGTGGATTTCACTAACACCTCAAGGTTTTGGTGTAATGGTTTGTTACATTTGGTATTAGAGTGACCACCTAGGTTCGATTCTCAGCACGGGTAGCTATGCCAACATTGCAGTGTTTTCCCAAGGCTCATATAGGGCAGGGTGGGGTCCCACTATATGGGTGCAAATCTAGCTCGAGTGCAGGCTATGGAAGCGTGGTGGGATGTTATGATCCTCATGTGTGGATTTTACTAACGCCTCGAGGTTTTGGTGTAATGGTTCGTTACACGGTTTCAGACTTCAGAGTCTTCGATGAGACAAAATGGAGAAGTGACCAACAATGACCAAAATTTCGAAGTTCGAAAGTCTTAAATTTTGAATTTTCAGACTTTGGAATTTTGGGATTTCAAGGTTCGGGGTTTCAGAAGTTTGGAACCCCAAAAAAAAAAATCACAATTCAAATTCTGAAACTTCGAAACCTGAAATTCTGAAATTTCAGAATTTCAGACTTTTAGAGTTTTGGAACTCTCAGTCTGCCATTTTTATAGAATGACACCTCAACCTTCAGATGGCCATAACTTTTTATCGGGAGCTAAGATTTCCACAAGAAAGGAATTTTCGGAAATCTTACTATCTCCTCTACTCAACTACAACTGGATATTTTAAAATTAGTGAGACTAAGTTATTCAAAACTAAGAAATACAATCCACCATTTTTGAGGGTGTCAGACTTCTCACCTACCAAAATAATGAGGTATGGGCTTCCTTTCTTTCTCAAAAGAAACAACACATGGAGGCATGGGTTTTTCAGTAGAACCCATCATTGTTATAGGTGAATTCAATGCATTTTTGGGTGGTGAAGAAAGAATTTGAATTCTTCTCATCTCCTTCTCTCATTATTCCTATATATTGTAAGGAGGGGCATTTTTCAAAAGGTTGGAAATTTTGGCTTTGCACCCTCCCTTCTTCTCTTGTCTACAAGTGAATTTGTGGAGTTCAAACCTCCCATATAAAATGTAAATGTAATCTTGCCTCTTGGCCATTGTAATGCATTGTATCAAATATTTGGAGCAATAAAATAAGTTTGTGGATGATTTCAACCCTCTCTTATGTTCATTGCATCTTCCTGATCTCTCATTGCAATCCTAGTTATTTGTGCATGGTGGTTGTATTACATTTTTAATGGTTTGTGTTTAATTGCAAAGCGGTGTTCAAAATTCCTTTGGTGCATCACCTCTATTAATTTAGTTTTATTTTATTGCATCTTCTTAACCCTGTCTCCTTGGAAAGTTAGAGTAGATTTTAGAATAAATCCTCTATGATTTAAATGTGTGCATTTGAACAAAGGAATAAGAACCAACCTTCATCTAGAGAGCTTTCCGATTGCAAAGTCCCACACTTTGGGAAAAGCTCCATGTTATGTAATCACACTGAGATTTTCAACCCATCGAGTTTCATAAATTCAGGGGTGATATGATTCACCATCAACAAGAACCACAAACCACGGGAGTAGTTAAATGTATGCCCAATTGATATATTATCATCCTACGAGATGCAAGAATTGATGCTCCACCACGCTGATCAAAATATATGCAAAAGTGTTGAGTGAAGATTCGGGTATCCTACCATTGATGATCTTTTCAAAAAAATACAAGAATCAGATTCAACATGAACCAACTTACGGATTTGGCATGGAAATCATTGTGAGTTCGTAAAGATTGAACATTCTTTTGAGACCTTAAGAAAACTAAATAAAATATTGAGAAAGCTTCCCAACAATTCCAATGACACTCGGAAACATATGAAGTCTTGAGTGATCATTCCACCACGCATGATGAGAATGAGATATAAGGTATAATCCGAGAATTCCAAGAATTTTGGGACAAACAAACAGCTATGTTGAAAGGAGAGAAAGACAAGGAAGAGAAAGATGACAATTCAAACTAAGTCAAAATGCAACATGTCATTTCAATATTGAAATTGACATGTCTTTTTCATTTCTGTTTCGTCACACATAGGAATTAAATTTTGACTTGGTCTCCTGCGTGAGAGTCAAGCGAAATAGGACTCTTGTTAAAACACTTTTTCTAGGATTTATCCTATTTTCTCTTAGCTCTTTTTATTATAAATAAGGGATGCTCATGCATTCCAAAGGGTTGAGAATTTTGGAATATTGAGAACCTTTGTGTAGAAGAAGAACTTTGTGTTTTCTTTCAATCATTCAAAGAATAGAAATCGATGTCATTTTTTTGCAAACTTTGTGTTGTGAGATTCATCTCTCTTAAGATATTGCTCTTATGTTCGTGGATCTTAATCTATTCTTTGTTTAGTGTTCTCAATCATTTTAAATTGTTTCAAATATTACATTACATTTGTTATCTAGAACTCGTATGATTATTTCGTGATCTGTGTTTGCTCGAAAGAAAGTACACCCTCGTTATTTCCTTTCCATGATGTGTTATTTCTAATCCATTTTACTTTGAAAGCAACAATATTTTCAGTTATTGTGGATGTGGCTTTCAGGATTCTGTCCTAACCCCAATGGTTAGATTAGTGTGACTATTGTACACATTATTTCTATTGTGTTTTAGATTAGTAATATACAGTTAGCCTCACCTGTCTTTGAGGAATGATTCAATCCCACGTACTATGGTTGAACCTCATATTTCGTCTTGACAAAATATCCAACTAATAGTTTTTGGTGACTCTACTGGGGAATACGGATTAATAGTATAAAGCTTATCCTTTTGGTGTCTCTAAAACTCCATATTTGCCTTATTTTCAACAAGATCTCTTTCCCGGTTCAATCTGGCCAAAAAGATCTTCACTCGGTTGCACCGAGTCTGGGGTGAAACTGATCCGTTCTTTGATCTTCTTCAATAACATAATTTCAGACTTTCACCCAACAATGTTGATTCTAGCCAGGAAAGAAGCTCTTCGCCCATCCGAAGGAATCGATTCCTCGAGATCCATAAGTCTCTACAACTTGTCGTGCATTATTCTTGCTGGATATTTAGATTCCTATTCACACTTCATTTAGAAGAATGGCAGCACAACCTGTGCCTTGGGGCGCCGCTATTGGTCCTCTTTCCCTTACTCCACCATTACATGACCTACCTCATGGATCACGAAAAGAATATTCCTAAGTTCAATGGTGATGGGAAACAACATCCTGATGAACACATTGCCTCATTCTTTGTTGCATGTGGTGTTCTTGGGGTAGCTCACGAAGATGTCTCCGTTCGACTCTTCATTGAGACATTACATGGCGTAGCCGCAGAATGGTTCTATCATCTCCCAAATGCATGCATTACAAACTAGGCTACCATGAGATCTGTTTTGAAGCAAGGTTCAAACCAGCTGAAGATTCTCATGCCTTGTTGGCACAACTCACTCATATGAAGAAAGAGTCTCACGAACCCATGTGGGATTTCATAGCCAAATTCAATAAGCTGATCCACAAGATTCCAAACCTTGCTATTCCTACTCTTGAAAATCATAAGTGTTTCTTCATCAATGCTCAACCACCGATGTAAGCTTCTTGTTAAGAAGATCTATTATTCCTGATTTGGCCACCACTCAAGCTACGACCACTGAAATAGAAGATGATCTTATTTTGGCTGGAAAAATTAGGAAAGAATCATCTAAACCTAAAAATCAGAGTTCTTCTCAGAGTACTACTAATCCCATGATTCAGAAGATGGCTAATGACTTGATTGCTTTAAAAAAGAAAATGTCTCAACAAGTGGGCAACGCTCCGTATCAGGACATTCCTAGACAGAATTTCAATAATACTAATAGTACTCCCACAAGAGATAGGCCACGGTTGACTGCTTGCTCAACCGAGACTAGCTATTGAAGCTCCTCCTATTAATGCTATAGTGGAGATAGTTGAAGAAGATGCTGAAACAGAAGAACCAGATTCTCATGAAGCTTTTGAAGCTTCAGGATATGCTGATGAGTCCTATGACGTTTTAGCTGGTGACTCCAGCATTGGGTATTTGGAATACGAAGAAGATGGAGGTGAATCTGACGGTCAGTCATTCATGGTCTTCACTCGATCTCAATCCTAGAACCCCAGAAAACCGGTGGAAATCCCCAAGGAGAAGAGTAAGGATGCTCCCATGGTCATAGCTAAGAGAGGCTCACCTATTTCAGCACAAACTGAAAAGGAGATGACTAAAAAAGTAACAACTTCCTCCTATCCTCCTTCTCCTAAGGTCAGTACCACAACTCAGGCCCATGTGATCAGAAATGAACCTACCATCACTCCTTCATACACTACTTTTGACATCATTGATCATGTAAAAAGAACCAAGATCCAAATGTCAGAAGCAGAATACCTTCAATCAAATCCGAACAATTCGAAAAACTTGCCAAATTCATTAGAAGTAAGGCTGCTATTCCTTCACCTTCCAAAGGCATTTTTCCAAGTCCTAATCAATCTTCTCCTTCTACCAATATGGCCTCTACTTCTTCTTCAGAAAGATCAAACCATTTTATTTGTCCTTACTTATAAATGGATTCAAACTCAGCAATTGCATCATTGACTCAGGAGCTTCGATAATGTGATGCCCACAAAGGTAGCCCATGCCCTTGGACTCAATTTAACTAAATCATATGGATGGTGTTACTCCATGGAAACCAAGCAAGTCCCCTTGGTTGGTCAAATCAAAGATGCACAATTTGCATTCGTCGCCTTCCCAGAGAAGAGAGTGAAAATGACCATTTTAGTTGCTGATATTCTAGCTGCTTATGGTATTCTTTTAGGAAGAGGTTTTTGTAAAGATGTTGGGGAGAGATCAACATGGACTGGACCAAAGCTAAAATCCCAGTTAATGGAGTTTCTCGTATTCTCCATCCCGAACCTCAAGCGAAGTATTTGGTCACCAAATCAGATGACCCCAAGGCTCAAATTCTTTTTGAAGATACTGGCTTGGGAAATTACTTCATGACATCGAGGTACCAGCCGTTGACGTCAAAGAAGAGGATTCTAATGCTATTTGGACCCTTGAATTCGATGGGAGTTGTTCAACTATTGGATCAGGAGCTGGTGTAGTTCTTATATCACCAGATTCTAAAATTTTTCCTTTCACCTTCAAGCTGCAGTTTGATAACACTAATAATACAGCTGAGTATGAAGCGTTGTTATTAGGACTGGAAGTGGCCAGATAAAAGGGAATTCGTAATCTCAGGGTTCAAGGAGATGCAGAGCTGATCGTTAACCAAGTGAAGGGGATCTATCAAGTGAAAAATGATCGCCTAAAGCATTACAGGAATAAGGTATGGGATAACATAGAATGCTTTGATGCTTTTTCCATCAGGAGTTTTAAGGGATCATAATGACAAAGCCAATTCTTTAGCCATGTCTACATCTCTCCTCCTTCCTCATCCACAGTTCAAACGGACACGTACACCATTGAAATTGTACATCATCCCAGTGTTCCAGATAACTCAGCACATTGGCAAGTATTTAATGATGACCAATAGATATTGTCTTTTCTAGAGAAAGCTGATAATTTTAGTGAATTGTATTTTGAAGGGTCAGAATCAGATTTCCATGAATCCATTTCAAATTCATATCAGGAAGTTGATGGTGAATTTATTCAGCTAAAAGGAAATAAGATTCCCAAGGGATTGGTTTCTCTGGAAGGTTTGTTTGATAAACATGATCGTTTTATCTAGAATAAAAGGTAGACTGAAGGCACCTCCTCATCAGAAGTAGATCAAGTTAATCTAGGTTCCCTAGATCAACCACGTATGGTGAATATCAGAAATGCTATTCCTCTGAGGAGAAAGAAAAATTCACTTCACTCCTGAAGAGATACATGGATGTCTTGGCCTGGTCCTATGCAGATTTAAAATCCTTCAAGCCCAAAGATGTGCAACATAGCATTCCCTTGAAGCCTAAAGCTAAACCCCACAGGTAGAAGCAAAGACATTACAATCCCAAGATCTTAGGGACTATTCTTGTAGAAATTCAGAAAATGTTAGATGCAAGGATTATTTTTCCAATCCATCATTCCACATGGGTTGCTAACATCGTCCTTATCAGGAAGAAGAATGGAAAATCTAGATTTGTGTTGATTTTTGGAACCTGAATCAGTCTTCATTAAAAGAAAACTATCCCTTACCTATCATGGATTAGGTGTTATAGACGATTCTTGGATCGAAATGCTATCCATGCTCGACGATTTTTAGGATATAATCAAGTTGAGGTAGCTTCGAGGATCAACACAAGATGAACTTCACAACCCCATGGGGACCTTTGCTTACGGAGGATGCCTTTCGGCTTGATCAACGCCGTAGCTACCTTTCGAGAGAGCTATGGACTTGGCATTCAGAGATCTGATGGGAAAATTCATAGTGGTATATTTGGATGACTTGACCGTTTTCTCTAAAAATGGAGTGATCATTATGGTCATCTAGAATAAGTACTCTTGAGATGCAAGCGCCATAGGATTTCATTAAATCCCAAGAAGTCCATGTTTGGAGTGACCAAAGGAAAGTTTCTTCAGGTCATATTGTGAATAGAGAAGGAACCAAGATCGATCCAGAGAGGGTGAAGGCCATTCAAAGCCTTACCCTACCCACAAGTAAAAATGAAGTTCATTCCTTTTTCGGAAAGGTCAATTTCCTAAGAAGGTTCATACCTGACTTCGCTAATAAAACCAAGGATATCCTTGGGATGATGAAAGGAAAAATTCCATTTCGATGGAGTACTGAAGGAAAGCTTGCATTTGATGAAGTCAAAAGGGAAATTGCTTGCACTCCTATCCTAGTATGTCCAGATTTCAAAAAGATTTCATCATGTACAGCTACGCTTCCGCACACACAGTGTCAGCCATCCTGATGCAGGAGAACGGAGAGGGCATTAAAGCTCCCATCACTTTCATGAGTTGCCCATTAAAGGAACATGAACTAAAATGTCACAGATTGAAAAGCATGCTTATGCGGTGGTACGAGTGGTGAAACATTTCAGGTACTATGTGTTGAGCTCTCATACCCTTGTTCTCATTCCCGACACCACTGTTAAATCCATTTTGACTCAACAAGAGCTGGGTAGTCAACGAGGTAATTGGATAGCTAAAGTTCAAGAGTATGACTTGGACATTAGACCTACCAAGTTGGTACGAGGAAGGGGCCTATGCCAATTGATTGTGGAAAATCATGCTTTGAAAAAAATGCGAAAGGACTGAAGATACCTCTTCGAGTTGCCCATGGTGCTTTTCGTGAGCACAACTGATGAATGGTACACAAATATTTCTTTCTTTCTGACTTATGGTGAATGCCCCCATTTAAGCCAAAAGGAGAAGAGGACAGTTAAGTTAAGATCTTGTAAGATACCTCCTGTGGGATAATGGAATATATAAGAAAGGTATTGATGGTGTATTCCTGCATGCTGTGTTGATAAGTCACAGCAGGTGAAGTTACTAGAGTCCTTCCATAGTCTAGCATGCGGAGGACATTTCTCATCCTCCGTAACAACTTATAAGATCTTACGGGCTAGGTACTATTGGCCCACTCTCTTTCGAGATTCAACAGAATGGGTATCCAAGTGTGAAGCTTGTCAACATTTCGTTGGTCACCCTAAGCTAGCAGCTCTTCCCCTGAAGCCTGTAGTGATCGAAGAACCTTTTCACCAGTGGGGAATTGATTTCATTGGAACGTTGAATCCTGCCTCCAGTTTCGGACACAATTACGTGCTTACTGCTACAGACTATTTTACCAAGTGGGTGGAAGCTACACCAATCAAGCAGGTAACCTCAGAAGCCGTGTGCAAATTCCTTAAAGAAAATATAATTGTCAGATTCGGTGTGCCTCACAAGATTGTGGCTGATAATGCCTCCAATTTCTCATCACATGAGTTGACAAAATTTTGTTATGGATTCAAGATCACCCTGGCTCACTCATCTAACTATTATCCCCAAGGAAATGGGTAAGCTGAGTCCAACAACAAGAACCCAGTTACCATAATTAGGAAGCTAGTAGATGAAAACCAGAGGACATGGGACAAAGCATTGTATGATGCGTTATGGCGATCAGATTACCCCAAAGTGAGCTATAGGAATGTCCCCTTTCCAAGTGTTGTATGGGATTGATGCTGAGATTCCTATCATAATAGAGTTTCCACCTTACAGCTTGGCCAAAGCAACAAGATGTGACTTTTCTAGATTCTATTGAAAAAGGGTAATGTACCTAGCTAGGCTAGAAGAGGAACGAAGTAAGGTGGTTGATCGCATTGTGGATCATCGTGGTAAAGTAAAGAATTTTTTTGACAAGAAATCAAGGCAACGTAATTTCCAAATTAGAGATCTGGTGTTGCTTTGGGATAAGAGAAGGGAGCAGAAAGGAATGCACGGAAAGTTTGATTCTTTGTGGAAAGGACCTTTTAAGATTCATCAGCTGAATGGTGAAAATAGTTTCTGTCTATCATATCCTGATGGAGAGTCACTCCCTTTACCTTTCAGTGGCCAACATCTGAAGTTGTTCCATCATTAATGCAAGATGCTCTCTTGCATTGTACATACTTTTTTTTCGTCGTGTGTTTGCTTTTTGTTTTCTTTCTTTCTTTGTTTTGTTTTCGGTTTTTCTTCTTTTATGACTCAGTGAGCCCAATGGGTAAAGCCGAGATTTTGAGTTCTCTTCCTTCGATGTCACAAAGAAAGTCCCCAACTGGAGCCAGTTGTTATTCCATTTTTGTGTTTACACCAAAAATTAGTGATAACCCTAGGATTTTTTTGAGATAATCTCCTAAGAATGCCCTTTTAGTGAGAAAATCAGGTTTTTCGGGTTTCAATAACATCACAACATGGTTTTTAGATGTCTCATGTTAGATGTTCCCCGAAACCCAAAATCCGAAACAAACAAGTATTTTGGGTTTTCGGACTCTGGAGCATCGGGACATACGTTGCCCAAAACATGTTATATGCTCCATGACTTCCGATTCCCGAAACCCGACTTGTCTCCTTTGTGTCAGGTTTTCGGGACTCTGGAGCATCGGGACATACATTGCCCAAAACATGTTATATGCTCCATGACTTCCGATTCCCGAAACCCAACTTGTCTCCTTTGTGTCGGGTTTTCGGGTCTTTAGAACATCGGAGCATGCTTTACTTAGAACATGCTTCATGCCACATGCTTTCCAACTCCCACAATCTAATTTGTTCCTTTGTGTTGGGTTTCCCGACATCCCGAGCATGCTGACATGGCATTAATGCCGAGTTGTTAGGTAGTTGACACACGTGTCAACTAAAGTGTATTAAATGTGATTTTTTTAATAAATACTCGGATTTCCATGTCACTTTTACTAGATGTACTTTTTACCTTGTGGATTTTCGTGCATGCTTCTTCGACCCCGAAACCTGATTTGCCCTCGTGCTCGATTGTGTGGCTCGTTTTTGATCATTTTTGATCTGATTGAAGGTATTTCCCTTTGTTCTTTGTTTGTGGAATTTATGGAAGAATTGTGTGATGATCTTTCTAAATCCCTCTTTCTTTCTTGTTAGGGTTTTGGGTTTTTGATTGTTTATTCCTTTTTGGGTTGTGTTCCAATCAAGTTTGTTTTTAGGTTCACCCTTGGAATGCTTACTTAGTTTTATTCCTTTGAATATGCCATTGTAATGACAATAGAAGAATGTATCAAGAATCATAGCAATGGAGAGGAATTTACATGTTTTGACTTGACAAAAACCCAATTCCCTCTTTTGGGTTTTGTAGGGTGTTTTGTAGTTTCCAAATCCCACAGTCTATCGGGAAATCCAAGGTGTCGACACTCCAAAATCTCCGGCATCCTCCAAGGTGTCGGATGCTTCAAACTTCCGGCATCCTCCAAGTGTAGCGGGATTTCCAAGCCTCCCGGCATCTAGCAAGAGTGTCGGGTTTCGATAGTTGTCTGACATCTTCAAAGTTCCGACAGCTCCCTTTGTGTCGGGTTTCTACAAGTGTCCGACAAGGTTGAACTTCGATACTCCCTATAGTGCTTCGGGCCTGTGGGATTGCTAAGTAGGTCCTCAAACCCAAAGTGTCTAAATCAGAAGCAATCAGTTCACTCCTCCTTTGAAATTCCTCATGTCGGATCCCAGTTCATCACAGGATAAGACAAAAAAATTAGGGAGGATGAAGTACAAATTTAGGAAGGTGGAGTCTCCTTCCTACATTGATTGTAATTATGACATCCGGATACAGAACTCGGAAACATAGATATGGAATATTTTTGGAATAGAGTCAAGAGTTCTTCCCAAACCCCTAGATGAGATCAATAGTCGGCAGTGGTCTCCCTCTTGCAGCAAGATTCCCCATGTCTGCTCAGTGCCTCGAGTTCATCTTAGCTTGTGCTTCGAATTATGACTCTGCTTCTCGTTTTGTGAGAAATCAGGTGAGAGAGGTCATAATCAAGTTAGACGGAGGTTACTTCGATGACCTTCTCAAGCTACCTAACTTTGAAGAGTATGGGGATGTAGATCTCAAGTCAGCCCAAAAATCTTGGGACAATGATCAGGAGGATTGTATTAAACACGTGAATAAGAAGTTCCTGATCAAAGCCAAGCTCGGCTATTTCTAGGTTTCCAAGACTTGTTCCTAGAAGTGATTTCATTCAAGAAATCAATGATATCATTACTTTGTTGAGCCGGGTTTTTGGGTTCCCCAAATCAAATGTTTTCCAAGGATGGATGTACCAATTCATGGTCATCATTAAGAAGAATCAACAGGGGATTGATTGGGGTAGTCTTATTAGTGACGAGATAGATTCTCAAGATGACAACAGTCTTGTCTACTGGGAAGTTTTATATGTCCTCATATGTCACCTATGCAGCAGCTGGCATGAGGAATTATCCTAGATTGGACACAAAGGGGAACAAGATAGTGGAACATATTTATCGGTATTTTCCTTAGTTAACAAGAAAAGCATCATAAGACCAATTCAGAAGAGTAAATGATGCCTTCTTTTACGAGAACATCTGCAGGTTGAACCTTGAACTGAGGAAAACAAGAGTCTCTGATGAGGCATGGGCTGAAGTTTCAAAATGGGGTTGTGTCTTCTTTCAATTCAAGAAGTTCACATACCTTCGGATGGTGATGTACCCGGGTGATCCTTTTCATTTGCCCAGATATCCAGGAGACAAACTGATCTTGATGGAGTTGGTCAGGCAATTTTTTGATTTTCACAAATTCCAATAGAGTAAACACAAAGCTGCAATATCCTTCCCAATTTCTATTGGAAGGTATACCTACTCAACGGTGGTAAAAGCCAAGAACGTGGTACACGAGCTTCAAGATAAGTTAAAAAGAACATGAAGCCCGAGACGGGTTTGACTTTCGAGGATTCCTTAAGTCATATGGAACTCTATACCTACACGTACCAAGCATAGAAGACATCTGGATTGATTTACGTGATGAGGTTGCTGTTCGAAGGAAAGATCATAACAGTTGACACTTGCAGAGATTCAGACACTTGGGCTCACCGACATTCCAAAGGGTACTAGCGATAATGAAAGTGTTCGGATCCTTCCAATGATGGACTAAATGAAGATCGTTATGTTTTCCTACCTATTGATTGGTCTATCAATGAATAAGCCTCTATTACGAGATAGATTGGTCCCGATTCTCACATGCACCAAGGCATGGCTCACCTCTTGGGGGATGAGTTTCAAAGAAGATAGTTTTTCAAAGTTGGTTGCTTTGGAGGTGGGGCCCTCCAAAAAGGAAAAGGACAAAATCTCTTCCAAGGGACCTATAAAGGTCAAATTTGTCAAGAAGAGAAGAGAAGAAGAAACCCCTTCAACTGCCACTCCAGTTGAAACGGTGAACGTGCCAGAGTCACCAACACCACCAGAAATAGGGGAAATCTCTTTGGAGGTAGAGGTGAGTCAGCCTCTAATTTCACCATTTGCTGACTTCCCAACAGAAGTAACTCTATCCCTTGCATCCCAGGCTTTGGTATCAGGATCTACGCCTCCTCCTCCACAACCACTTCCACCTCCTCTTTCCCCATCATCTTCATTAGCCATGGCTAGTATTTTCTCCGACTCTCACCTCTCTTTCTTTGGGACCAAAATAACTATAGATATGCCTCCTCCTACACCTCTTTTCACCAAATCTACTACCACATTGGTGGTTGTTCCCACTCCACCAGTGAATCTCCCTCCACCTGAAAGTATGACACCAACTTCTACAATAGTGGAAACTCTTTCTGGCATGCCTCAATGGTTACTTGAGAAAACTCTGAGGAAAAGGAAGGTGGTTGTACCCATACCAGCCTTTTATTTTAGTTCACTCAAGGCTTCTACTGTTAAATCAGCCAAGAAACCCAAAATAGTTTCAAGGGTTTTAGTGGATGCTTCGGGACATAAGTTTACAGAGATTGCCACTCCCACGACTGACAAGACCAAAGAGGACATAGTGGCCTCTGACTATCAGATAACCAGGGTTGCTCTAGGGAAGGTGACGGAAAAAGGAGCACAACAAGATGCACGAGATGCTATGAACGTGCTATGTTAGACTTTAAAGGAAACAAAGGACAACTGGGATGAGCTTACAAAAAAGGTGGAGTAGTTGATTGAAGTATTACTTAAGCTCTCAAAACCCCTTAAGTCCATACCATCATCCTCTATTCCTATCGGGTTCAATTTCTCATCGGTACCCATAATTGAAAAGATTAACAAAAAGGGGAGAGTGGTCGATGAATGGACCCAAAGGCTTCTCCAACAGGGGAAAGAAGTAATCTAAGACACTGTGGAAGTCTATCAATGTTTGGAGAATATACAGAGTGATGGGGAAAAGATGGATGATGATTTTTCTTCAGAGATCGGGCACCTAGAGTTGAATTTTGAAGCTCTCTAGATGCTGAAGCAAATCCCATCCCACATCTTGGTCGAAGAGGGCATCATCCCGCATGCGGATAAGCATTTCCAGCTGACCAAGGCCATCAGATTCAGAATAAAGATTCTCAATGAAGCTTGCAGCAAATTGAGAGAATCAAGAGATCAATTGATCGATGGTAAGAGTGACCTAGAAGAAGAGCTGATCAAAATCTATGCAAAAGTGTTGAGTGAAGGCTCGGGTATCCTACCAGTTGATGATCTTTTCAAAAAAGTCCAAGAATCAGTTCAACATGAACCAACTTGTGGATTTGGCATGGAAATCATCGACAAGTTTGTAAAGATTGAACATTCTTTCAGACCCTAAGAAAACTCAACAAAAGATTGAGAAAGCTTCCCAAAGAATGCCGGTGACACTCGTGAAACATGTGAAGTCCCGAGTGATCATTCCACCGCGCCTGATGAGAATGAGATGCAATGTATAATCCGTAAATTCCAAGAATTTCGGGACAAACAGGCTCTGTTGGAAGGAGAGAAAGACGAGGAAGAGAAAGATGAAAATTCAAACTAAGTCACAATGCAACATGTCATTTCAATATTGAAATTGACATGTCTTTTTCATTTCTGTTTCGTCACATAGGAAGTAAATTTTGACTTGGTCTCCTGCGTGAGAGTCAAGCGAAATAGGACTCTTGTTAAAACACTTTTTCTAGGATTTATCCTATTTTCTCTCGGCTCTTTTTATTATAAATAAGGGATGCTCGTGCATTCCAAAGGTTGAGACTTTTGGAATATTGAGAACCTTTGTGTAGAAGAAGAAATTTGTGTTTTCTTTCAATCATTCAAAGAACAAAAATCGATGTCATTTTTACAAACTTTGTGTTGTGAGATTCATCTCTCTTAAGATATTGCTCTTATGTTCAGGATCTTAAGATATTCTTTGTTTAGTGTTCTCAATCATTTTAAATTGTTTCAAATATTACATTACATTTGTTATCTAGAACTCGTATGATTATTTCGTGATCTCGTGTTTGTTCGAAAGAAAGTACATCCTCGTTATTTCCTTTCCGTGATGTGTTCTTTCTAATCCATTTTACTTAAAGCAACAATATTTTTAGTTAATGTGGATGTGGCTTTCAGGGATTATGTCCTAACCCCAATGGTTAGATTAGTGTGAATATTGTACATTATTATTTCTATTGTGTTTTAGATTAGTAATAAATAGGAAGCCTCACCTTTCTTTGAGGAGGGATTTAATCCCATGTACTTTGGTTGAACTTCATATTTCGTCTTGACAAAATATCCAACCAACAATATGATATTTTATCTAGTATGTACAGCTTTGGTTGGAAAGTCCATCGATGGATGTAAAAAAGTGCCTTTTTGAATGAAGATTTACAATAAGAGGTCTACATGACTCAACTTGTGGAATACGTTGTACACAGTCAAGAAGCAAAGGTATGTAGACTCGGAAATCTCTGTATGGCCTTAAACAGCACCATGGGCTTAGTACATCAAAATTGATGAGCATCTCATACAACATGGATTTGTTAGAAATCCATACGATCCAAATCTCTTCCTCAAAAAATAGGGGGAGATTGTCATTTTGTTGTCTATGTTGATGATCTATTCATCACCGGAAATTTAGTGAGGATGATTGATACAATGAAGAAATATCTTAAACGATCATTCGACATGACAGATCTCAGTGATGCACTATTGTCTTGGATTGGAAGTATGGAAAAAAGAGAATCACATATTTTTTTCTCAGTTGAAATATACCAAGACAACACTCGAGAAATTCAGGATGATGGATTGCACACCTATTGCTACACCTATGGAGAACAGATTGCAGTTATCTCATTCGATCCATCTCTGCGATAAATGCCACTCTCTATTGGCAGTTGATTGGGAGTCTCATTTACCTCACATACACTAGACCAGATATCAGCTTTGCAGTGAGCTATCTTTCTAGGTTCATGCAGAACCCAAATTTTTCATTGGAAGGTAACAAGGCGGATCTTGAGATATCTCAAGGGAATAGTGGATCTTGGTCTAGAATACAAGAAGAATGATAATTTCTTCTTGTCTAGATATTCGGATTCAGATCATGTAAGAAACATTGATGACAAAAATCCACTTCAGGGTTTGTGTTCTTTATGGGATCTAGACCAATATAATGGGGAAGCAAGAAAAAAACTTTGTTTATAGTTCTTCCACGAAACCAGTATCGCTCTAAAGGTGAAGTCTGTCGTGAAGCGATATGGCTACATCGTATACTTGAAGGACTTAGAATACCATAGGACAAACTGACCACCTTGTATGTTGACAATGAAGGTGTTCTCAAACTTGTTCGCAATCCAGTTTTTCATGAAAGAAAAAAACACATTGAGGTACATGTACGTTTCATATGCGAGCATGTCTTGAAATACAATATACAACTTTAGTTTTGTCCAACAGCTGAAAAATGAGTAGATATATTCACAAAGTCACTTGCACGTGACATGTTTGAGTTGTTTTAGAGAGTTCCTCTCCTCATCCTTCAAGCAATGCAAAATTAAGGGGGAATGTTAGGTAAAATTTAGTTTACCTAAGTTAATTATGATTTTACCTTAGTCAATTGTTAATTAATGGTAATTTTTATTAACCATTTATTATTTGTAATTAGGAATAATATTCCCTTATAAGTCTTTTTCATTATTATAATTGTTATATAGTTGAAACTATATATTTGGAGTTTTCTGTACATGTGATTATATTTGTTGCATACTTGCAACGCCTTGTTTTGTATGGACATGATTGTGCAATATCTATAAATATTGCAGTCATACATTATGTATTTAATTGGATTCATTATTAATAAAATCTACCAGTGCTTATCCCTATTCTTCATCTTACGAGATGAGTCCATGGGATACTCCACCATGGGATATGTTAACTTGGTTTATTGGTGCTAAGAAGTTCTTCCTAAAATTGTCACATAAATACAATAATAAGCTATCTATTCAATTATTTGAGGACCCATGGTGTGCATCTTAATTCTCTTTTTAACTTTTGAGCATAAAGAAAACTAATCCATGGGATAGAACTCTAACTATAGATTTTATTTACCGATTATCAATTAGCTTAAAAATCGTATTATATTAGTTATTTGTTAATTATTCTAATAATAATTATTAAAATATTAATCCTAAAATTCTAAAATATAATATTTTTGATAAGGTAAATATAGAGGGTTTTGAAAGGATTTCAAAACCTTTTGTAATCCAACTCGATGATAAGATAATGATGCATACACCAAACAAAACTATGACAACCTAAACACACAATGCTAAAAAATGACTACCACTAGAAATATCTTAAATATCATTGTGAAACACCCTTGAAGCCTTAAGAGAAGTGTTTAGTTTGTAAAAAAATAGATTTCATTGCTCAATTTTGTGTTGTGTCCACATTTTTATAATGTAGATTCCTCTTAGGTGATTCTAGTATTCTTTTTTATTTTATTTTTTTGTTTTACCCACTACAATCCAATCTTTAGCCTCTTCTTCTAAGGTTACCAAGATAACTATCTCCATGTTAGGGATGGATTGGGGTTCTACCTTATCCATTCGAGGATCACTCAAAAAAGGTGGAGGAAGCTCCTGTACCTCACATTTAATCGACCCATTTGTTGTGGACCCCTCCATGAAAGTCATAGCCCTCAAAGATATATAAGCATCCCTAACCACTATGAGATGTTAGGTGAGAGCATCCTTCCACCATGACACCCTAGATAGAGCCTTGCATTTCGAATATTGTAGTAGTCGGGGCCTCATGGCCATTTTCAAAACACCTCCTACATATGAAGTGAAACCCTTTGAAAACTAATGTGTGGGTCTAAGATTTTTCTAGCACCTTGATTTCTATACAGATGGAAGTTTTAGGGTGGTATACATGTCCACTAGTATCCTAAATGTGTGTAGGGTGGAGCATGAGCTTAGTAGCATGGTCATTTTCCAATGGTATACCTAAACTTAACCCAATGGACGTGAGACATGACTTTACAAATACTAAAAACACTTTTAACGATTAATATGAGAATTATAATATTGAATATTTTACAAATACTAAAAATATGTAACTAAAAATTTGAATTTTTGAAAAAAATATAGCTTCACTTTTAGATTAAAACGCCTTGACATTTTTTTCCGACGTGATTTATGTTGATGCAAATTCCCATCTGACACAATGTACATGAAGAATTTTTCATCAAACTTTCTACGAAACTATTGATATGAGGGAGAAATGCTTTTGTGCTAAGACATGAAGATAAATAAAAGAAAAACATTACAATATTTTAACATTAAAGGTGATGTCAAAATGTCAAAAGCACAAGTAAAATGAAATAGCCAAAATGATTTGTAAGTATGAAAATGGCTAATGTATGTGAATTCCATTTTAATTTGATGGATGTGGCCTTCATGGACCTCATTCATTTTTCCCGATTTCATTACCAATGTGTGGGAAATTGTTTTCTTTCTTCCAAACCCTAATTTAACATCAACATTTGGCAAGATTGGTAAAAAATGGAGCGTGTTTGTGGGGCCTATGTTATCACTCCATTATTACCATTTTCTTTCACTTATTTGATAATTTTTACAATTAATATTAATCGAGGTCAACATGAAATCTAGTAGATATACAAGTGCACCAACCCTTATTATTTTAAATGGATGTTATATGTTGGCCTACGTGTTTGAATTCTCTTTTGGTGCCGAATTATCTTGCAGCAATAGATTATGTTATTATAATATGTATTCTTTGTATGTCCCGATTGTAGTAATGCACTCATACACTTGTAGACTTGGTTTTAAATGAGAACTTCATCAACATACAAGTCAACACATAATTGGTAGGAAAAGTTGACAAAAGGAACAAAAACAACTAAGAAATATGTAACCATGGGTCAAAGACACCCAAACAAATAAGGGAAAGTTTCATACAAATGCAATTTTGGGAAAAAGTACAAAACAACATGGAAGCAATATGAGGAGAGAGAAAATAGATATAAACACGAAGTGAGACAAAATTAATAAGAAAAAAAAGAAATGTCATAAACCACACAACACAAAGTTAAAACAATCAAATAAAAAATTGAACAATTTGACAACCACATAGGAATACAATAAACCATAACAATTTACTAGTCACATTACAAAATTAGGTGTCTACAAATTTACAATAACATGAATATTTATTTGATTTTTTTATATTCAAACATATAGAGTACAAAAGCATAAAGGATACACAACAAGACATTCATGTACAACACATAAGATAACCCATTAATGAAGCTACAGCCGAGGCATGTAGAAACTTAAGAACCTTTTTAACCCCTCCTTTGTGAGAAGAAAGCAAAAGTACTTTCTAATGACTATCATAGTCCTCGTCAAGGTAAAATCCTTTTAATGGCATTAGCATTCCATTGAGTGACTTCATTCGGAGGTATGTATTCATGGGTTCTATGAATTTTGAGGTCTTTCGACCACCACTGGTTAAGATTATGATGGTCTTGATGTGTGATGGCCACAACTAACCTAGCAGAGGGAACCATATGCCACGGGGTTCTCTTATTAGCCACTTCAAAACAAAATAGATGCTTCATAGTTTCGTAAACCAAATGGCTTTTATGGGCGTATATACCCTTCCACGCCTCAAGGTACTTGATGTAAGTGGAACAAATGGGGTCATTTTCATTCACGTACAAGTTGGGGATCCAATTGCTAACCCCAACGAACTCACCATACAACTCCTCCAATTTGTTCTCATCTTGTAAACCCATTTTCCATGCCGCAATCTCAAATGCCCCTTGAATACCCTTGTAAATTTCCTCCAATAAAGGAAGAGAAAATGCAAGGGAGCCATTACGTACCTTAAATAAAAGCTTCCTGATCATTTCAAAGAATTTCAACTCGGGTAGTCTGGGTGAAATAAATGGAGGATTGAAGAGATGTGCTTCCAATTTTTCACGTTCTTGTCTCTCCAATTTTCTTGCAGCACCAAATGCAATGGAGGCTCCCAAGGAATGGCCAACAATCCAAATGTTGTGAGGGCCATTCCTCCAAATACTTCTTTGCAAGTATTCTAGGGCGATGCCACCTCTACTTAACGCATCCATGCGTGCCAAGGCTACATAGATATTATGCTGCAAATCCCCACCATAGTTTCTGGTTTCAGAATCGTACCTCTGAATGAAATAACTTCAGAGGGAGGCATGTTGGCATGTGTGCCTCCATTTCCACTTGCTTTCCTTCTTCCAACCCAGCGAAAAACAGCACCAAATATCGAGTTGTCTTGTTTGTCTCGCATGGTTTCTTCTTCTTTCACCTCGAAATGAAGGAGAGCGCACCATTGCTTGGCTTGGCCTTGATTAGTTTGGAGTAGGTATACAACGTTCACAAGGGCAGCAGCTATGCATCTCCTGTCTCTTGGATCTCCCTGCAATCACACCACTACATCATAAATATTAACATTGTAAGATCAGTATTTCCTAGATGCAACATAATAAGAAGATCATATCCAATAACAAAATATAAAATTTTGAACAAATCATAGCGTGCTAAACAACAGTAGTGTAGACCATTACAGAGGAAGAGCCTATCCCTTAGGTATGTTTGCACAATAGGCAAAAAAGTATTTTCTATCCTGTCCCTGTTAGTTTAGGTGGAAAAGATAACAACACATTAACTTGTAACCTATATTAATAATTATGATCCCAAAGAGAAAAATTATGAAGTTTTCCATGACTGTTAACGTTGATAAAGATGGAAAATTATAACTTCAATTAAAAAAATCGTTTTACCAATCTGGATCGGCGAGATGATTCAGCTCTGTAACATCAATGCCGTCCTCATCTGCTCTTAATTTCGTTCGCATGCTCGCAAACACTGCAAAGCTGAAATCACTTGCGTTGATTACACGGCCTGTTTATGCGAGACGTACTAATATAATATAATATAATGCCATTTCACAATACTTTTTACCATTTAAAAATAATTATGCTGGCCGAACAATGATCTTCTTTAGCTTTTGCAAAGAGTTGGATAATCTATTCAATTATCAGATAATGTCTAATTTTATTCTACACTTTGCATAAAATTCTATGTTTTACAATCTTTACGAAATTGCCAACAATTCTAAAATTCTAAGCTATCTATAATTGTTTTGTATTAACAAAAACGGGTAGGTTGGAATTTGTAAAGTTTGCATCAAAATATAGGTAAATTTGGTTCCCTTCCTTTATGTGATCTCTATCCCAATAAATCTCGTTCCCTTTATTTAGTTCCTATCCTAGGTACCATTCATCCGCAATACTTATGGATTGGAATCCCGGTAGCTTTCTTTTCTATCGAGGATGCATCAAGAAAATGCATTCGTAATTGGGAGGTGGTGTCATTATGAGAGATCTTCGGCTCTCTTAGGATTTATTTTATGCTTTTGTTTATGTTACACATGCTGTGTCATTTTAGTTTTTTTAGGGTTTTCTTTTGGTTATATTATAGTGAAACTCGTCTATTTCCCCACCGTTAAGGTGGTGATTTGCGTATAAATGGCCAACTCTCCTTCCATTACAATGACTATTATAATTGGTAGTGAAAATGACTCCCAAGTGCACGTGGAAATTTGTGCTTTGAAAGTTTACCACAAGTTATGGATTTATTTGTTTATTTTTGATGAGTAGTGCACTCATTGGGCACTAGATTACATAGATTGTTAGCATCTCTGCTCATGCTTCACAAGAAGTATATAGCGGATTTACAATGACGAGTTATGGATTTTGAAATCTCCCGGATGTTGTTATTTTTGATGAATGTTTAGACCATGTGGTCAAGTGGTATCGTAAAATTACCTTATTGCTTATTTTTATGGTTGCATTCCCTCAAAACCTTACCTTTAGAACTCGATAAAGAACCATTGGGAGTCCAACGCTATCCCGATTTCGTATCCTCAGTAACCTCACTAAAGGGTTTTATCTCTGTTTCTTTCATAAGCCTTCTTGGCTCTAAGCCCTACTCCTTAAAAATGCTATTGGTATTTGAGAAATACCCTTTAGTGCTATCTCAATGGACTCCCGACTTTAGTCCCACCAGTCAGGTTTCGTTGAAAATTCCATTTTAGCTTGAACTTTTGGTCTTCTATTCATCTCTAGTATTTCCTTCCGAGATGGTGAAACTCATCGGCATGGTGATATGCCATTAACAAGAGCATTTTTTTACACTAGTCCAAACAAACGAGTATGTGTCAAAGTTGACCTCTCGAAAGATCTTTGGGACCACCCGGATATTTGAGTTGGTTCCTCCCAGATCTCAAAAGGTGGTATATTTTAACCTCCCAACATGTTTTTTCATTGCCGAACCTTGACCACCGCATTCATGACTTTTCTCTACTCACTTTTTCTAAGTCGTTGGTGATGGCACCCACGGTGCCCAAACATAAAGTTGACCCCTCGAATGGTGGTTGGACCATGGTGTAGAATAAGAAGGATCTGGTACGAAACCCACTCTCGTGGTTTGGTCTACCCTTATCCTACACCCTCCATCTAAGGATTAGTCAAGCTCGAGCCACCCCGCTTGTCAGTTTCCATTCCTTCTAAACCTTCGTACAACCTAGGTTATTCATTCAAGTTCAAAGAATACTAAGAATTTTTTTCAACCTCTCTCTCCTCTAGGACGCTCTCACAGTCCACCCCGAGAGGTCTCCCATAGCGTGCAAGAGAGATATGGGACCAAACACTACTCCATTTAAGTTGAGCTTTCTAATTTAGTCGAGATCTTGCTTACTAACAATTTTACCACTCTTGGCTAGGAGGATGGTATTAGAGAAGGGCATGAATAGTTTGATATCTTTGATTTTTTCATGAATTTCATCTCATGGAATTTTTATGGTTGTGACAACTCTTCCCTCTCCCAAATAATATTTTTGTTTAGCTTTCCAACGTTTAAATAACCTTGATATTATTTGTTTGCAGAAATTAAGATTTCTTTTTTTCTTTAGAATACACTAATGTGTATTGCTCCAACTTTTTCACATTTTTGTACTCAAAATATTGATGGGAAAGGTGGCGTGAGCATTTTCATAAATGGCAAAAGTTTTCGTCCTTAATTACCTCCTCGGCCAAGATCCTTCAAATCAGCCATGTGGGTGATTATGGAAATTAATGATTTTTCTTTTGGTATTCTTAATGTTTATTCCTTAATTATCACCTTGAAAGAATGACTTTATGGAAATGGTTAGGTGAAAACTACCTTTAGGTTATTGTTGGTGAGTGGTTATTTTAATATGATGGAGCATCTAGATGATAAATTTGGTGCCCTCCTATATGCATTGGTGTGTCGACAAAGTGTGCAACCTGATATTTCTTTAAAAGTCATTGGGGACTTTCCAATCCATTGCTCGGTTCGTGGAAGGAATTTAAGACCCAATCTTGGTATACTTTGACCAAAATTCTTGAAGGATATGATAGGGTTTTAAAAGGCTTGATCGCCTATATGTGCTTTTTTCATATCATCATCCGATCTCATTTAAGGTAAAATGAAGAGGGGGTACCTTTCAAAGTCCCTTCCAATCAATTCCTTCTTAATGTCTCTTTGTTGAGTCATCCGAGGGTGGTCCCTCTTATAGCTAAAGTTTGGAACATGGCGCCACGTCCGCCATTTGCTATCAACTGGAATGAGTGGTGGGAAGCGAGATTCAATGCATCACCCATTTCCTCTTGCCATTTGGCAAGCAGTTACGCATTTTGTAAATGATCATACTCGGTTCTACTAAAATAATTTAGAAGGATTTCAATTTTTCATGATGCTAACCCTTTCAAAATCCCTTTCAAATTCAAGTTGCTAAAATTCGACATAAGCTCAAGTTCATTAAATCTCATTCAGCCCATGGTGCACAAACCCGGTCGAGGCCGCACTAGCTTAAGGTGGGAAAAAAGTGTCAAAACACTTATTGAAATCCCTCTAAGCCAAGCATGCATGTTACTATATCAAAACTATCCATGATTCTCATCAATAGCTCACAAAGTTACCCGAGATTTCCACTACATTCGTTGAACATTATCAATTAACCTTCTAAGCTCAAGAGGTTAAGATAGAGAAAATTCTGCCTTACTTAAATGTATCGAGGACGTGCTAATCAATCTTTCTCCTAAGGAGTGGGACCATTACAATGCTCCTCTTTCTTTGGATGAGCTCTATGTTGCACCATTGTTCTATCCGATGATACATATATATGATTAGATGGTTTTCCATGCAAATTCTACAAAGCAACTTGGTCTTTTGTTGGCCCGATCTACTTCATGTCTACAATGAAGCTCTCCAATCCAATTCTCTTGGGAGTTTCATCAATCAAGGAAACATCAAATTCATTCCTAAAGCTAGAGATCCAAAATAAATAACTAGCTAGAGGCCTATCACCTTGTTAAATGTCTCCTAAAAATTATTGCTAAGTCTCCTGCTCTTCATATTTATGATCTATTGCCAAACAATTTTTCCCGAGAAGATAATTTTGTTAAAGGCCGATACATTCTAGATAATCTTATAGTTATTTGGGAGGGAATGAAATGGGCTCAAATTTCTCTACAACGTCTGTTGTTTCTCAAAATTGACTTTGAAAAGGCCTATGATTGCATCGAGTGGCCTTTCATTTTGGCTATGCTCACAACCTTAGGTTTTGGTGAATTCTTCACTTCGGTGGTCTGAAATTTATTTTCCAATGTGTTCTGCCTTGCCTAACCATCAATGGTCATAAGTCGGTTGTGATTGGCTTGTTCCACTCTGTCAAAAAAATGGGTTCCCTTTTACATCCGCTTGTTGGTTATTGCCATTGATGGCTTAGGCTATCTTATTTCTTGTCATGCTAATCAAGGTCACATTCGAGGGATTTTCCTTCTAGATTAGGCAACCCAACTTATTTATGGTTATTTCACCGATGATTCCTTTCGTAACCAGGGCCAGTCTAAACAAAATGTGGCTACTATGTTTGGCTACCCGGATACTTTCTACCTCGCTTGTGATCCATTAGTAAGATGGCTAAGATGTTGGGCTATACACAAATATGCTTCCTAATGCCATACTTGTTAAAGATTTACCCCTCGAAATGGATTGGAAAATACAAACAATTTAAATCTTGGGCATTGCTTTTGATTAAATATAATAAGATTTTATCCTAGTGTAATATAATGCTATAGGAGTAGTAAAATAATGAAATACACCTAAGCAAACTAAGTTAGAAAATATAAAACCCTAATGTGTAAGAAGGGTTAAGAAAATCCTTAGTTGATTCATAGATGTCACGGACTGTGTCGTATTATAGAGTAAGTAAATAGGAGGAAGAAACAACCGCATGAAGCCTGAGAAAATACAGATTTGAGCTATATGACTAGAATGGGGTGCCTGAAAATGGATAGGGGCACTCGTGGGTGCCATGTTCTGCGAAAATGGCCGTAAAATATCTTTTGAGGTGTCGCTAGATGTTCACTTTTGTTCGCTTCTTTTGACACAAATGTTGAACTATGACAAATTTCATTATGAATATGAGATGGAAGGATCACATGCAAAATCCTAGACAAAACATCAAAACCCCAAAAAAAGATGCATATGAATGGGTTAGATTGTCCTTAGCTACCAATTTATGGACTTATCATCGAGCACTACACTACATCTCGGACTCCAATATAGTTCAAGGCTTGTGTGCAATCGTGCCCTAGGTTTCTCTTATGCCATATTTACTTTATGAAGTAGCGAGAAAATAAATAGATGCAGAATGTAGTAAATGTGTGCATGGAAACAATAGACTCCTCCTATGAAGTGTGATACAAATGAACCATCCTTGTGTGGCTTGTGATGGAGCTAGATGAATGCAAACGTAGCTTTATGCACCTTTGAAGGATACAACTCTATATGGTGATAGTAGATGCTTAGTGCTTGGTCCTCATTATGGTCACATAACTTTATATTTATATGGTTCTTTTGTTCTAATTTTGTAACTAACCCCAAAATGACAACCACCAAAAAGGTAGAAATCTCAAACTACTAGAAAGTGCCCATAAGGTGAGAATAAAGTGCAAAGAGGATCAAAGTGCTCCAGTGAGGGGTCCACAACGTATGTGGCACCCTAGTCTAGGATAGACGCCTCAAGTCAAAAATAAGAAAAATGTAGAATGCCAATAAAGAAAGGACAAGTATAGGTGTAAGATCAAATATACAACAAAAGAAATGTAAAAATGGCCAAAGACATTGGTTAGTTATTACTATTTTCACTTAAGAATGATATGAATAGTAGTAGGAGACCGAGACTAAATAATAACTCAAAGTATGTGATTTTGTGTCTACATTTGCCCTCACTTTATGTTGGTGAGCGAAAATCTTGGTAACATAAAGTAGATAGAGATGCGTACTGATATCCATGTAGAGTGATCTAACAAATGTGTCGAGGGACTAGAGAAAGCATGGAGTGACAAAAAGATGGAGCATGGAGACTAAAGATGCAAGAGTGTAAAACCGATGAAAGTGAACCTATGGCAAAAATGTGTGTGTAGATGCCAATGTCTATAGTGCACATGCATAGTTAGTATCATGTGCGTGATGTACACACAATGTGTGTGTTTTTTTTTCTTGTTCTTGTTGTTGACTGCTTCCTATATAGATGGACCTGCAAAAGAGAAGATGATCAAGTAGTAAAATATGCATGTATATGCATAAAAACACATGTATATATGTAAATAAACATGTAAAAATATTACAAAATTGAAATTGAAAAAGGAACTTGTGCACCTGATCCATGATGAGACAATAGGGTGTAGAAAAGGATATCTTGTAACAATCGGTGAAGTGCAAGTATTTTGGTGATCTCACTCTACTATGGCCAAAGAAGTCTAGGGAGAAAGTTGTGTTATTCTCCAACCTGTAACTACTTCCCTGAGAATATGAAGAGATATTTGTACTGCCTAGTTTTTTTGGTGATCCGACGCCGTTGGCTAAATTAGTGTAGGGAGGAAATCATGTTGTATCCTCCAACCTGTAACTTCTCCCCAAAATGCTAAGGACAATCTTCCCTGTAAAATTTATTGTGTATGGAGTTCTACAGACTAGCCTAAATTCACTCACTATATAACCCACTGTGTCATGGATAAAGACTGAAAAATGAATTGACTTGCGATATTGTGTTGTGTAGTGTGTAAACCCAATTGATCCCCCTCTTTGGGGGCATGTGATGTCATAGATAGGAGAATGCATCCCCAAAATAGGACCAACCGCGCAAAATGAGACTTTGCATTGCAGGGGGAAGGGAATGTGCTTGGTAAAGACCAAGGAACACACAAACAAGTGGCTAGAAAATAAGTGTTAGTATGAACAAGCATGTATGTAGAAAACAAGTGTAAGCTAGACAAATAATGTGTAAGCTAGATCATAAGCAATAGTGTAAACACCCAAGAAAACAATGTAGGTAGCAAGAAAGAGTAAATGCAACCATAAAATGTGGTATCATGTGGATGGATGGAATGGAAATGTAGTGTGGATGATAAGAGCCATGTGCCCCACAAGTCAATGTATTTGTGTGTAGTGAGATTCATTTAGTATGCCCCTTAGCAAGATAGAATGAACCATAAACAAGCATGCATCATCAAAAAATGGTCAAACTATTTGTTATGTGTAGCACATTGTGATGAGTATGTGGTGATGATATACAACCTAAATATGAACTGTACATGACTCTCGTAGAATAAGCATATATCATAAAAAGATGATTATAAAGGAGTGGTGATTTATCCTAAAGAGTATACCACTAAACAATGTAAGTGAATGTGATGATGTAGGCTATGATGAGGTCATGCTAGAAGAATTGAATCTATAGCCTAAAGCGTATATCACAAATCCTAGGAATGTCTGGATGAGAGAGAGATTGAATGATGAACATGTAAGGGTGACAAGGTCCATTTGTTTTGTATATGTCAATAGTATAGTATGGACCATGAGACTAGAGTGCATCATCGGGTAGTGAGTGCAACACATAGAGGAGAATATGTAAAATGCATAATGTGCATAGTAAAGTGTATGGTATGTAATGCGAGATGCGTAGATGACCTAAGATGTGTAGCATAGTATATGTAAGATGTAATGTAAGATGACATGTATGAGGTGTAAAAACATGCAATATGTGATAGCTATGGGGTGATGTATGTAGGACAAGATGTAGGATGCAAAATGTAGAATGTATGAAGACGTGTAATGTCGATAGCTTGTAATGTGGTGTGCAATACGTAGATGATGTAGGATGATGTGATGATATGTGGTGCCTAATGTGTAGTGAATACTGTGTAGTAGTGTGGGGGCTCATGTGTAGATAATTTCTTGAACAATAAAGTGTGAACCAAAGCACAAGAGTGCATCATAAGGAATAATGATGATGTTTATAGTGTAGATGACTATGTATATGCTAGAAGGGTGATGTGTGGTATGAAACATGTGTTGATGCTAGGGTGGGGGAATGTGTGGGTGTTATGCCCCCTCAAGCGTATAATATATAGAATTCAATCATGTAACAAA
Source organism: Taxus wallichiana var. yunnanensis (assembly GCA_018340775.1). NCBI lineage: Eukaryota > Viridiplantae > Streptophyta > Pinopsida > Cupressales > Taxaceae > Taxus > Taxus wallichiana. Next base: position 337,548,179 of record CM031237.1, on the reverse strand, counting down.
GATTCTAGAGGTCACCATTTCATGATCAAAACCAAATGAATAAGCATCCGATACTTGATAAGTAATAATGTCGGGTTGGTCACGTAATGAGGCATTAAGGCATAGGTTATACATACCCATAACATATTATTCATAATGAAGGGTGGTAATTTACATCCATGTGCATACTAATGAGTGATATTTTGTGTATAGCCAATAAAGGAGCTATTCAAAGTAATACATGACCAAAAGGAATAGGAAATGAGATATCTCAGTGTGATTAGGGACTAAAGTATCCCCAATGAAATCAAGCCATTATTTTCCTAGAGTAAGTGGCAAAGAATGAGGTCCCCGTGTAAGAAATACCGTGAGATGAAAGAAACTTAGGCCATAGGAATTAGTAATGTGAACAAACCCATAATAAAGGTGTGGAGCGTGCGGTGGAGGGTAAAGATCCTCAAAAGTAAATCCTAGACGAGTCAAAACCCTTATGTGTACATATAGTGTCATCACAAGTAGGATTGAATGGAATGTGTTCCCAATAAAAATAATTCATAAAAGTGTACACGTGAAAGGATGTTGGAGCGATGGAGGTGAAACATGATGAGGTGGAAGAGCTAAAGCAAGTCCGATGTAAAGACATGACTCGATGATCAATCATAGCATTGATACTAGCATGGGAGGCATAGATGTAACCAAAGGCAAATTCTATCATGAAAATAGAACCCTCAAGTGGTGGTAAGTGTGGTAGCTCATCAATAGGTTGTGGATCCTCGGTATATTAGACGCTCGGAATAGGAAGTGCAGTGTTGGGATCATGGTCATAATATTGGTATGGATGACGGTCACGAAGAACAATATATTCGACACCCTCATGTAGAAATTTGACACAAGATGGACAATAGATGTGACTACTTGAACGGCATGAAGCCATGGTCGACCAAGTAAAAAGCTATATGAGACAGGAAAATATATGACAAAGAAAACCATGTTAAGAGTTTTAGGTCCAACTGTGATAGGTAAAGTAATGGAACCTAAACATGGATGAATAGAGCCATCATAGGCATGAAGAGAAAGACATGACAGTTAACATTAACATTTGAAAGACCTAACTTTTCAAGGAATGCCATGGGACATAAGTTGAGTTTAGATCCATTATTAATTAAAGCACATTTAATACCCACATTGTAAATGTAAATCATGATATGCAAGGGTGGGTCATTGTCAAAATTGTTAATATCAATGAGAAGATTAGATTTGAATGCTATGTGTTGAGAAAATGCATCTATGAAAGTTTGATATATTGAGTCAAGATGCATATCAACATGAATGTGAGTAGAAGCAATAATATGCTGGACTCTATGCCTTAAATCAATATTTGTAAGCAAGTAATCATTTATTGAAATACTCATGATGACTAGACTCTAGGATGATACGAAAATAATGAGGATCCTAAAAGCGTGAAGATCGAGGCGGGTTTCACCAAAATGATTAACTAAAATAAGATGTTATTCTACTATAATCTAATGTTATAGGAGCTGTACAATAACAAAATAAATGAAGTAATCAAATACATAAATACACCCAAGTAAGTTGAGCTAGATAATATAAAACCCTAATGTGCAATAAGGTTAAGAAAAGTGATAGCTATTTCGGAGATGTCACGGATCGTGTCACAGGTGTAGACTAGGTGAACAAGAAGAGGAAATGACTACACAAAAGCATAAGAAATCACATATCCGAGCTATTTGACTAGACTCAAGCACCTAAAAGGGATAAGGAACCAGTGGGTGACCTAGTATGAGATGTGTGCCCTGTCCTGGGAATTGGCTAGAAACCTCCTCTCGATGTTTCCTTTCTTTATGTGATCTCTATCCCAATAAATCTCATTCGCTTTACTTAGTTCCTATCCTACGTATCATTCATCCGCAATATTTATGGATTGGAATCTTGGTAGTTTTCTTTTCTTTTCGAGGGATGCATTAAGAAAAATGCATTCGTAATTGGGAGGTGGTGTCATTATGAGATAACTTCGCTCTCTTAGGATTTATTTTATGCTTTTGTTTATGTTACACATGCTCTATGTCATTTTAGTTTTTTTAGGGTTTTCCTTTCGGTCATATCATAGTGAAACTCGTCTATTTCCCATTGTTAAGGTGGTGATTGCGTATAAATGGCCAACTCTCCTTCCATTACAATGACTTGTTATAACTAGTAGTGAAAATGACTCCCAAGTGCATGTGGATATTTGTGCGGAAAGTTTACCATGAGTTATGGATTTATTTATTTATTTTTGATGAGTGGTGCACTCATTGGGCACTAGATTACATAGATTGTTAGCATCTCTGCTCATGCTTCATAGGAAGTATATAGTGGATTTATAATGATGAGTTATGGATTTTGAATTCTCCCGAGATGTTGTTATTTCTGATGAATGTTTAGACCATGTGGTCAAGTGGTATCATAAAATTTACCTTTTTGCTTATTTTTATGGTTGCATTCCCTCAAAACATTACCTTCGTAATTTGATAAAGAACCATTGGGAGTCCAACGGTATCCTGGTTTTAGGTATCTGTAACCTCACCAAAGGGTTTTATCTCTGCTTCTTTTGTAAGCCTTCTTGCTCTAAGCCCTCCTCCTTAAAACAAAGCCTATTGGTATTTGAGAAATGCCCCTTTAGTGCTTTCTCAATGGACTCTGACTTTACTCCCACCAAAGTTTTGTTGAAAATTCCATTTTATCTTGAACTTTCTGTCTTTCTATTCATCTCTAGTATTTCCTTCCGTGAGATGGTGAAACCCATCAGGCGTGGTGATATGCCATTAACAAGAGCATTTTTTCTACACTCGTCCAAACAAGAGAGTATGTGTCAAAGTTGACCTCTCGAAGATCTTTGGGACCACCTGGATATTTGAGTTGGTTCCCGCATATCTTAGAAGGCGGTATATTTTTACCTCCGCAACACATTTTTTTTGCCAAACCTTGGACCACCGCATTCATGAAGTTTCTCTACTCGCTTTTTCAAAGCCATTGGTGATGCCACCCACGTTGTCCAAGCATAAAGTGACCCCTCGAATGATGGGTGGACCATGGTGTAGAATAAGAAGGGATCGGTATGAAACCCACTCCCATGGTTTGGTCTACCCCTTATCCTACCCCCCTCCATCTAAGGATTAGTCAAGCTCGAGAGTCGCTCCGCTCATCGGTTTACATTCCTTCTAAACCTTCACACAACTAGGTTCTTCATTCAAGTTCAAAGAATACTAAGAATTTTGCTTCAACCTCTCTTCCTCTAGGACACTCTTGCAGTCCACCCTGAGAGGTCTCCCATAGCGTGCGAGGAGATATGGGGCCAAACACTACTCCATTTAAGTTGAGCTTTCTAATTCAGCCGAGATCTTTCTTACTAACAATTTTGCAACTCTTGGCTAGGAGGATGGTATTACGTGAAGGGCATGAGTAGTTTGATATGTTTGTTTTTTCATGAATTTCATCTCATGGAATTTCCATGGTTGTACAACTCCGCCATCTCCCAAATACTCCTTTTGTTTAGCTTTCCAACATTTAAATAACCTTGATATTATTTGTTTACAGAAATTAAGATTTATGTTTTTTTCTTCGAGAATAAACTAACGTGTATTGCTCAATGCTTTCACATTTTCGTACTCAACATATTAATGGGAAAGGTGGTGCAAAAAGCATTTCCATAGCGCCGAATTTTTGTCCTTAATTACCTCCTCGGGCAAGATCCTTCAAATCAGGCCATGTGGGTGATTATGGAAATTAATGATTTTTCTTTTGGTATTCTTAATGTTTATGTCCTTAATGATGAGCTTGAAAGAATGAATTTATGGAAATGGTTAGGTGAAAAATACCTTTAGCTTATTGGTTGGTGAGTGGTTATTTAATATGATAGAGCATCTAGATGATAAATTTGGTGCCCCCTTATGTGTTGGTGTGTCGACAAGTGTGCAACCTGGTATTTCTTTAAAATTCACCGGGACTTTCCAATCCGTTGCTCACTGGTCGGTGGAAGGAATTTAAGACGCAATCTTGGTATACTTGGACCAAACTTCTAAGGATATGATTGGGTTTTTAAAAGGCTTGATCATCTATATGTGCTTTTTTCATATCATCATCCGATCTCATTTAAGGTTAATTAGCGAGGGGCCCCTTTCAAAGTCCCTTCTAATCAAATCCTTCTTAATGTATCTTTGTTGAGTCATCTAGGGGTGGTCCCTCTTATAGCTAAATTTTGGAACATGGCGCCACCTTTGCCATTTTTATATCACTGAATGAGTGGTTGGAAGCAGAGATTCAACACATCACCCATTTCCTTTGTCGTTTGTGCTGTTGCATGATTTCGTAAATGATCATACTCGGTTATGCAAAAAGAATTTAGAAGGATTTCACTTTTTCATGATGCCAACCCTTTTGACAATCCCTTTCAAATTCAAGAGTGTGAAATTCGGCATAAGCTCAAGTTCATTAAATCTTATTCAGCCCATGGTGCACAAACCTGGTCGAGGCCGCACCGGCTTAAGGTGGGAAAATAGTGTCAAAAACTTATTGAAATCCTCTCGAGCCAAGCATGCACGTTAATATATAAAAACTATCCATGATTCTCATCAACAACTCATGAGTTTCCCGATTTCGACTACATTCGCTGAGCATTATCGCTTATCCTTCTAAGCTCAAGAGGTTGTGATAGAGAAAATTCTGCCTTACATAAATGTATCGAGGTTGTTCTAGTCAATCTTTATCCTAAGGAGTGGGACCATTGCAATGCCCTTCTTTCTTTGGATGAGCTCTACAAAGACACTGTTGTTCTTGTCTCTGATGATAAATATCTAGGATTAGATGGTTTTCTATGTAAATTCTACAAAGCAACTTGGTCTTTTGTTGGTTCCGATCTACTTCATGTCTATAATGAATCTCTCCAATCCAATTCTATTGGAAGTTTCATCAGTTAAGGAAACATTAAATTCATTCCTAAAGCTAGAGATCTAGAACAAATAACTACCTAGAGGCCTATCACCTTGTTAAATTTCTCCTACAAAATTATTGCTAAGTCTCTAGCTCTTCGTATTTATGATCTATTGCCAAACAATTTTTTCCCGAGAAGAAAATTTTGTCAAAGGCCAATACATTCAAGATAATGTTATAGATATTTGGGATGGAATGCAATGGGTGTGTATTTCTCTACATTGTGTGTTGTTTCTCAAAATTGACTTTGAAAAGGCCTATGATTACATCGAGTGGCATTTCATTTTAGCTATGCTCATAGCCTTAGGTTTTGGTGAATTCTTCACTTCGGTGGTATGAACTTTGTTTTCTAATGTGTCAGCTTTTCCTAGCCATCAATGGTTATAAGTCAATTGGGATTGGCTTGTTCTACTCTATCGTACATGGGTTCCTTTTTGCATCGGGCTTGTTGGTTATTGCCATTGATGCCTTAGGCTATCTTATTTCTTTCCATGCTGATCAAGGTCACATTCTAGGATTCTCCTTCCGATCGTATCCCAACTTATTTATGGTTATTTCACCGATGATTCCTTTGTAATCGTGGCCAAGTCTAAACAAAATGTGGCTACTATGTTTGGCTACCTAGATAATTTCTACCTCACTTTAAGATCCATAATTAAGATGGGTAAGACATTGGGCTATACACAAAGATGCTTATTGATGCCATACTTGTTAAAGAATTACCATTAGAAATGGATTGGAAAGACAAAAATTTAAATCTTGGGCATTGCTTTTGATTAACTAAAATAAGATTTTATCCTAGTGTAATATAATGTTATAGAGCAAAAATAACTCAATAAGTGAAGTAATAAAATAATGAAATACACCCAAGAAAACTAAGTTAGAAAATATAAAACCATAATGTGCAAGAAGGGTTAAGAAAAGCCTTAGCTGATTCATAGATGTCATGGATTGTGTCGCAGTGTAGACTAGGTGAACAGGAGGAGGAAACAACGCATGAAAGATCGAGAAAACATGATATCTGAGCTATCTCGTCTAGAATGGGGTGCCTGAAAAGGGATAGGGGAACCCGTGGGTGCCTGCTCTACGAAAAGGCTGAAAATATCCTCTCGAGGTGTTGTTAGATGTTCACTTATGTTCTCTTATTTTCACACAAATGTCATTGAACTATGTCAAATGTCACTATGAATAGGAGATGGAAGAATCACATGCAAAACCCTAGAAAAAACATCAAAACCCCAAAAAAAGATGCATATGAATGGGTCAGATTTTCCTCAGCTACCAAATTTATGGACTTATCACTGAGCACTACACTACATCTCAGACCCAATGTAGTTCGAGGTTGTGTGCAATCGTGCCCTAGATTTCTCTTATGCTAACTTTGTACTTTATGAAGTAGTGAGAAAATAAATAGATGTAAATGTAGTAAATGTGTGCATGAAAACAATAGACTCCCCTCCTATGAAGTGTGATACAAATGAACCATCCTTGTGTGGCTTGTGATGGAGCTAGATGATTGCAAATGTAGCTTTATGAACTTTTGATGGAATCAACTCTATATGGATATAGTAGATGCTTAGTGCTTGGTCCTCATTATGGTCACATAAATTTATATTTATATGGTTTTAACGCCTAAAAATGATGACCACCAAAAAGGTAGAAAGATCAAACTACTAGAAAGTGCCCAAAAGGTGAGAATAAAGTGAAAAGAAGATCGAGTGCCCTGTAGAGGGGTCCACAACGCATGGGGCACCCTAGTCTAGGATAGATGCCCAAGTCAAAAATAGGAAAAAAATGTAGAATGCCAATAAAGAAAGGACAAGTATAGGTGTAAGATCAAAAATACGACAACAAGAAATGTAAAAATGGCCAAAGACATTGGTTAATTATTACTCTTTTCACTTAAGAACGATATGAATAGTAGTATGAAACCGAGACTAAATAATAACTTAAAGTATGTGATTTTGTGTCTACATTTGCCCTCACTTTATGTTGGTGAGCGAAAATCTTGGTAACATAAAGTAGATAGAGATGCGTACCTGATATCCATGTAGAGTGATGTAAAAAATGTGTCAGAGGACTAGAGAAAGCATGGAGTGACAAAAAGATGGAGCATGGAGACTAAATATGCAAAAGTGTAAAAATTGATGAAAGTGAACCTAGGGTGAAAATACGAGTGTAGATGCCAATGTCTATAGTGTACATTCATAGTTAGTATCATGTGTGTGATGTACCCACCATGTGTGTGTTTTTGTTGTTGTTTTTGTTGACTACTTCCCATATGTATGGACTCAAAAAGAGAAGATGATAAAGTAGTAAAATATGTAGGTATATGTATAAAACACATGTATATATGTAAATAAACATGTAAAAATAGTATGAAATTGAAATTGAAAAAGGAACATGTGCACCTGATCCATGATGAGACAAAAGGGTGTAGAAAATGATATCCTATAACTATCGGTGAAGTGCAAGTTTTTTTGGGTGATCTCACCCACTCGTGGCCAAGAAGTCTAGGGATAAAGTTGTGTTATTCTCCAACTTATAACTACTTCCCTGAGAATATGAAGAGATATTTGTAGATACTAGCCTATTTTTTGGCGATCCGACGATGCATTGGCTAAATTAGTGTAGGGAGGAAAGTCTCATTGTATCCTTCAACCTCGTAATCTCTCCTCTTAGAATGTTAAGGACAATCTTCCTTGTAAAATTCAATGTGTATGGAGTTCTATAGACTAGCCTAAACTCACTCATTGTATAACCCACTATGTCATGGATAAAAACTGAAAAATGAACTGTACCGGTACTATGTTGTGTAGTGTGTAAACCCAAATGATGCCCCCTCTTTAGGGGTGCATGTGATGTCACAGATAGGAGAATGCGTCCCCAAAAGAGGACCGACCACGTAAACCGAGAATTTACACTCAGGGGGAGGGAATGTTCTTGGTAAAGACCAAGGAACACACAAACAAGTGGCTATAAAACAAGTGTTAGTACGAACAAGCATGCATGTAGAAAACAAGTGTAAGTTAGACAAATAATGTGTAAGCTAGAACATAAGCACATAATGTAAACACCCAAGAAGACAATGTAGGTAACAAAAAGAGAATTGTAAACATGGGACACCACTCATGATGTTCGCAAGACACTCAAGGCCACAGTGACAAAAACAAACAAATGTGTACACACAAGACAAAGGAAAAAAACTCAAAACAAGAGCAAAAATAATAGGCAATATAAAAACAAGTATGGAAGAAAATATCCTTGCATAAAAATGCTGCACAAGAAACACCCATTATCATGTTAGAAAAATAACAAGTATGTCAAAGCATGTATAACCTATTAATAGAAAGTGCTAAGTATAAAATGAAACAATAGCACCAAAGAGTGTACGAATGTGGATGCCCCTAGAAGAAGGTAGTGTGTCAAGAATCGATGTTGTGTGTAGAAGATTTATATCTCGTGATCACAACTAGAAAAGGACGTGAATGCACATGTGTGTATGTATGGTAAAGATAATGACATACAACAAATATATATAACATGTGTAATAAAGAGAACATGTACAAGTAAGTGCAAGAAAGAGTAAATGCAACCATAAAATGTGGTATCTTATGGATGGATGGAATGGAAATGTAGTGTGGATAATAAGATCCATGTGCCCCCCAAGTCAATGGAGTTGTATGTAGTGAGATTCATTTAGTATGCCCCCTTAGTAGTAAATAATGAACCATAAACAAGAGTGCGTCATCCGAAATGGTCAAACTATGTGTTGTGTGTAGCACGCTGAGATGAGTATGTGGTGATGATATACGACCTAAAGATGAAATGTACATGAATCTGTAGCCTAAGCGTATATCATGAAAAGATGAGTAGAAAGGAGTGGTGATTTATCCTAAAGCATATACCACTAAACAATGTAAGTGAAAGTGATGATGTAGCCTATCATGAGATGATGCTAGAAGAAGTGACCCTATAGCCTAAAGCGTATATCACTAATCCTAGGAATGTCACATGAGAGAGAGATTGAATGATGAACATGTAAGGGTGATGAGGTCCATTTGTGTTGTATACCCTCAATAGTCTAGTATGGACCATGAGACTAGAGTGCGTCATCGGGTAGTGAGTGCAACGACATAGAGGAGAATATGTAAAATGTGTAATGTGCATAGTAAAGTGTATGGTATGTAATGCGAGATGTGTAGATGACCTAAGATGTGTAGTATAGTATATGTAAGATGTAATGTAAGATGACATGTATGAGGTGTAAAAACACGCAATATGTGATAGCTATGGGGTGATGTATGTGGACAAATGTAGGATGCAAAACATAGAATGTATGAAGACGTGTAATGTTGATAACATGTAATGTGAAGTGCAATACGTAGATAATTTAGGATGATGTCATGTTATGTGGTGCCTAATGTGTAGTGAATACTATGTAGTGTGGGGCTCATGTGTAGATAATTCCCTCAACAGTCAAGTGTGAACCAAAGCACAAGAGTGCGTCATAAGGAATAATGATGATGTTTATAGTGTAGATCACTATGTATATGCTAGAAGGGTGATGTGTGGTGTGAAACATATGTCGATACTAGGGTGGGGGGGAATATGTGGGTGTTATTCCCCAAAGCGTATAATATATAGAAGTCAATCATGTAATATCATCTAGGAGGTCACCATTTCATGATCAAAACCGAATGAACAAGCGTCCGATACTTGATAAGTGATAGTATTGGGTTGGTCATGTAATGAGGCATTAAGGCATAGGTTATACATAACCATAGCATATTATTCATCATGAAGGGTGGTAATAGACATCCATGTGCATACTAATGAGTGATATTTTGTGTATAGCCAAGAAAGGAGCTATTGCAAATGAATACGTGACCAAAAGGCATAGGAAATGAGATATCTATGTGATTAGGGTCTAAAGTACCCCTAATGTAATCAAGCCATGATTTTCCTAGAGTAAGTGGCAAATATTGAGGGCCCCATGTAATAAAGACTGTGAGATGAAAGAAACTTAGGCCATAGAAATTAGTAATGTGAACAAAGCCATAATAAAGGTGAGGAGTGTGCGGTGGAGGGTAGAGATCCTCAAAAGCAAAACCTAGACGAGTCAAACCCTCATGTGTACATATAGTGTCATCACAAGTAGGATTGAATGGAATGTGTTCCCAATAAGAATCATTCATGAAAAGTGTACACGTGAAAGGATGTTGTAGCAATGGAGGTGAAACATGATGAGGCGGAAGAGTTAAAGCAACGCTTGATGTAAAGACATGCCCCGATGATCAATCATAAAAGGGTAGTAGTAGCAGGGGAGGCATATATGTAACCAAAGTGAAAATCTATCATGAAAATGGAACCCTCAAGTGGTGGTAAGTGTGGTAGCTCATCAATAGGTTGTGGCTCCTCAGTAGTATTAGACCTCAAAATACGAAGTGTAGTGTTGGGATCATGATCATAGTATTTGTATGGATGATGGTCATGAAGAAAAGTATATTCAACACCCTCATGTAGAAATTTGACACAGTGATGGACAATAAATGTGACTACTTGCATGGCATGAAGCCATGGTCTACCAAGTAAAAAAGCTATATGAGACAGGAAATTTATGACAAAGAATACATTATTAAGAGTTTTAGGTCCAACTGTGATAGGTAAAGTAATGGAACCTAAACATGGACGAACATAACCATCATAGGAATGAAGAGAAAGACATGATGGGCTAACATTAGCAGCGGAAAGACCTAGCTTTTCAAGGAATGACATGGGACATAAGTTGAGTTCAGATCCATTATTAATTAAAGTGCATTTGATACCCACATTGTAAATGCGAATCATGATATGTAAGGGTGGGTCATTGTCAAAAGTGTTAAGATCAACATGAATATTAGATTTGAATGCTATGTGTTGAGAAAATGCATCTATGAAAGTTTGATATATTGAGTCGATACATATCAATATGAATGCGAGTAGAAACAATAATATGTTGGACTCTATGCCTTAAATCAATATTTGTAAGCAAGTAATAATTTATTGAAATACTCATGATGACTAGAATCTAGGATGATACGAAAAATAATGAGGATCCTAAAAGCGTGAAGATCGATGGGGGTTCACCAAAATGATTAACTAAAATAAGATTTTATTATACTATAATATAATGTTATAGGAGCCCTATAATAACAAAATAAATGAAGTAATCAAATACATAAATACACCCAAGTAAACTAATCTAGATAATATAAAACCCTAATGTGCAATAAGGGTTAAGAAAAGCTTTAGCTGATTCAGAGATGTCATGGGACTGTGTCACAGTGTAGTATAGGTGAATAGGAGGAGGAAATGACTACACAGAAGCCTAAGAAATCACATATCTAAGCTATCTAATTGGACTTGGGCACTTAAAAGGGATAAGGCACTTGTGGACGCCCTAGTATGAGATGGGTTCTTTGTCCTGGGAATTGGCCAAGAAACCTCCTCTGATGTGTCACTAGATGTTCTTCGGTGTTCACTTCTTATCACACTAATTTCATTGAATTTCCCGATGTCGTTGTGAATAGGAAATGGAAGAATCACCTGTAAACCCCGTAAAGTATCAAAACTTTTAAAAAAATAAATATGCATATGAAGGGGTCAAACTATCCTCAACTACCAAATTTATGGACTTGTCACCGAGCGCTACCCTACATCTCATACCCACAATTTCTAGGTGTGTGTGTGTGTGTGCAATCATGCCTTAGGTTTCTCTTGTGCCAATCGAACTTTGTGAAGTAGCGAGAAAATAACTAGATGTAGAATGTAGTAAATGTGTACATGGAAACCATAGAATCCCCTCCCAAAGTGTGATGGAGATGAAACAACATTGTGTGCCTTGTGATGGAGCTAGATGGATGCAAATGTAGCTTTAACTACCTTTTACGGATGCAAATATAGATGGTTATAGTAGATACTTAGTGTTTGGTCCTTGAGCATTATCACATAACTTTATATTTATATGGTTCTCTTGTTATAATTTCCTAACTAATCGTGAAAAGGTCGATCACTAAAAATATAGAAAGCTCAAATGGCTAAAATTAGAGCAAAGAACCGACTTGTGTCGTGTATTAGTACTCCTCAAACACTCAAGGTTATCGACTATCTCAAAAAATAGAAGGTGACGGTATTGATTGACTCGGGAGTACTCATAACTTCATAAATAGTAAGTTAGCTGCCCGCCTCAATTGTTTTATTTACCCAGCTCCAGAAATGCAAGTTATGATTGTAGATGGTGGGACAATCAAGTGCACAGGAAAGTGCCATAGTATCAAGCTTTCCATGGGAGACTACATGTTAGACTCACCTATGTTTGCTATTTCTATGGGAGGGGAAGATATTGTTTTGGGGTCTAATGGCTCACAACCTTAGGTACTATTGAGATGAATTTCCAAGAATTGTTCATGCGATTTCATTCAGATGGAAGGACAATACAATTGAATGGGATGGTAGCTAAGTCTCCACAGATTATTAGCTCTCATCAGATGTAGAAGGTTCTCAGAAAAGGAGTGGATGGATTTATAGCAAAGCTATTTTCCATAGAAGTACAAAATACAGAGTCTTCAATGCCACCCAATCTTCAGAAGATTGTGGATGCTCACTCATCTGTTTTTGATGCAATTCCAAAGGGACTACCACCAGTTAGGGATCATGATCATGCCATTCAGTTGATTCCAGGGAGCCAAACACCTAACATCAGACCATACAGATACCCATATTCCTAGAAAAGTGAGATCGAGAAAATGGTGGAGGAAATGTTGAAGGCAGGTATCATCAGGCATAGCCAGAGTGCATATTCTTCACTAGTGGTCATGGTACGTAAAAAGGATGAAACATGGAGGATGTGTCTAGATTACGAGAACTCAACAAGTACACCATCAAAGATAAGTTTCCTATTCCAGTAATTGATGATTTACTTGATGAATTGCATGGTGCTATTTATTTCACAAAATTAGATCTTCATTCGGGTACCATCAAATTAGGATAAAAGAGGAAGATGTTCATAAAACGGCTTTTAGGACTCATGAGGGCCATTATGAGTTTTTGGTAATGCCTTTTGGTCTTACAAATGCGCCCTCAACCTTTCAAAGCTTGATGAACACTATTTTTAGGCCTTTTTAAAGGAAATTTGTATTAGTTTTCTTTGATGACATATTGATTTATAGTAAGACATGGGAAGAACACTTACAACAAGTGTATAATGTGTTGAAGTTTTGGAGAAACATACTTTGTATGCAAAGCCATCCAAATGTTATTTTGGTGTACAAGAGGTAGAGTATTTGGGTCATATTGTATCCCATGAAGGCGTCAAAGTTGATCCTCAGAAGATCAAAGCTATGGTGGAATGGCCAAGGCCCAAAAATCTCAAAAATCTGCGTGGGTTCCTAGGACTAACAGGGTACTACAAAAGATTTGTGTGGGGATATGGTAGAATAGCAACCCCACTCACTGCATTGCTAAAGAAGGATGCCTTCCATTAGGTGGACGTAGCCACTAAATCCTTTGAGTAGATGAGGGAAGCCATGTCCAGCACCCCAGTTTTGGCTACTCCCAACTTCTTAAAAACCTTCATTGTTGAATGTGACGCTTCAGGATTAGGATTAGGAGCAGTTCTAATGCAGGAAGGAAGACCAATTGCATTTGAGAGTCATCAATTCAAAGGAAAAGATATGTTCAAACCTATCTATGAGAAAGAAATGATGGCTATTCTTCATGCGGTCAAGCAATGGAGGCCCTATCTCATGGGTAGACACTTCAAGGTAAAAACTGATCACGATAGTCTCAAATAATTTTTGGAGCAAAGGTTATCATCTGAGGAACAACAAAAGTGGGTAACAAAAATGTTGGGTTATGATTTTGAAATCATATACAAAAAGGGTAAATAAAATGTAGTAGCTGATGCATTGTCTAGAAGGGATACATCCGCAGATGCCTTACTATGTGGAATGTCCATGTTGATTGCCGATTGGGTGGATGAAACAAGATTGGAATGGAATCAAGATAAGGATACACAATCTCTAATACATAATATCAAACAAGGATCTATGACATCTAACAAATTTGAGTGGAAAGGTAATGCCCTATGGTACAAGGATAGGTTATACTTGAGTAAAGATTCTAAGTTGAAGCATAAGATTCTTGTAGAGCTACATGCCTCACCTATTGGAGGACACTTTGGGTTTTTGAAGACATATCATAGAATAAAAAGAGAATTATTTTGGGAAGGACTCAAGGGGGATGTACAAATTTTTTTATCAGAGTGTTTAGTGTGCCAATAGAACAAAGGGGAAACAATTAAGACACAAGTCCGCAAGAACCCTTACTTACCAATTCCTAGCCAGAGATGGGAGGAGGTCTCCATGGATTTCATCACCAGATTGCCTTGTTCGAGGGTACAAAATATTCCCATTTTTGTTTTTGCCCTATCACATCCATTTGTAGAGCCGTATAGTCGCAACTATTTTTTTTGGAGACAGCTTCAAAGGCTACATGGAACCCCAAAGATAATTGTGAGTGATCGTGATCCTATTTTCACAAGTAATTTTTGGATGGAATTAGTTTCATGTTTGGGTACTCAGCTAGCTCACATTTCATCTTATCATCCTCAAACTGATGGGCAAACAGAAGTGGTCAACAAATGCTTAGAGGGGTATTTACGTTGTTTTGTATCAGATAAGCAAGAAAGGTGGATTAAATGGCTACCACTGGCAGAATGGTGGTATAACACATCTTTTCATACCTCTTCTCAAATGACCCCATTTTTAGCATTATATGGTTACCATCCACCTTCTATCACTTCCTCCTTGAGGGTGCAAACTAAGGTCAGAGATGTTGAGGAACACATTCAACATCAACAACAAGTTTTGGCTAGTTTGAAGGAGAATTTAGCATTAGCACAAAACAAGATGAAACAACAAGCAGATCAACATCATAGTGAAAGACATTTTGAAATTGGTGACTGGGTTTTTGTACGTCTCCAACCTTACAAACAGATGTCCCTAAAGCAACAAAAGGAAAAAAAACTTTCTCCTAAATATTATGGCCCTTATCAGGTTCTACTAGAAAATTGGTAGTGTTGCTTATAAACTAGAGTTGCCTCCATCTTCACACATACACCCAGTATTCCATGTTTCATGCTTGAAGAAGGTTATTGGACATAAATTTGAAGCCCAGATAGAGTTACCAGAACTTGACGAGGAAGAAAGAATCATTTTGGAGCCAGAGAAGATTATGCAAACACGTACTAAGAGGTTGAGAACTAGAGACATTAAGGAATATTTGATCAAGTGGAAGAATCTGAGCATAGAAGACGCCACCTGGGAGGATGAAGGTTTTTTGCAGCAACATCTAGGATTATTCAACATTGAGGACAACATTGGTTTGAAGGGGAAGGGCATGCTACACCCTTAACCTATTGCTTGTATTAGGATATGAGTAGTTGACTTGTGGCTTACCATATCATTTATACTTTCTCATGCTTAATAGGTCGGCCTTGGTGATGGCCATAGCATATAAATAGTATATATAGGGGATTATAGGTAGTATTTCATTATCATTTTGAGCATTTGAGTCTTGTTATATGGTTTGGAGGTTGCCCCTCAAAGTGGCGAAGCTATTCTAATTGCATATTGAGATCATTATTATGAAATATTGTGTTATTTGGTGCTCTATGTTTCTCTTAATCTGAATTATAAAAGTAATTTCATTACAAGTCCCTCATTATTGTCACATAACTTTATATTTATATGGTTCTCTTGTTCTAATTTCGTAACTAATCGCGAAAAGGTCGATCACTAAAAATATAGAAATCTCAATCGGCTAAAAAATTCCCAAAAGGTGAGAGTAAAGTGCAAAGAGGATCAGTGGCATCCCAAAGGGGACCAAAGCACTTGGGGTGCCCTAAATGGTCAGTTAGAGACACCCCAAAGAACAAATAGGAAAATAAAAATGCCAATATAGATTGGCAAAGCATGTGTAAGTTAAAAATACAACAACAAGGAATGTAAAATGGCCAAAGACATGGGTTAATTATTACTCTTTTTACTTAATAATAATTGAATAGTAGTATGAGACCAGGACTAAATAATGACTCAAAGTGCGCAATTTTGTGTCTATACCATTTTCCTTTGAGAAAAAATCTACCATGCTTTGGTAGTATGTGATAGATAGAGTTGAACACAAAGTTTCTGGAGGTCTTCTAAGACCATCTCTCTTGCAAGAAAATTCCAAGTATGCACAAGATTTTGGCCACCACACATGTGTATTATTGTTCTTGCTGGTTTCCTTCCCACGCCTCTTTTTCCAAGCTTACAAAGATGCTTCAAGGCTATCTTTGGTGTAAAAGTTTTGTTCAACTGGATTTTATCATGTGGTTTGGGATGTTTGTTGTCTCCCCATGACCAAGGTGGCATGATAATTATATATGTTTAAGGGAAAGGAGTGGCTTTATGTTCTAAATGGGTCATCATATGTCTCTCGAGAAATCAATCATAGAAAATATTGCTTCAACATTATATTGATTCTAGTTCTCTTTATGGTAATAGATGTTGAAATAATATTTGGCTAAACACCTTGATTATCAATAGGGTTTGGTCAAGAATTTTGTAACTTTCGTGGCTATAAGAATATGGAAATATTTTGAATTAGTAAAACCAATGGTACGTTGGATTGGTGAAATTTTTTTGCACTTTGGGTTCTCATTAAACTCTTAGAACATATGGTGGTCTCCCATCATCGCTGATGTTATTTTTTTCTACTTGCAAAAACTCTAGGAATCAATGCTCTTCTGGCTCTCTCTTAAAGGAATTTACACTATTCTAGATTTTATCTCCCACCGAGACTTGATGCCATGGCCTCGAGAAGAAGATGAAATTTAATCTTTCCAATTTAGAACTCTCATATATCTGTAGAGTTCAAGAATTTAGTCCTAACGTTATTCTCCACAAATTTGGGCTTAAACCCTTGGATACTTTGTGGGGGGACTAAAGATGCAATCAAGAGATTGCCTTTCTCTACTATAATACCAAAACCATTTACCATCTTTTGATTCCTCTCTCACCTTCCATTTTCAAACTTAATGCTCATTCAAGATTGCAATCTTCTCATTCCACCTGACTTCACAGACATTCCTGTGCTTGGAATTTTTTGCTCGACCCCAAAGTTAATCATTTTTTATGGTGTTTTATTTATCAAGGCCTTCCCTTTGGAAAAGATTAATTCACATTGGCCTCACCAATCCTAATTTAACTTTCTATTCCAAACTTAATTCAATTAGGAATTTATTTTTGAATTGGCCCCATGCTCAATACATCTAGCCTTGGATTCATTTTTTATTTCAACTCTTCTACCCTACATTCTTCCATTAGTTCCTAGATTTTTTTTTGGGAATTTCAGCCCTTGGCCTCATTATAATGATACTTTTTGGAAACTATTTAGAGTCTAAATTTCATTTCATATTTGGAAAGAACAAAATTCTATGTTATTCCAGAATGATCATTCTGTTGCTTTGTTTTCTACTAATGACAAAGTGATTATATTTTCTACTGTGCGCATCACATATACAAGCTCAAGTGAAGAAGATTTCCTTGAATTTTATCATTTGTGGGATATACTTACACATTGGGGGAGTGTACCATGCAAGATGAGTCGGGTCCCTTTGGACCCTCTACCTCCTCTACCTTAGCCATCTCCACCTCGACAGATGCCTCCACTAGGATTGCGTCGTAAGAACCACTCTCACTACTATTCTTCCTCTCCTCAAGGTCAACTTTCAAATCCATCATCTTCTGTCTTAGATGGAGCCCACCTCCAAGGGGGAAGGGTGCTACTATATCTCCTTGGTGGGACTTTCCTCTTCCTAAAATTCAGACTTTGGTTGGCTCTTTGCCCCCTAGTTGGGGGAATATTGTTCCTTCACAAATATAGATGCCCGACTAGGATGGTTGGCAGTGGACCTCCTTTTTGAGTCAGTCTAGTGCAATGTATATCCCTCCTTGGGATGATCATCCCCCTCTTCCCAAGAGACATTATTCCTAGTGCTCTCTTTTCTTTTCTAATGCTTGTTCTTTTTAGTTTCCCTTTGACATTTTTTACCGCCTACGTGGCCATTTTGTGGGACCGTGAGTTTTTCGGTCACCCCTACTAATGTAACGCTCTTATATTAGTAATATAATGGACATTTCCAATAGTAAAATTCATTCGTAATTTGCTTTAATGTGACTTGATTCATATGCTATTTGGAAAGTAAATAAAGATATTTATTATTGTACTTTTGTGGGTAATCAAAGATGAATAATACTATGTGATTTAGAGTTTTGATGATAAAGATTCTAATATAATGAGAGTTCCTCCAATCAACGTCTGAAACAATGTTTGAATGTCCCATTACACATGTTATAGTTAATATAGGAATTGAATCTATGACATAAACCATATAAAATAATAACCACAACTTAATAATCCCAACTCCAAAACCAAACATAGGCCATACATATTTAGAACCCTAACCAATAAATAAAACCATGTGAGCGAACAAGAGAGGGAGCTCAACTATCAATCCCACTAAAAATAAATCATGGGACATGAGTATTATAATAGTGGGCATGATATTTCCATCTAAACATTAATTTTATTTATTAAGTATAAAATTTAGTAAAATATATAAACACATTATGCCTAATTTGTATAATGTTTTTTATACACATACATACATACGTATGTATGTGTGTGTGTGTGTGTGTGTGTGTGTGTGTGTGTGTGTATATATCTCATAATGATCCGATTATCATCTCAAACCCTAGATATTAATGACGCGACCTACAAAACAAATGTTAGATGGGTTGTTGGAACCCCGTGCACCACCATAATTGGCACTTCTTTGAATAGGCCTCAAATGGGGAGATTTTCCGTACCTAACATGTGATATCTAAATGAATGTAACTAATTTTTACAACCCTTTTTTGACAATGTTTGAATTGAAATTTCTCTTGCTAAGATACTTGAGAGTGGGATCTTTAGGTATTTGTAGATGAAAGAGATTATTTCCTTGACCTAGTAAGGAGCTTCATAAATGTAGAGACTACTACCCTAATGAATATAGATGTGCTACTACGAGATTTAGAGAGCCTTGGGTAAAATTTTCAATCATAGGAAGTGAGTATAACAATGTAGTTCCATAGATTTCAGGTTAGCAAATGATGTAGGGTTTAATTTCTTATATAGGGTGCCATAGAATATTTACGAGTTAAAGGAAAACCTAGAGAGACCGGAAGACACAAAAATGATATGAATTTGAAATAAAAGTTAGATGACATGTCACTTTAAGACTATACGAATTAATTAAGATTGTATATACTATCTTGATGAATATGTACGACCTCTTCCCATGGGAGAAAAATAGGCCATTTGAAGTTTGGAACCTATTTCTTGATGTTTTTCTATGTATATTATGCATAATGCTCTCATAAATTGACACAGTTAGTGTGTAAGGATAAATAATCTAGAAGCAAGAGATTTGAATGTACTAAACAGAATGGGAAAGTTGTATTTATCTTAACAACAATGTATTTTCAAAACTATTAGTGTGAAAGAGTGAATTTATGAATTTGAGTTTCTATAGTCTTCCATACCACCATCAAACTACATTAAATACCTTCCTTGATTTATATTGAATCAAGGTGATGTCATATAGTGTATGGTATGAGAAAGTTGCTAAGCACAACTCTTTGTCTTGAACCAAAACACTTTCTAATCTTTATTGGCTTCAACATTATTCTGCTTTGCCTTTGCATTTTGCTGCCTTTAGAATATAATGCCAAAGTACAAAAAGGGTTTCATGTGAATGAAATCCCAATGAAAATGGAAATTTTGATTTGACCACACCGAATCTCTAGAGTCATATGAGATCAATCAATTAAAATTAAGTCCTTAAGAAGGATTTATAGTCCTACGTATGATATTTTTAATTTTTCAAGTATTTCAGCAATGCAAAAATACTTCAAACAAAAAAATGATGTGATATCCATAAAATAGTTCTATAAACCTAGTGAATAATAGAAAATCCATTACATACACCTTAAACTAAAGAAAAATTGGAAAATCCATTACATCTCTTGTATTGCTTCATATTATTAAGGAAGATCATGTATTGAGTAAAAGAAACTTTGAGAATAATGGTGTTATAAAAACATATCTTCCAATAATTGCCTTCTTCTATCAAAACATTTCTAAACAATTACTGTACCACCTAATCATATTCAAAATAATTATAGATTTGAAGGTTGGCCTATTCGATTTCATTGCTGAAATTATTTAAGAGATGATTTAAGAATTATTCCCTCCATTTTGGTGGCATGGAAATTATTTACCATGAATTCTACTTCCTCTACCAAGATATACAATATAGAATATCAACATTTGAAGGATTGAATTGTCAGGAAAAAGGATGTTGTATCAAATATGGATAAAAGTAACATTTTTGAATATTTTAATTACGCCGGAGGCTTGGCTACTGTGGAGTTGATCTCCAACGACTACGGCCTCCAGCTTGACCAGCTTAACGTGCTTGCCACTCACCTGTTTCCTCCAGCTTAAGGTGCTTGTCATCGTTTCTGTTTCCTCCTGTCTCTTCCTGCATGCGTGTCCTGCCCTACTGTAACGGTGCCTGATGTTCTTCTTGCTCTGCTGTCCTCGGCTCGCATAGCTCAGGTGACATATCCGCTGCAGATGGAAATGGCACTGCTACTTACCTTCCTGTCAATTCTTCTCCATGTATTTGGAATTAGTTTCTCCCCACATATGCTTTGATGGATGTCCATACCCTGTTCCAAAGCTCCCATTTTGGCACAGGCTGGGAGTATGTTGGCAAATGTAAACTGATCGGGTTGAAGACCTGTTTGTTGCATATGGTGAAACAGTGTGACTGCCTTGTGAGGATAACCATGTCTTCTGTATGCTGCAATAATTGTATTCCATGAGAAACTGTCTGATAACAGTGTGACATGTATGCAAAATGTGGAAGCATAGACAAGGCACGTGAACTGTTTGATAAAATGCCTCAAAGAAATATGGGTTCCTGGAATGCCATGATTGCAGGATATGCACAATATGAATTTGTTGAAAATGCACGTGAACTGTTTGATAGAATGCCTCGAAGAGATGTGATCTCAAGGAGTGCCATGATTGCAGGATATGCACAAAATGGATTTGTTGAAAAAGCCCATGAACTGTCCCCGTATGCAGCTTGGGACAGGGTGTGCACATCCATAAGAGCATAATGCAAAATGTGGAAGAATACACAAGGCACGTGAACTGTTTGACAAAATTCCTAAAAAAGTGATTTCATGGAATGCGATGATTGCAGGATATGCACAAAATGGTGTTCTTGATGACGCTTTAAGGCTTTTCAAAGAAATGCCTCAACTAGATGTCATCTCGTGGAGTGCCATGGTTGCAAGATATGCACAAAATGGGTTCTTTGAGAAGGCCTTGGAGGTATTTAAGCAAATGTAGTTGGCAGGTGTAAAACCGAACTCCACAACCTTTGCCATCATCCCCCCAGCATGTGCCAACACAGGAGCTTTATACCAGGGTGTGGGCATCCATCAGAGCATAATCGAAAGTGGATTTTTATCAGATGTCATAGCTGTGAATGCCTTCATAGTCATGTATGCACAATGTGGAAGCATACAGAGGGGCACACAAACTATTCGAAAAAATACCTCAAAGAAATGTGGTCTAATGAAATTCAATGATAGCAGGATATCCACAAAATGGTGGTCTTAATGAGGCTTTCAGAATTTTCAAAGAAATGCCTCAACCTGATGTCATCTCATGGAATCCCATGTTTGAGGGCTCTGTTGGTAGCAGAAAAATTAGAATGTGAAAGAGCAAACCTATCCAAGAGTATTCATTTAGTAAAGGTTGAGTTGGAGCAAATGAGAAGAGAATTTGAGTTCCAAAAAACACTTGAATCCACGAAGGAATCAACTTGCAGAGGAGAACAAAAACTTTCAATAGAGCTACATGATTGCAAAAAAAAATGTTATCCACGATGCAAGATGAACAGTTAAATCACAATAATCATTTGAAAGATGTTGTACTTCAGCTTCGTAATGCAATGCATGAAAGTATGTATCTCACAAGCAATTTGCACAAACATACACATTTGTTAGTGGAGGCAGAGGGAGAGTTTTCGAAGTCCACACAGAAAGCACATGCTGATTCATTTCTATTGAAAAACCAATCAGATTTATTCCACGGAGAGTGTATTGACCAAGGGAGCTCATTAGGGGATGATCCTAATGACTGTGAATTTGCAATGCATCACACGGTAGAAAACTTTGAGGAAAGCATTCAACAGTCTACTAGTGAGTCAGATATAATGAATATCAATTCAGAGCTAACGTCTGCTGTGAGTGCTACATTGGAGATTTTTGCAGAATATAGAATTTTGCAGGTAAAATTTAAATTTGTTATTTTATTATTTACTCGTCTACGGCAGGCAGAGGTCAAAGAAAGTGGAGGAAATATGCAGGATCCCATGGCTCTGAATATCCTTGTTGATGATTGTGGCAAATTTGTTAAACAGTTGCAGGAAGCATTCGGTGAAAGGTCACAGTATGAAGCAATTATAAGGTAACTTGAGTCCGCTTTGTTTACAAAGGACAAAGATATCCAAGATATCAATGGCAAATATGTTGAACTTTCTCAGAATTGTGGTTAGATTGAGGAGGTTAGTGCCAAATGCATATTACTTGATAAGAAATGTGCAGATATGGCAAAGCAGATAACTCAACTTGCAAATGAGAGGGATTCTTTACATTTGGAGGTAGAAGCTATTCAACTATCTCTTCAAGACAAGGAAATGCTGATGAAAGCTTCTGCAGATTCTCATTATGATTTGAAATGCCAATTTGATATGGCCACCGAGAAGCTAATAGCTTCCATCGAGGAGGCCATTCAAGATGAAACGTTGTATGATGATCCTTGCATCCAGAGAAATGGCCCTGGATTCAAATATAGTGAATGCCCTGGATCCCTTTCTGTAACTGTTTAAAAATGTAAATTCAGTCGCAAGGGCATTTTAAGAGCTGTTTAAGGACTGACTTTGATCTGGGAGAAACTTGGCAAAATAGAGTCAATAACAGGCACTGTTCAACAGGAAATTGAAATAGAAGAGGATCCTAAATCAAGAGCATCTGTTTAGAGATATTTCAACCATGATTTATGGAGTAATTCAATTATAATTACTATGAAGGGGCACTTCATCCAAAAGAGCATTTTCACCTCTAAGCTATTAAAGAAAAATTACAGTTGTTTTCACATGACAATAATATTAGTAAACCTCTTCCTTACAGTTGTATTCACATGACAACTACCTTCTTTTATTGTATTCCAGGATTTGTAGGACCATGGTTGTGGTATGTAGTAATGTATTCAATTCAGTTTATGATGCATCCATTTTTTTGTGGCAATCAATGTATGCTTCTAATTATTAAGTATATTTTTGGTTGGATGCAGTATGCTCCCCCACCATCTGCTCCTGTGCACCCTCAGTTGTGGTCTGTTACTCCTCCTTCCTTGCAGCTCTGGTCTTAAGCTCCACCGGCTATTTCTGGGCAACCCCCATTGATGCCCATAAGGCCATCTCAAGTGCCTCAGCCACCACAACCGTTGTTTCCGATTAGAACTTACACACTTCATTTTCTAATTCAATTGCACCATCTTCACAGATACCAGTACTTCAGAGGCCACCTCATCTTCCATCACAACCACCATTCGCTATTCAGAACAGATAACCTTCCCTGTCTATTTCAACATCATCTTTGCAATCTCCAATGCAGGCACTATATTCTTCTACTCCTGTAGTACCGCCATATAAACAGTCTTCTCAAGCATTATTTCCTATAAATGGTCCTCATTCAAATACATACTTTTGGTCTGCAAATCCTCAAATCCCTAAATTTTTTGTTACATGCCCTGCTTGTCAAGTTATATGTGAGATACATATACCTCAAGCTAACCGCTTGCTTTGTGCTCACTGAAGAAATGTGATCTAGATATCAAAGGTTAAATTTGAAGATGCCTTATAAATGATGAAACATAATGATTCCTTCCACATGTCAATCTTGTTTTCTTAGATGATAATTGTCTTTTGGTTTGGACAACTTCTGCTATGCAAATCTATAATTGTTTATATAATTTACCGTTTCAGTTCAAATATTCAATCTTTTTTTAACTGCTCTTTCATTCATCACTTGCTCTCCAGGTGTGATCACATATTATGGCATGGTAAAGGTCTAAATCAGCTCTCTTATGTTCGTGGGTAATCGAAGTTCTCCGACCATCGACCTGTTTATTCAGTTAGAAATGCTCAATATAAGCAAATTGAAACAAGCCTTGATGAGCTCGGGTGCAAGATTGCAAGTAGAAAAGCTTGTGACCCGAACCAATAGCTGTCATTAAATTTCCAAATCTTTGATGTGAGTAGTGCTCCTTCGGAGTTGTTAGCATCATTCTGAGATAGGATAGTAAGAATTTGTCCACTGAAGAAGAAGGGAAAACAAAATGCTGTTGTAGATGCACTGTCTTGCAAAGAGGAAGAAAACATGGTATGTCCAACCTCAATTGTGGTCCCGAATGGATTATGTGTCAATGACAATAACTGAAAAAGGATCATTGATTGAATAACAAATATCCTAAATTTACTTGAAAATATGTTATATTAAAGTTCAAGACATATTTACTTGAGACAAACTTCAAAGTTTAAAATGTAAGTGTTGAAGTAGAACCATGACTAGCTGGCTTCAGACCATGTTAATTTATTTAAAACCTATTACAATGTGTGAGGGTCCTTTAAATGGGGAGAAAGGGTGACTGATATAAAGAAGCATGTAGCAAAATGTGAAACTTAGCAACAATGAAGAGTGATTCAATACCATTTTTCGAGCTAACTACGACCATTACATGTTCCCAACCAGAAATGGGAAGAGATTTCTACACATTTCATTGATATCTTTCATGTTTCAGAAGGAAAAAACAAAAAGAATAGTCACGGTAGATCACCTAACTAAATACACTCATTTTAACCATGTCGGACGTCAAACACAAGGAAATCTTTGAAGGAAAATTTACAAGCTACAATGGATTTCCTAAAGTAATAGTATGCAGTCAAGCTTCTCTTTCTGTGAGTAATTTTTGAAAATAACTATGCTTATCAGTCGTATCCTTGATCACAAGCTCTTCATACCATACACAAACTTATGGTTAAACTAAATTTGTGAACAAGTGCTTCTGAAAAACAAAACCAATAGTTTAGGTGATTGCACCTTGAAGAATAGAGATATAATACCACTTACTATATATCATCAAGTATCACTCCATTCTTTTCCCTTTACGAGTATGAACCATCAAGGATTAAGAATTTTATCAGTACTATTATAAAAATACCAGCAGCCTAGAAGAGCCTCAAAAGATAATCCCCATTTTTAAGGAAAATTTTAAAATGTGCTTGCAACGTATGAAGCAACAAGTTGTTCAACACTAAATAGAGCACAAATTTGAAGGAGACTGGGACTTTGTACATCTTCTACTTTATTGCAAGCTTTATTTCACCTCTTTTTATTTGAGCAGAGAGGTGAACACTTCAAATTATCACCGAAGTTTTGTGCACCATTCCAGATCAGTAAGCAGATTGGTCCAATAGCTTGTGCATTGGAATTACCAATATCAAGCCGAAAACACATTGTTTTCAATGCTTCTTGTCTCAAGATGAAATTGGGTGTGAATGTTCCTATTCAAACTGAATTACTAATCCTTGATGAAGAAGAACTACTTGTCCTTGAACCTGAAGGTGTTCTTGAAACTCGTATAACAAATTTGAATTCTAGAAAATACTCTGGTTGTTTGATCAAGTGGAAGAATTTGCCACTAGACAAAACATAGAAGAGTACAAGACTACCCCCAACTGCTGGTTAAGTAACAAACCTAAAACATACCCACCAACAACGTACACAACTACAAACCCCAAAATACAAGCCTACCCCCAACTGCACCACTACCGGCGTAGACTTGCTCCCCTAGGAGCAACCACTACACATAGTTTCCAATTAGACGCAACCATCAGCCAATCAGTCCTCTTGACCAAATTAAATAGTTATAAGACATCCAAACATTAATAGGTTTTTCCTTAAAAATATCCCCAGTTCCACAATCATGTGAACCTTGAGAAATATCCCCACACAAAGATTTTTTCCATTGTACTTGTGATAGAACTTATATGGGATGCCTTCCTATCCACCCTATCTATATATATGGGTACTTTCATATAGATTTAATCTCTAACATGTTCTTTATAATCACACCATGTACCTCTCTATTTAAATATCTAGATCTATTTATTTTAAAAAAATATAAGGAAAATATTATTACGTCAGGATGAATAGATATTTTCTCAAGCTAATTTAAATATAGATAAATGTTTTCTATTCACATACCCTATGAACATCAAGTTTGTAGAGACAAAGATCCACATGATTTATTACATGAATGAAAGATATAGGAATATGAAACCTAAGAAGAACAATCTCACTAAGAAAATAAAATTGGACTCGTAGATTGTATTTCAATGAAACATAATAAGTGTTTTCATCCTATATAGAATAAGATATAATGTGGAAATTGAAAATACCTTGCAAGAATAGCCTAGAGAATAAGGAATCCAATGATATTTTGAAAACTAGATGAAATAGAAAGGGAACCCTTTGATTTTCTCATTGAATGATTTTTTTTTTTTATAAATAGATCCAGCATACAAGGATTCTTATGTCAAAATAGAGTTAAAGACTATATAATGTTTCCAAAACAAGCTCTACAAAGGCTCAAATTCAATAAAACTCTCAAAAACGTAATATTTTAAAACATGTTTTAATATTCTTTAATGATGGATATATTTATTAAAAATTAATTCACAAGATCCTCATATAATCTAAAGCAAAGGGCCTAGTCTACAATAAAGGAACAACACACTATGAAAAACTACATAATAAGGTATTTTAGGGGCTATTTTTCATCAATTGGCTAAGTATAACATAGTTTCAAAATTTTGGATTCACTAACCAATTTTTTTTTGAAATTAGATTCCATTAATTTTCCTATATAATGTACATAGAATCATTAGATTCAAAAAGTATACATGTATTTGCTTAGAATTCTATGTTTTCCTTATAATTTTCCCAATATAAACATGATTCCTACTTTTGAAATTAAAAATAATCACCTACAATTAGATACATTAAAATATTGTCATTCATTTAATAAACATATTACTAAAGATATTCTAAAACTCGTGGTTATAATGGTGGTTCATTATGTGTAATGCGTCATCTCCCATAAATAAACTCAGTAATATAAATCTTTGGTTTATTTAATTAATATATTGTAATAAATGTGCAATAAGATCACCTAGAATAGTAAATACTATAAATACAATAGTCACATATTATGAAAGAATGATATATTGAATTAATCATACTTCTATAAAGTATACTATAGTAATTAGTGTTAGGGTTTGTAACATATTCACGCAAAAAGAAGATTACACTATGCAACACTAATTTAAATATAGATGAAGTTATTGAGAAAGGTTTCATAAATATATGTTATAAATCCATGATCATTGAGAAGGATGGGTTTTTCATATAATGATGTCCTAGGGATAATGCATGATTCCTCCCCTATAGTGATTTTTAATCTACCTCATGAAATTGCTTCATTTATGTCTTTAGATGTAAGATATGTGTTTCTATATTCACAATGAATAGTTTGTACCTTTAAATATATTATCTATGTTTCCTATACCTAATGGCATGAAAAAAGTTCTTAATCATATGTGATGGAGATACATCACCACACCCCTAATGATATAATGATATTTGAACTACACATAAATACAAAAAGATGTATCAATCCAATGTAGTTCTCAAAGTTCTAGGGCGGAATGGAGGTTAGAAAAGTTAAAAATAAACATAGAGACCAAGTTCACCCTCCAACACTAGTAAATACTAGTTGGCTTATCTTTGTAATGGAATAGACATAGAGGGTCTAGGGAAACAAATGAGGGATGTACTCATATTTGCATAATTTTTTTCTATGTACTATTATGGATAGATGATTCAACGTTGGTCTCAAAGACCTTCTCAATATGTACTTAGATATAATATCCTTAGATGTATTTAATAGGTTAGGGTGTACACATTTATATAGATGACATTGTGTAAATTATTTATCTTTAAATTGAGCATAATATAAGTAAGGTACCATGTGCGCAAAATGAAAATATTATCATTGCAAGAAAAATGTACAATTTCAATCCTTGAGAAAATTTGGTTGGCCAATGTGACTTGGGACCATGAATCCATCATATATTAGGATGGAATCGGATCTCATACATGAAATAGACTATACATAGTCTTAAGATGTGTTTTTTCTAAGTTGCATGGATTCATGGGGTGATAATTCAAAGAGTAATTCATGACCTAACTGATTCAAAGTTTAGGATTGAAGAAGGTCTCATTAATTTTAATCAATAAATGTGTAAATTTGATACTCTTGGGATAAATGTCAAATTATTATTTCCAAGTGTCATTTAACCAAATTTTAAGCAGTAGCCCCATTTTTAATCTACTAGTGAAAGTAGTAAATTAAAAGTAAAAATGATAAGAAAATAAGAACCTCTCACACTATAACCCTATGAATGTGATATTTGTAAACTAGATCATGCGACCCTACATCATAAATGTGAAATATGCGGATCACATGTCAAATAAGTGTAATAATGTTCAATAGAAACATAAAGAATTAGTACATAGTAACTAAAAATGTATAAATTTAATAAAATTTGAAACAAATACACCTAGTTTCCCACAACATGCTTGTATAAGATATGCATAAATATATCGTGTAAGAGACATCATTTGTGCTATAATGTCACCATAAGTAATTAGGTACTTATGTCATCATTAACCATCATGTGCTTATGTCACTACAAAAAATAGGAAATTTATTCACCAAATCACCATGTAGAATTATGAAGTTGAGTAACCATTTAAATAAGTCATGTAGAGCATCCAACCCGACATAATTGATTAAATAAAGAAGTGTAATCAATAAATATTAAATGAATTTGTGCCAAATCCATGCAGATGTCATATGATATGAGTGAGTGATAAAAATATATCTAAATTTTTGATATGATTTTCCACCAATCCCATAATAATCAAATAATTATTATTTATGAATGTGTAACTGTAGGATGTACCGCTCCAAGCTCATGCAAATCTGATATAAAATCTAGTGTGTCATGATAACATGTGTGAGTATTTAAATATCCTAAAATATTACACCCTTTTCATATGAAGGATGTTGTAATGTATCATATAAGTAAAGTAAGAAAGTTTTAGCTTTACGAACCAGAAATCAAAACATCTAGGATGTGAACCATATATGGCATGTAAACTAAACATGGTGATATAATCAATGTGTATTAGATGCAAACGTCAAAGAACAATTAGTAGATGGAATATCAAGTGTAGGTATATAGTAAACATTTAGTAATCTAGAGAAATAAAAATTAAGAGAAAAATAATGAAATATAGAGAAACATGAAAGTAGACATATAAATCGAATGTAATAGTTCCATTGAAGCCTATTTCATGACATTGAAAGACATCACATGATAGTCCATCCATAAAGTAAATATATTAGATAAGACATGACTAATTAACTAATGTTAGTAACATTTAGTTTATTATGCAAAACAAGATGGGTATGTGCATGGATATGGGGGACCAAAAGGGGGTCAAAAGTGGCCACATTTTTTTGCCTAAAATTAAAAAAATGAACTTCAACAAGTAATTTGGCATGTGTATGCTGTAATGCCCACTTCCCTATGACACTTAGTGGATTATCATTTTGAGTTATGCAGACTTTTGGATATGGACATGACTTATACTTACGTTGATTAGCATGATGTTTTGTGGATAGATGCATTTGGATTATGATTGGATTTTGTTTTCAGTATGATCTACACTGACTCATGGACAGACTATTGGATACTGATATTATTTTATATGGATATATTGCATGTGTTCTAACATTGGATTTCTTCGCCATGATAAGTAAAATGTAGTTGTTGAATTTACATTACTATAACTTTGGATAATGATGGAATGCATGATTAAGTTGTGATTTAAACCTTGAAATAATGGATAATTGAATTACGTATAGATGTTAATAAATTTCATGCATATGGTTATTTTGGACATTTTGACATGGCCGCAAGGCCGAAGGAGGTATTTTGTATTTTACAGGAAACACAACATGATCACAACCATGAGGGGGATTGGGAACCAAACACAACAGGATGTCGGGTGGTTACAAAGATTTGGTCGTCAAGGCAACCAAGTGAATTGTATTGTGTTACCTTTGTTCTTTTATGTGTTAAGAAAATTTCCATGAGGGGTGACCAAGGGGGTAAGAATTTTAATTACTTGTTTTAACTTGCTTTAGTAGGTGATTTCTTTTGTGATGTCTTTTTGTTAAATTACTTTTGTTAAGTATGTTTAGATTAATTTAACACCTTGTTTTAATTTTTAAGTTTTGGAGGGAAGTCTAGTGGGTGTAATTAATTTTGATGGTTGGCTCCTTGAGCCTTGTGCTTTCCTCTTGTTTTGAATGCTTGTTTTGAGTGTTGACCACTCCAAGTTCTTTGAATCTCGAATTTGAGATTGAGGGCAATTTTGGGGGACTTGTGGGACAAGTTAAACTTGTCCCACACTTCCCAAAACCCCTTACCAACCATATCTATGGGTTGGGAAGCAAAAAAGGGATTATTTATTGTTTTGGGAAAGGAAATGTGACTTTGGAGTGCACTTTTCTTCCATTTGCATTTAATTGTGCCTTAAGGCACATGGGAAGGGATGGATGTGGAAAAGAGATGTCAATCAACCCAACCACCCATTTATGGTGTTTTGGGATTTGAGTTGACTAAGGGAGGTGGTCTTGAGGATGTGAGATGTGGCATCCTACATGGAGCCACATCATCCTCACCCTTCCCTTTTGTCTATTTATGGAAATTTCCTCTCTTGTTGAGGGGGTTGGAGGTTTTTTGTGGAAGAGTTCTTTTTGTTATTTTCTTTTGGGAGAGAAAAGAATTGGGAGAAAGAAAAAGAAGGAGCTTGGACTTGCATTCTTGGATTTTTTTGGAGGGAGATTGGAAAAAGCTTCTTGGTTTAGACTTCTCTAATGGAGAGGTAGGAAACCTTCTCTTCTTTTTGCTTTCATATTGTTGTTGCTTCTATGCTAAAATTGTGAATAATGTATGTTTACTTTTGTGTATTATGAAAAATGGATAGAATGCTTAATGTGTAGTATAGGAGAGGTCTATGGGAAAACTCATGAGGGAGGCATAAGAGTAGAATAGGATATTGTGGAGGGAGTTTGAGAGGGATGCCCATCTTGGGTAAGAATGTTCACATTCTTACCTTGTCCTTGAGGGAGCCATAAGAGGAGGGAGGCATAAGAGTATGGGAGGAAAAAGGGGTACTTGAGGGAGGCATAAGAGTCTTAGGGGCTTGATTTTTATTGTGGAGGGTTTGGATGGGCATATCATCTCAATTGGGAGGCATAAGGAAAACTTTCCCATAGTTCCTTCTCTTGTTGGCTTGGATGAAAGCCTTGTTGTGAAATGTTTGGTGTTATTTGTGTTTCCTTTTTGTTTCTTCTTTTAACCTTGAATGTTGTGAAGAAAATTGTATTGTGGAAGCAAGTGTTGTTGCCTTGAGTTGGAGACCACCCTTCATTGTGTTGTGTTTGGGGCTCGGGGGTCAATGGAGGAGATTGCTTCTCTTCTCCATTGAGTTTTGGTTGGGAGGAGAGTGTTGCCTCTCCCCCTATCTTGGTTGTGATTTGAACTACTTGGAACTTGGAGCATGGATGAAGAACACCTTGGAGCTTGTGAAGACTCTTTCCATTTCCTTTATATACATTATTTTGATGTAAATTGGTATGAGAAAGAAAGTTGAATCATCTTGTCTTCTTTTCAAAAAAATAAATAAAGGACATTGTAATTTATAATTGCACCAAAAGTCACATGGTGGAATGCAAATTTTACTTGGAAGATGTTTACATTATTGAAAAGATTGTAAGGAAATAAAGGAATGATATGTACAAAAGGCTTGTGATAGTTTTGTGAGTATATTAAAATTTTGTTTGAGTACTTGGAAGTGATGTGTTGGAAAGGTTAAAAAGAATAGTGCATTATCCCTTCTTTTATACTTGATGGAAGGACTTAAGTTTTCAAATAGCTTTTAGTATGACAATGAAACATTGTAAGATCTAGTTCTTTTATGCTTTCTTCATTTATGAATCTAATACAAGAATCCATTACAAATTAATAAAGGGAATGAAATCAACCTATTTTGTAATCCCATACTATGTTATGAAATTGTGTAGAAGGAAATTGTAATGCAAGTCTATAAACTTATTAAATGTATTATCCAATATTCTCTTAATGTTTAATAAAGAAATTGATATTGTAAATAATATTCTTATTGGAACAATATTAAAAGCAATGGGTATACTAATATTAGATCATATTAGTACTAACGTGCTATTAATATTTCCTTGTATATTACATAGTGTATTAGTATAAACTGCAACAAAGAAATGAAATAAATATAATTTACGTATGAACTGTTTTTCTTTTTGTTTTCTAAAAGGCAAGCAAACTGTTTTTTTTTCTCCTTTTCCTTGAGTATTCTGACATGAAACAGATCCACCTCTGTGAGAGATCTCTGAAACGCATCTCATCGGGTTCCCCCGTAACACTCTCACTGTCCCTTAATCGATTTTGAAGATTTTTGTGTGCCTTCACTGTCCCTCCGCCATTTTGACAAAAACACTACGAAGGAGGACCCATTTTGAAGTTGCATTCGATACTGGACAGATAACAACATGAATGGCAACCCGCCTATTTTTCCTTGCGCTCAAGCAAAATAGAAAAAAAAAGAAAACTCGTTGATGTGGTTGCCTGCCGACCTGCTGTGGCAGGCCGTGATTGAAACCCCACCTCCTTCTCACCTGTCACTCGCGCCGAGCTTCTTCTCTTCCACATTTGGTCTCATGCGCGCCCAGGATAGAAGGCAAACCAGCCTCTCTGCCTAAATTTGTGCCTGTAGCATGTTTGTGTTCGACCACCTCCCGTCCACGCGGCCTGAGCCTAAAAGCGCGGTCTGCACGTTCCTCTCCTCGCCTGTATCATTTCTCGATCGCTCCTTATCTGCTTGCGCGGCCAAGAGCCGATTCAAACAAGATCCTACACCCTCCCTCTGATCCGTGTTTTCATTTTCAACCACCATTGTCTTCACGCGGCCAGGGGCGGTTGAAATGTGGCAAAACGCCTACCACATGTGCCTGTATTTTCCTTTTCGACCACCATGTGGTCTCCTCGCGGCCAGGGCCGAACAACCTCGAACTAGCGGCCGTTCCTTTGAGCTATGGCTTCCACTGCAACCACCTCGCCCTTTTCTGGTCTGAGCAATTGAAAACAGCGTTTCCACCTGCTACACTCGCCTGTAGTTCCATCCAACAACCACCACATTAACATTCCTCTTAATGTGCGGCCAGGACAGTATAAAAGAAACGGCGGGCTGTCTGTGCAGATGAGGATTTGCAAATCTAAGTGAGTGAAGGTGTATGCGGCCAGTAGGATGTGGTTTCACACGCCAGTGGGAGTTCTTAAATTGTGACAGTTGGGTGATGAGACCCACCGCCCCCAACCAAAAAGATTTTAACATAGTTTGAAACGCTTCCCCCGTATTGACTCTTATTCCTTTAATCCAAATTTCAAACGTATGTTTAAGCATATAGACTTATTTAAGTGAAAATTTTGATTATATATATATATATATATATATATATATATTTATATCACTTAAATTAAAAGTATTTAATCCTCCAAGGAGATACCTAGGAACATACATTAAAAGATTTCTAATGAGTCAACAAAATAGTAATATATGGTTTATCCTTGTAACATATCTCTGCAAGTATATGTTAAAATATATCAAAAAGAAAAACATCAATAAAATTGTAATATATGCATTTACCATCGTCACCTATATCCTCTTATTCAATGGACCATAAAGTGAAAATGAAGTCAATGGTCAAATACCCTTTTTAATCTAGTATCACCATGCTTGAAGCTTGAAGTTATCCACTAAGGAAGAATTGAACACATCTATTATTGAAGTAAATCTCGAGTGAGTAGAATTGCGATAATCATGTAGTTCTAGTTTTGCGATCGGAATACAAAGTAAAAGATCAAGCTTACCTGTTGTCAAGGTCAAGTGGGTCAAAAACTTGCAGATGAAATAAACCAAACAAGGACCACTCCCTTGCAAAAAAAAAAAATTTTTCACATTTTCGTGTCGTTTGTTTGTTTTGCGACGTCGTTGTCATCGTGGCATCGCTGCGTCTTTTTCTCAAAGCGTACATATGCTCAAAATTTGATAATTTGATAACAATGAAAATTTTAGTGCTCGGAATACATATTTTAAACTACTATGTTTTTTTGAAAATGGTGGAGATTAACAAGGTAAAATATGGTGTGCATAAAAGCGTTCCTATTTTTGTGTCAAAAATAGAACATAGTATTGTGTGTGCACCCCCAATTTTGAGTTCCATAAACATTTTTACAAATCCCTTCAATAGAAAGTGAAAAAGACCATGTATTAGGTCATGCTAATTTTTAATATATTTTTGATGAATATATAGGTTTTACTAATTTTCAAAGTTAAAGCATCCCGATAATGAAATATCTATGTGTACACCCCTAATTTTGTGAGAATAGTTGAAAATATTTTTTAATGTGTGTTGAATGGAGTGTAGATTCTATTTATTTAATTTTTTAGAAATTTTAATGAGCAAATCATAAATTATGTATAAAATTTATACATGTGTTTTGTCAAGAAATGAAGCACTAATAAAAAATAGAGCATGAAAATATTAAACTAATAAAACTTTAGAAACAAATACATCAAAACAAACCTAAAATAGATATTGACATTATAGTCATGTTTTGTGGAATAGTGTCCTATAACACATGAGAAATTAGGACATACACTTGAAATTGTTATGTTTTATGCAAAACATGGATTTATTCATGGATTACACAGTCCAAACCTTAGGATTATATATCCTAGACAAATCCAAGCCTACGGATTGTAAATTTCCAATACAAACCAAAGAAAACATACTCATGCAACACTTTATTCCTTCGAGACATTTTATGTGCCAATTTAGTACTTTTTTATGTTAGTTACATTGATAAAAGATCCATTTTTAAAAAAATCTTTTGTCTTATATAGAATCATTATTTTCTGAAAAAATGTATTATTGTTTGATATTTGATTGTTGTTTTATTGTTTCTTATATCCCTAACATTCATAAAACATTTTTTAAAATAATTTTATTGTGTTGATAAATACAATTGAGAATTATGGGGAGGATACCATGAAGAAAACCCTTGAGGATCTTTAAAAACAAAGGGAAATAATGTAAAAAGGGAAAGAAAAAATAAATTGAAAACATCTTTTATAGTGAGATGAAATGTTGACAAAGATTGTCTATTATCCACTTGAGATAGGAAAGAAAAATAAAAAAATAACACAAGGGAACACGTGTAAAAATACTTGAAATAAAGAAATCAATATATGGAGATGAAGATATGTCATCTCTTCCAAATGAATATGATAGTGAAATATATCCTCAAACACAAATTGAATCAATAAATAATGAATGTTCAATGAATGATGATGCAATTCCAAATTTAAACTTAGATGTTACACCAAATGACCAAACTATTCAAAACACACAAATTTTAACAAATTATAAAGATGAAAAACATAGGACAAATGAATAATGTTTATCTAATGTTCAACTAACCTTACCATTGAAATCGCGATTTATTTTTTTTTACAAACTACTCATGATTTTACTTGAAATTAATGAAAATATTTTAAACCCAATGGCTTATTCGATTAGTGAATGAACTTGTAGAAGAAAAGATAATGAGATATGTAATTTTTTTAACAAATTAAATGAAATAGGAATATGTCATTTGTTTTTGAAATGATGAAAATACTAATTTTAGAGATATTATGAACATCCTTGGTCTAAGAATGTCTAAGACCAACAATGAAAAATCAATTGTATAAAATCTAATGAATGCATGTACCAAACAATAGGTTTACCCACAATTACCAAAGATAGTAATATTATAGGGCATGTTATTACTTCAACTATAGTAAGTAAATCAAAAATGAAATCTTGTTTAATTACGATAAAAGTGGTGCAAAAAAATAACTATGAAAACACTATTAAAAGGTCTCAAGACATGAATAAGTCAAGATCCCAATAACATTTAGTTACGGTAATTCTCTAGTAGACTCCCATAGAAAGACAAAGACATAGTTGAAGAGTTAAAATCTAAAATTGAATAATTTTGAAAAACTAATAGAATGTTTTCACCCAATGAAAATTACGTTATAAAAATAATAATTAATTCTCAAAACCGTGAATCGCATCCAAAACAATTTTTCGATATGACATAAGCATAATTTTATAATAAGTTTAAAGGGACTTATCCAGAATAGAAATTAGTCAAACATATTTTGAAATGTGAAAACCTTTTTATGTTAAAATAAATCACTCATGGATTAATTATTGTTGTAGGATCCATAATGAATTTTCTATGCATTACGATGTTTTCTAGAATATATGTGTTAATTTTCATACTTTAGAATATTTTGTAAGAGAGTATAACAATTGTTCCACCTAAATCAGAAAGATACTTAATATAAAGTGTTATTTATACAAGAGAATAAGGAAATTTATTTTGTAAGAAATCATGTTTGGAAGGAACTTGTGATAGTTGGTGTGGTTTGCAACATTTGTAAAATTCTATACACACAAAGAATACAAATTCAATTTCAAATTTACTAGTTAGTTTCGGGAAATAAAATTATTCAATGTAATAAACTTAAAAATATGGTAATTTTTTCATGATAAACATCTAGCATGCAAAATTTAAAATTTTGTTCATGAAAATCAAACCCACACTTGAAATTCCCTTTTTGGACCAAATGTGAAACTTTCTTCCGCATAACATTTCAATTGTATTACCCTCATTATGGTCAAGAGGAACATGATCAAATGATTTTCAAGTTTGTTTCATGTGAAAATAATTTTACTTGTATTTATTCTTGAAGTTATTAAGATCTACGAAAGAACAACGCTCCCAATGGCTTCAAATGGGGTATTTTTTTGTCTTTTTGTTACAGGATGAGATCTCCTAGAAGATTACTACAAGGGGAATCTTTTTTTGAAGGTTGTGTGTGAGATTAATAACATGATATAATGAAGTTTAAGAAGTTTATGTGGAGCCATGATAGGTCAAATTTTTTTTACAAAAACCTAGGCCTCTTGGGCTGTACACTAGAAAAAACATGTTTCAAAAGAGCTTGTCAACTTCTTTTAAGGGTTTTAGAAACTTCGTGGAGGTATTGGAAAAATAGACCATGGAAATTGGAAAGGTCACATATCCTAATTTATAGTGAAATAATAAACATAGAATTATGGGAGTATTAAAAATGTGGAAACATGTCCATCAGTGGATCACAATAATCTATTTACAAGATTAAACTTTCGTAAAGGTTTTCGAGACAACTAAAGAAGAGTTAGGAGCCTAAAAATGTCAAATTTTAATACATTTGACCCTCCTCATGGTACATGTGTTGTATTTATTCATACTCATTTGGGACCATGGTGGAAAATCTACTTACTAGCACGTGTTTGTAGGCCAAAGTGGAAAGTGGACTAAAAAGGAAAATTGCAAGCTGAATCAGCCATGGAAATGGTGGGAATGGCCTTAGGGGCTTGTTTGGAGTCAAAATCATATATGTTTCCCCTCATAACTCCTTGTCTTGCTATCGGGCTTAAAAATCAGCTCTTTAGTGTAT
This sequence comes from Taxus wallichiana var. yunnanensis, assembly GCA_018340775.1. Taxonomy (NCBI): domain Eukaryota; kingdom Viridiplantae; phylum Streptophyta; class Pinopsida; order Cupressales; family Taxaceae; genus Taxus; species Taxus wallichiana. Next base: position 337,510,092 of record CM031237.1, on the reverse strand, counting down.
TTCCGTGTTGAGATTGATTAAATCAACATTCCATGAAGCTTGGGTGGAGTATTGAAGGTATGATGTGCATTTTTCCCTTGGTTCAAGGGGACATGGGGCACACCAAATATTTCTCATTTAGTGTTATTTAGTGTCATATAAATGTGAAAACTCAAGTGTTAGAAAGATGTTATAAACTCACCTTTTTGACTATTGACCACTTATTCATGACATATTGAACCATGACAAAATTTTAGAGGTTTGAGTCCCTTATTACCTTTGTACCAATAGCAAGAGGTACATTGGGGACATAAAATTTCACTCCCACTACATAGGCATGTTTTTATCAATTAAAAGTGACAACTTGGGTGTTAGAAAGGTACTAATAACTCACTCTTTTCATTAAATTTGGGCCCCTTCTCATGGTAACCTTACCTATGAAACATTTTGGAGAGGTTCATGTCCGTTTTTCCCTTTCCCCTATTTTTAGGATTGAACCACACCTATAACATGTTAGGAAATTATATTGTTAGTGCTCCATTTATATGCATTGGTGAGGGTTGTTGTATAATGAGTTATATGATTTACGTGAATAGTGGTTGTAACTCCACACACGTAAATAGGCTTGAGAGATAGTAGGAGTTGTTTTAGTTTGTTGTAGTTCCTTGTTTATAGGACTACTATCAACTATTTATTTTGTAAGTAATTCCCGTATGAATTGATTGAGAAGAATGATTGTTGTTATGTAAAAATATGAGAGTTTCTCTTCATCCGGTATTAAAGCGACGATGATTCCTCTCAGATTTAAATATGGTGATTGCTCTATAGATGTTTATTTTTTGGGCTGTACATTTTTTGTTAATCAATATTGTGCATGTTGTTTGTAAATCCATTGGTGGTGTCATTTGAATAGGTGTATGTAATTCTGTCTACAACAGATCTCTTCTTTACCAAAGCATATAGAGTATTGTATAACACATGCATGTGACTGTTATTCTCTTTTGTTCTTTGAATTGTATGGCTTGGTTTGCTACAAAGAACACTCTTCCTATTTTTGGATATTCTTAGGACACAATATCATTGTTTCATTCCTTTTGCATCATATAACCTGCTCCATCCACGTACTCATCGCCAGTTTTTTCATCTTCTGTTTGACGAGATCAATAACCTTCACTAATCCATCGTGGATTCGTGGGCATCCATTTAATTCTGCAGTACTCTTGTTGATGGGTTGAGAGGAATGAAGGATGTGCCTAGTTCATGCAATTCATTTTGATTGATAGTATTTTTGTGTAGTAAGGTTTACATCGAATCGCATTTTCTTTGAATTGATTTGTGGAGACATTATTTCTAATGTTGTTTCAAGATATATTTCAGATGCACTCGTGTGCATAACAAATACTGCCAGAAGCTATAATTTGTTTTTGACAAGTTTTACATATTTTATAAACAATCACTATACCAACATAGTGTTACCTGAGATTAGATCACTTCTTGACGGCATGCTCATCAGTCATCACAACATCACAACCAATCGTTAATAAAACAAGCTCTGTGGGTGGCTATATCTAACCATGCCACTTGGAAGATATCATTTCTTGTTCTTGGTCGACCATTGTGAAGTACCCTGTGCGGATTCCCTTCAACACAGATTGTGTGGATCAATTCTAACATTGGCGAGCCCAATCCAATGGTATTAAGATTTTTTATTTATTATATTGTCCATGCATCACGTGTAGAGTATACGATTTGTATTAGTCAATAGGTAAATTAGTATTATAATTGTATTCAAGATTAATTATGTAGTCTTTAAGTCAATGCGAGTTTTTGTTAGGATAATAATTATGCATTGTATTTTCATAGGTAATAATTTGTGATAACTTATTATATTGTTAAGACCATATTATTTGACTTATTAAGTCACATATGGTTATTGTTATTTGGTTATGTTTTTATAACCATTATATTTGGATTATTATCTCGTAGGATTGTTTATAGTATTGTTGCAACTTATTTGTTTCAGTTTAATTATTGTTGCTTTCGGGATGTATTTTGAAGTCATTGTGATTTCGGTTGTACTGTGCAACCCATTTATTCGTTTGTATATTACTCTCCAATATGTATAAATATTGCAACACATATTTTGTAAAATGATTTGGATGATTAATAAAATTCAACAAAGCTTCTATCCTTGTTTTACATTTGGTACCAAAGAAGGAATCTAGACTCGTGAAGCAAGAAGGGGGAGAGAGGTTGTAGTAGGAAGAGAAGTGTCTTGGAGAAGAATTTGATTTTTAGGAGAGTCTGATGTTACCTCCAACAACTTCCTAGACATCCATGCATCCCCATAATCCCCTCTTCTTCTAGGTGTTTCAACACAATTTGTTTCAATGTATCAATAGGTGCACCCTACACCAGAAAAATTTGATGTAGGAAATTAAATTATTTTTTTCCCCATCTGGGGTTTCGTCACTAAAATTTGGTGAAACTATTAGGTAGCAGTCCATGCGGGGGCAATGCAAATGTGTTTAGCAGGTGCTGCAGAGTAAAAATAGGAGAAATTTGCAGCACAACGATCTATGGAATGCAAAGTTTTTAGCAGGTGTTGCAGAGAAAAAATAGAAGCAATTAGCAGTGCAGCGGTCCCATGGAATGCATAATTTTTTTGCAGGTGCTGCAGAGAGAAACCATGTTCTGGTTTTTGAGTTCAAACAATTTGCAATCAGTGTTGTTGAATTGAAGAATACAACTGCCATGGGTTGGTAGTAATTCTTGAATAAGTTTGCAGTGGATAGTAGAGTTTGGATAAGAAAACCACAAAGATTGATTCAACGTAGAATTTCAACAACAATATCAATTTTCTTTAACATAAATGTTATCGAATTATTAAACAAATAATGAATTACAAAAAAAAATGAGAACACCCTCTTCTCAACTTTTGTTGAAAAACAATAACCCAACTACTAAGGTCCGGAAAAGGATTACAGTTTAGGCAAACAAGATCCACATGTAGACAGTCGACCAAAATGTGATGGCAAAGGCTGCTATGACATATGTCCATAAGAAAATAACTGAGCATTCTTGCTCCCCCACATTGAATAATTGAGCCATTGTTCCTGCATCCAAACAATACACTCTTCAGCCATTGAAAGAACATTTATTACCCTGCCATGCCCTTTCTTTGTGTTTGGTGCTTCTTTAAGAACAAGCAAGCAAATCTAGTTTCGAATGAAATTACTATTATCATTAGAAAACGTTGTCTATGATTACCATTCTACAATATGCGCCATGAGATTTATCATACACACACTTTGCACTTGGGAAGAAACGATACTAACCAATATTCATAGCAGGTGGAACTGTGGCTCAAGCATCATTACAAAGTGATACGGTGGGTCTTCGTGAAAAGCCCCAAGATTGGAAGCTCCTTTGACTACAAATATTCCAATCACTGAAAGTAGTACAAACCTCACACAGATAACTAATATAACAATAAAACTTATCGACTTGAAGACCTTAAACCTGCAAAGAGAAATCGAAAGTCATACTACAATTCTCATTGAAATAAAGAGGGAATAGAAAAGACATTTAAAATGGGACATTCTTATGACAGAATTGGAAGCCAACTGGGAATGGAAGATCTTTAAGATGGCGTATTAAATACCTTGGACTAAATTTCCTCCAAGTATGAGGATGATGGATGGAATGGCCGCATCCCTGCACCAATGTACAAACAGAGTAAGAAATATAGTAATCTATCAACAGAAATTTCAATGAAAAACTTGAATGGAGCTGACAATAGAGTGAGAAAACTTGAAAGAAATAATGTTTAGGAAAGCTTAGTTTGCTTTTTTCCGATGGCATATTTTTAATGACATAGCTTATCATAGACAACACTGTTATCTTGCTTCATTATTTTTGAAATATGTTTCGTATTTAATTGCATAAGATGGATGAGGAGAAGTTGATCTTAGAAATGCATACCCCACTAAAGAAATGGAGTCTTGAATCACTCAAAGAGGAGATGATTCATCAATAATTAAACAGATGAAACAAAATACATAGCCTCAATGAATGATGGGCAATATCAAGGATTCCAGTGCTATACAAAGAAATAATACACTCTTGTTGAATGATGAACAAGACTCCTCCTAAGCAACACACATGCTAGGAATTGTACACAACACACCTTAATACGATCGATATACTCCTCTGCAAGTGAAATTTTGTAAGACATTTTCAATCCCACTTCATTGACAACCTCGACTTCTTACACTAATTCCACAAAAGAAAACATTAACATGAAAGAAGAACCCAATTAATCAAAATAAGTTGTGTGCATACTATGTCCTGCATTGTATTTGTTTTTATTAAGATGGACAATATTCATGCATCAAAAACTCAGTATTTTTCTTATAATTATTAATCTAGGCTTCACACATATTATTGCAGAAGAATATTTTAAATATGAAACACACAAGTAACTTACCAAAGCATTAAAAAATCTACACCTTTTAATGGGAAAATTGGTTCTGGATTGACAGTGTTACCTTCTACAAATTTGATCAAAAAAATTGCCAAAAAGAAATTGTGTTGAACCTTTACAATAATGCTCATCAGAAGCACACAACGAAAAATTCTTTACTAACCAAATATATATGAAGTATCTCTAACATAGAGGAGCTACAGACACATCAACTATGCATCTGGTTCAGTTATGTCATTCCTTCCATTGACAAATTCCATTAAAGCCACTCGAGCTTGTGTTGCAACAGGATCGCCTAGAACCTCCTCAATGTTTGGCACATTGTATTCATTCTCATCGACGTCAATTGGATCAACGCAGCCCTCATCAAATGCCAACAACATATTATGTAAAATGCAACATACCAGAATAGTTTTTGGTAGCATTTTCAAATTAGGTTGACATATCATGGAGTGCAAAATTCGCCACGTACTCTTTAGCCTTCCAAATGCACACTCAACAACAATACGTGTCGAAGACAACTTGAAGTTAAATTCTCTTTTCTCATTTGTTAGAGCACCTGAAAATGGTGTGATTAACCATGGTAGTAGTGGGTAGCCTCCATCACCAATAATATACTCTCTCATGTGTGTCAAACCAAGGGAAACTGAGTGACCATTTAACCTCTCACCACCTTCACATAATTTGTAAAAAGAAGAATTCCACAACAATCTGGAATCATTAACGAACCAAGGCCACCCAACGAATACATCCATGAAATGCATATTACTGTCAACAATGACTTGGACAGACATGCTGTAGTTGTGATCTCTGTCATACCAATCCGAAGAGCACTCGTTAGGTGGAAGTTGAAATTCAATATGTGTTACATCTATAGCCCCACAACAATTTGGAAAGCCTCGTTTCTGGTGAAAACCTTCTTTTACATGCTCAATTTCATAATTATCCTTTGGCCATTGGACATGACTACGAAAACGAATATGCATGGCATTAATAAACTTATTTACAACTCGACCACTGTTGAATTTCCACAACCAAATAGTTCACTAATATTAATCATTGCCATCCCAGAAGCTAATCGTAAAACCACGATAGCCACTTGTTTCTCCACTGGAAACACCCTACCCTTTATTGAATTTGCCAATGAAAATGGTATGTCACCTTGACTAAGGTCTTCACGCAAGGAGTCACACAAAGATTCAAATAATGCATATGGAAACCTAAAAATGCTGTGAAAACGTTCATCATCATATTTAACTTTAAAAATGTAGTGGTTCCACCAATGCAATGAACGTGGTTTGACATACCATTCGCCTTGATTTCTTACCCCCATGGCAAATTTGATAATTCTGTTTCAAGGATCATGTTTTCTTGTTGAGAAGTGATGGCATAGAGCTCTACATTCACGTCATCCTCAATTTCAACATTTGAACACGCTACACTTTTAGTTGAATGTATTTTATGCTTCTTTGATACATGCCACATACTAGTTGAATCTTGTAGATCAACCCAAATTTGCAACGCTAATTGAACAATTGTAGATGCACATGCTAAGAGGACTTTTATTGCTTCTCTTGAATTATTATTCATTGTAAATTGATCCTGAAAATAAAACAGAGCTTAAGACCACCCTTATTCGTTTTCAACAATATCTAATTAATAAGTAAATAATCCAAAGCACAAGTTAGCATAGTAATTCCATTGAAAAAGCAGAAACAACAGAATTAGATCGAAATGCACATCAAGATGGACTTTGGTTATAATCTTTCCATATGCTACATAACTGATTCTAAAAACTATTAATAAATGCATTGACCAGGACAAATCAGCGGTGCTTCCCAGCAATGGAAGCTTAAACAAATCTCATAATACTGCATGCATTATAGGCTTCCAAACTATAAATCTCCCAAGACTTCCTCCATACAACAAAGAAATAACCTTCAATTGTTTCTAGTTAGCTTAATTTTAAAAAAACCTTCTACATTTTAAAAGGGCAAGAGACTGCAAAAATTAAAAATCAATGCACTGAGGAGTATTTGCTGACAGTCTTGTTGGAGGTCTCTTCCAATCCTATGCGGAGTTAGAAAACCAATTGTTTTGGTGAAATTATTTTATGGAGATGTTCCAAATATTCATGGAAAGGTTTGAAACATCATGAGAGAGGTCTCTCAACATAGGAGTGTGTTTTTTTGGTTTGAAAGTGCAAAAAAATCATGTGACAAGGATAAGATGTATGCAATGTCTCTCTGACCATGTGTTGTACAAAACCATTGTATTGCTTCTAGAGGTGTTAAGAAGTTGGTTGGTCTTCTAATGGAGTTAAAGAGTCTCATGTCAGTCTAATTTAAAGAATATGGGTCCATGAAGAAAGTGAAGAGCCTTTGATCATTTAAAAATTCATAATTTCTTCCATATGTCATTAGCCTAGAAATATGTCAAACGTGTAGCATCAGCTCATGATGCATTAAAAGCTTGGGTTTCTTGCTATAAGCAGAGGATGATTCAGCTTAAAGGTGTTCGATGTTTGGAAATTTCAGGTGGTCTAGTCTCGTATAATTCTAATAAATTGAAAATCCTTTGTAATCCAACGTGGAATAAGTTATTAGAAAAGAAGTCGATAATTTGTTTGTGTGTGAATATGATTGGAATGTGAGTCTGCTTGAGGTTATCGGTGCGGTCAACTTGACCTCCATATGTAGTTAATCAGGACAACTAAATCCTTATTTTCAAAAAGACTATTTGATTGTGGGAGAGAGATCCATATACCATGATAAATCCAACAATAAACTCTTTCAATAATGAGAATAATTAGATAAAACTTTTTGAAGACTGTAAAAAGGGAGATCTGTATAAAATGAAAAAACAAATATTGACAACACAAAGGAAGGACCAATTTGTGCAATGACCGACCTCAGTCTGCAGCATCTTCCTCATGGTCATGACAAATAAACAAATTTTGCAACCCTGCTTAACTAACTTTCAAAACCCACATGTTTTCAGGTAAAATAGCATCATTGGTCTACACACGACAGTCGATAGAGAAAACTAGACTAGACTCAATGAACCCTCGACCGCCTGGACATACCTCTTGGACTATTACGGAATCCATATATGGTAAAACTGAATAGTAAAAAGTGCACAAAAGAAGATATATTTGATAACTTGGACTGCTCTCATACATTATTCAAATTCAACATGACAATGTTTGGAAACAAGAATGAAACTTGATAATATTTGTAAACTTGAACAATCTTGACAACTTTGGAAACTTTGGTCTTTGGACCTTTGGTCATAGTGACCTTTACTTTAATACAAAATGTCATACAAAAATATTTGATTGGCTACAAAAATATATGATTGGTAACATTATACCTAACCTAAGTAGTGCAATAGATAAATCATTTATCATTACTAAATGATTCGCTAATCTTCAACATGGCCTGCCCAATAGAATTTAGAGCTGAAACCAAATTCAATTGGACATTTATCTTTTGCTCTTCAATCTTGATCATCTTCTCTTCATTCAAATCATCCCTTTGCATGCGTTGTTCAATGAGAGTACAATCTTTTGCATGTCGTTGTTCAACCAGAGCACAATCTTTTTCATGACGCTTCATTCACCCCTCCTCAGCAATTTGTAGAGTAGAAATAACCAACTTATTGTTTTCAACAATAGTGTCTTTGATATCTAATGTTTTATGTGATGTTTTTCTTTTTTCCTATGGATTGACTTCCACACGCTGCTTTGGGCGTTTCAAATTCATTGGATGGATCATTTTCATTTAGAGCAGAAGAATCTTCATAATTTGCATGGTTTGTCTCAGAAGTGTCGATGGTAATATTCCCAGGATTGATACCTCGATCATGTCCAAAGTTTAGCTCCATTGCATCAAAAAGTTCTTCAGAGAATTTTGCAGGAAGCTTCTTCTCAGTTCTTTCTCGGGTTGTCATAGTCCAGTAACTATTATGTCCAGATGGAATGTTTTTTTCATAGTCTCTAATCCTTTTATAATCAGGTTGGAGATGTTCCCATCGATCACGACATTGGTTGACTGCGAACAACACCATGACTGGCACAATAATTTTGCACAATTTTCCATTTTTCTGTAGATGATATGGCTTTACTCCTTGGACCACCATTGAAGAGAGTGTCTCTCTCATTTCATTTAGCTTCAATTAGAACAAGTGTGTCTGTAGTGCTCCAATGGGTTCTACCCTTTTGTGGGGGAAGGACAGTTGATTGGTGTTTTAATATCTCTGCTTGTTTGGAAGCCATATCCCCGAGGTAATTGAGAATCATCAACATCCACTGTAGAATGCTCTGGATAATTGATCCCATCACTAAAAATATTGCTTGTAGGAGGATAAACAACTTCTGCATTGTGTTCTTGCGTACTTGGAATAAAATCAGGTATAGATGAATTAGTGAAGTAGAAATCATCATCTTGTATTTCATTATCAGAAAGTAATGTTGTATATCTTATGAAGCCAGCTTCATAGGAGTTGGGCGATGCACACGTTTATCCATAGATATGGTTTTTAAGCCCTGCGATAAAAAAATGTATTTTTAAAACATATTTTTAACCATAAACTAAAAAAAAGCAACAAGCTTTAGTAAAATGTAAAACAACTATTTTAATATATTTCTAAAAATATTGCATTGTTTTTCTTTGTTTGATTTACAAGTTAAATGAAGAATGCCCTTTGACTGGTGTGGTTGGAAATGCAGAAACCATAAATCAAATTGTTAGCAACATAATACCTGAGAAAACTCTTGCAAGGCAGAATATATATGAATATGATGTGGCCAACAATCATTCATTTACTTAGATGGTTAAAATTTCTGACTATTTTTTTCAGAGAAGTCACACTTTAGTGGTTCATGATATCAATAATCGAATGAATCATACAGATACCTGAGATAGAAATATAACTGAAAACACAGAGAAGATTTGCAGATAAAATAGAGATAGATATTTGCACCATGCTTAAAACACTTTAATTCATGCTGGAAGCAAATTTAGTTTATGGGAATTTGATATGACAGGAAATTTAGAAGCAGATTTAGCTTAAGGGAATTTGATATGACAGGAAACTTCAATACACATGGCTGCAATCACTTAAAATCTAATCAGCTCTTCGTGTATCCAAACCTCCAGATTAAAGATTTTTTTCTCATTGATTACATTGCAACACAGATTAGCAATGCCTTTATATTCAAGGACCATCAACCTTGTTGACTGTCTACGCCACAAGCACAATATTAAGCTGTTTACTCCTACCTGCATGAATATATCTATTGAACATTTTGTTCCTCTTATAACATCCCCATAACATTCCCGTCTGTTCTAACACAGATGGAAATTCCAAGCATTTGGTTCTCAGCATTGGCCTTTGTGGTCTCATGGTCAACATGACAATTTGCTAGTTCTCACTTCCATCCTTCAAGAACTCAACACATTGTCCAACTTGACATGACAATTTTCTAGTTCTCGCTTCCGTCCTTCAAGAACTCAACACATTGCCTAACTTAATATCCATTCCACATAGAAGGCATTACACCAATCGATCAACAAGTGGCTTTAGAAATGAGAAACTCTTCCTTCATTTCAGAAACATACTATGCAGGTAATTTCCATAACATCCATGTTTTCCCTGCACCATTTATAGAAAAAAGTTGTATCACACCAATAAATTCCTCCTTAAATTATCTCCTAAACCTATTTGGAATTCCTAGTCTCTTTGCCTATTAGTAAAATGCAGTCATAATGTCTTCTCAACTCAGCACCACCTCGTTGAAAATTGGATCTTGACTAGAAGCTGCATGGATCTTGAAAGCTCTTTCATCTTTCATTTTCATTCTCAGAAAAGAATCTGGAACTCCTGGTCCTCTTTGGTACAGACTGTTAAGTCACTTTACTATCATCCTATATGGAATTGCTATCATCCTATATGGAATCTACACAGAGGTCATCCGGTAATAACCAATTTCTTTATCGAATTAGAAACGGTAATGTTCATTTACGCTGAAAAGCATGGATATATTATAGAAACTAATCAATCATATCTATAATGTCCCTGGAATCCAACTTATTATTGTACAATGATATGCATGACATCTCTTCTTTGACAATCTTTCAAATGCCTCATGTATCACTCATAAAGTGGAGTTTTATTTTTATAAAAGCAGGAATGCTTCTGTATTTCCAAAAACTCCAGCATCTACAGTTCCAGTATCTTTCAAGTTTCCCCCACCCAAATGAGCCTATCAATGTCTCTCAAAATAGAAATATTGCACTTGAACATCATCAATGCATAGAATTCAGTCGGGCACAACACAATGAAGTTTAGCAGTAGGTGGTGGATACTCGTCATTCCTACAACTGGATTATAGGTTAAATTTCATGGCATTAGCAATATTTACAGCTAAGAGTAATAAATATCCCTATGACTAACTGTAAATAGAAAATCAAATCTACCAACACCCTCGGAAAAAGGAATTGTTCAATTCAAAACCAAAAAAGCTTTTAAATGAAAAAGAAAGAGAATGAATAAGAACACATAACAGAAAACTATATAATATCAAAACAAGTTGCATGCAAACAAAAGGAGATGTGAGATATGCTGGAGAAAGCAAAAGGACACGGCCATGCCAAAGAGGAAAACAACTTGTACTGTAAACTTTAACAGATCAAAGCAAAATTGAAAATTTCACACACAAAAAAGATGTTTATCATTCCATCACAAAATTAATAGACATCAATATAAACACAAATTTATGTACAAGAATTGACAAATATCACTAGAACAAAATGCACATTATAGATAATATACATGTGCATTAAGGTGCCTGTCTAGCTATCACAAGCTGTAATTTTATCTTAATGTGTATGAAACATTGCAACACAGCTTGGACAGAGATCTCCAAACCCAGTTTAATTAAAGCAGCACAAGCAACAGGACTGGTAAAGAAAACACAAATAAAAGCACAACACACAGCAGACTAGAAGTACCTGATTCTGCAAGTTCCAGATTTCCCCCTTGAAGTGCAACAGTAGATTTGTCAGACCCCCTTGAAGTGCAGCAGTAGATCCTTGTTGCAGACTTGCAGTGAGTAATAAAAAATGATTCAAACATATAAATAAAGCCTCTCATGCATTGAAACAAATTTGTGGAGGGAAACATTTGGAGGGAAAACACTCAGTGCAATTATTTGAAGACACCTGGCCAAAAAATGTGGAATGCAGGTTGTGGACAGTTTCAGCCCCCCACCAAATTGCATCGCTGAAAAATTCTCTCCTTTGCAGGTGCTGCTCCACATTTTCAGGGCAAGATTCTATTTTATCCTATGGCTTTAACTGCACAACTGCATGGGACCACCTGGCTGCAGAGAAAGAATGCGGTTGCCCCCCACATGGGACCGCTGCCTTAGTCACAGCTAATAGAAGGCTACAACACCACATTTGGAGGTGTCCCCCAAACCGACTCTTGACCGAGCTCATTCTAAGATGTAGCGAGTTGCATTCGGGTTACAATATGCTGGTTGCTTGCTCTGGCCAGTCGTTTTGAAAAGGATTCGATCTCCTCTGAAGACTAAGACAAGTTTTCTTCCATTGGCTTGGGTCGATCCTTTCATTGAACCCCCATCGAGCTGTACCGGGATTGCATTGACATCTTCCACGAGGCCTGGTTTATCTGTGCATTCTAACCGACCTACATAAAAGTGTTTTAGCCCATACCGGGCGAGTTGAGGATGGTTTGGCTTCCAAATCCGAGTTGAAGGTCTTAGGTTGTGTATTGGCGGGTTGATACTTGCAAACCAAGCCAAGCTTTGATTTGTTTCCAACCGAGTAGTGGGAGGAAGTGATCCACGTAGGTACCAATCACAATAAGCATCCAAAAATATGCAATCTCAAACGCTGGAAATGAAAACTCAGAGGCTCCTCCTCCCAACGTCGTAGCGGATACCTCATACCTAGAATCTGCAATAAAAAGCAAGTAGAGGCATCACATACACTTCGACCTGCAACGGATTGGGCCACGTTTCAAACACAATAAAATAACGGCGAAGATATTGAGGAAGCCGCAGCCATACTCGACCTTCACAAATGAAGAAGCCAAAGCCGTCAACCCTGCAACACAAACAGTTAAGAGTTAACAAAGAAAAGTGACAACGTTGATCAAATCCATCATGTGGTGAAAGGAGGAAAAAGCGTTTGAGATCCAATTTATCAGGTGAAAACCCTAAATCGACTCCACCTCAACACAGACCACGTGGAGCTCCATCAAAGCCACGTCGCATTTTGCAAAGGTTAGTGAATTGTTCTCTTTGTATAAATATCTACACCTCCATTTCATAGTATAAGTGCTTTGGCGCCAAGGTGGATAGTGCAAAGGGTTTAGGTGGAATAGGTCTAACTTCGACCCCCACCCTCAATACAAATTTGAAATTTAGTGGCTCTCCCCAAATCTGGCGGCAATGGAAATTTTTTTTTCCAAAGGAGGGGTAGCTGAAAACAGAATTTTGAGCCACTTTTTTATGGTTTTTTCTCACAAAGACGTATTAGGCTTTGGAGGCCACCGAGCCTCGAAAAACAATTTTTTTGCTTGTCATTCAATTTTTTTTTTTTGAATGTAATTGTATGCTTCAATATATTATACTAATTTATAGGTTTCCATAGTCAACCAAAAACATTGTAACTACTCAAAAAATGGTAGAGAATTGTAATAAAAAAATAGTGAAATTTGGTTCTAAAACACTCACGAGATCCTAGATCTCATTCGCAACGTTCGGTATAAATAGTGCCTCTAGAAGTGCTTACAGGGTAAAGATGACGCGACTACTACTACACTTAACACCTAATATATCTACAACAACGTCGTCTGAGCATCAAACCTTTAAATCGATGGGGAGTAATAAGGACACAATGCACACACTTTGAGCCCTCCCATCCATTTGTGAATGATTACACGACTTAAATCTAGACTGATAAATTATCCGAGTATATAGAAAAGTTACGCGTACGTATGAGGATATTTCTTTGAGTCGGTGTCAATAATCACACAGACCCCTTTTAATACTATCTTGGTACCACGTATCGAATTATTTCACATACATTAACGCCTCTTTCATGTACCACCAGGTATATCGAAAGGGTGAGCTTCTTCCACGTACCGACATGTATATCGAAAGGGCACATATGTAAAAGTTTCGTATATCGGATCGATGGGTATATAGATTGGGAGACTTATACCTAGAGTGATAAGAGCCTAACCCATGTCAGTGAATTCTACTACAAAATGGGAACCAATGCCCCAAATTCTTTCTTCAGATTCACAACTACTCAGAGGAAATAACTATGCTTCATGGAAGACAAAAATCAAGACACAACTTGAGTTTGAAGAGATCTGGCCTATTGTGAATGGTACTCTAACTAGATCAACAACTGATACAACACAACAATGATAGTTTGATAGATCAGATCAAAAGCCAAGCTCATCATCTTGTTTGGAGTGTCCGACGATGTGCAACCCCACATTCGAGATGCCAAAATAGCCAAAGAAGTGTGGGATAAGTTGAGCACGGTGTATGAGGCCAAAAATAAGAATGTCATACTGAATTTGCAGAGTCAGTTACACACACTAAAGTTTAAGAAAAATGAAAAATAGAAGCTTTCTTGAGAAGAGTTGTAGAGTTGAGGGCTTCACTTATAGCCCTAGGAGAGGAGGTCATTGATGATGCTCTCATTCCCAATTGTTCTGAGAGCCCTCCCTTCTTCATACCACATTTTTGTGACAACACTAAAATTATTAGATACAACAGTTAGTTTTGACAAGTTGGTAAACCTACTACAACAAGAGGAAGCCCTGTATAATAAGGATGATGAAGAGGAGTAGGCACTTTCTTCTCATCAAAAATGGAAAGGAAAAGGAAAAGGAAAACCTAATTCCTATCAAAAACCCCAATATCAAAATCAGAATCAACAAGGGGATAAGCAACATAAAGAAGAAATGTCCAATCTATAAAAGAGGACATGAATTGAAAGATTGTTGGTATAATACTTACAAGAAAGGTTCATCAAGAAACTCTGGACCTCAACACCAACAATCTCACAAGGGACATACAAACTACAATCAAGGGTAGAAAAAGGGGAATTGGAAAAAGAAAACCCCATCAACAAGGTAATATTGTTGAGCAAGAAGAACATTTAGATACTGAAGACTACTTGTACACTTTCTATCAAGTGAACCTTCCACGTCATCTAGTGATGTCTCGGTATGTTGATTCGGAAGCCACTCGACACATGACCGACCATAGAGATAGGTTTACTTAATGAGGGACACACCTTCAAAAAACCATGTTTCGTTAGGTGATGATTCTTCATACACAGTTCAGGGATTGGGAACATTTCTCTACCCTCTTGGTTCATGCAATTGTAGATTGTCGATGTACTTATATGTCCCCTGGTTGACTAAAAATCTTCTGTCATCAGTCAAATCCTAGATCACAACTTAAAAATTGACTTTGATAGTCATTTCGGTAAGAAAATGTGTTTAATTCAAGACAAATCACGAGGCTCGAAAATAGTTGCAAAAGCCTCCAATGTGGGATGCATGTTCTAGCTTGATTTTTTCCACAAAGATGATCAAGCACTTATGGCTAAGAAATCTACCTCTCACAAGTTATGGCATCGGAGACTTGGTCATATAAGTTTCAAGTATCTCAAGACACTTCACCGGCGCAATATGGTACATGGTTTACCATCTCTTTAGAAGGATACAAACAAGTGTCCTCACTTTAGTAGGAAAAAACACAGAGCTTCATTCCAAAAGAGTAATTTTTGAGCTCATGGTAAGCTTGATCTAGTTCATACCGATCTTTGTGGTCCGATGCAACCAAGTCATTCTAGATTTCAGTACTTCATGCTTTGTGTTGATGACTATTTGAGAAAAATGTGGATATTTTTGTCTTCAAGAAAAGTGAAGCTTTTAAAACTTTCAAGAAAATTCAAAGTAGGCTGTTGAGAATGAAACTGTTGTCACATCAAAACTCTCCACTTAGATCGAGGGGGAATTCACCAGTGATGAGTTCAAAGACTACCTACAAGCTCATGGGATTCATCGAAAAATTCCTCCTCCACACACACCACAACAAAATGGTGTTGTTGAGAGAAGAAATCATACTATCATGGAAATGGTGCGATGTATGATGATGATCGATGATTAGACTAAGAAAGACATTCTAGGTAGAAGCAAAGAAAAAGACAACAATGTATTTATTGAATAGAGTGCCCACAGTTTCTCTTGATGGAGTAACACCACATGAAGCATGGTCAAAGTGGAAACCATCTATTACACACCTTAGAGTATTCGGTGTAAAGCAAGTATGCACATACCCAAGAAGAATAGAAAGAAATTGGATATGAAATCAAAAAAAATCATCTTCATTGGGTACAATGAAGAGACTCTTGGGTACATATTGATGGATCCAAAGACCAGGAAAGTCTACACCAGCAGAGATGTTGAGTTCTTTGAGAAGAAGGAAGAAGAGTCTCCTCCTCCAGACTCACTTGATGTAGATTCTTCACCAATTGTAAAAATGAAGTTGATGTTCCCATTGATGATGAAAGTGATGATGGGGATGATGGTGATGATCAAATAGAACCACGAACCATCATGAGAACAGTTCAATGTATGCCCAAGTGGTATAATAGCATGTTATGAGATGCAAGAATGGATGCTCCACCGATACATCCACCCCTAGACCACGAACTCATAGTAAAGCAAGAGAAGAAGTGAAATTTTCTTTGATGAGTAGAGTTATTGAATCTGATGAGCCCTCTATAGTCTAGGAATCCCTACAATCAAAATCTTGGAAAGATGCCATGGATGTTGAGTATAACTTAGTAATGAAAAAAACACTTGGCAAACTTGTCGATCTTCCACCAGGGAAGAAACCCATTGGATGTAGATGGATATTCAAAACAAATACAAAGGCAGATGGGACCATAGAAAAGTATAAATCGAGACTTGTAGAAAAGGGGTATGCACAAAAAAGAAGGCATTGACTACGAGGAGACATTTTCTCCCATAGCTAAGATCAAAATGATCAGGATGATCTTTGCTCTCTAGCTGCACAATTTGGTTGGAAAGTCCATTAGATGGATGTAAAAAGTTCCTTCTTGAATGGATATTTACAAGAAGAAGTCTACATGACTCAACCTGAGGGATATGTTGTACCTGGTCAAGAAGCAAAGGTATGCAGACTCAGAAATCTCCGCATGGCCTCAAATAGCACCCCGCATGGTACATCAAAATTGATGAGCATCTCGTACAACATGGATTTGTTAGAAATCCATACAATCCCAATATCTACCTTACAAAAAGCAAGGGGGAGATTGTGATTGTGGTTTGTCTATGTCAACGATCTAGTCATCATTGGAAGTTCAATGAGGATGATCGATGCAACAAAGAAATATCTTAAACGATCGTTTGACATGACAGATCTCGGGTTGATGCATTATTGTCTTGGATTAGAAGTATGGTAGAAAGAGAATCACATATTTGTTTCTCAGTTGAAATATACCAAGAAAACACTCAAGAAATTTAGGATGATGGATTACACACCGATTGCTACACCTATGGAGAACAAATTGTAGTTATCTCATTCAGATCCATCTCCTATGGTAAATGCCACTCTCTATCGGCAATTGATTGGGAGTCTCATTTACTTGACCTACACTAGACCAGATATCAACTTTGTAGTGAGCTATCTATCTAGGTTCATGTAGGAACCCAAAGTTTGTCATTGGAAGGCAATAAGGCACATCTTGAGATATCTCAAGGGATCAAAATGATCTTGGTCTAGAATACAAGAAGAATGAAAAATTCTTCTTGTTAGGATATTTAGATTCAGATCATGTAGGCAACATTGATGATAGAAAATCCACTTCATGGTTTGTGTTCTTTATGGGATCTGGACCAATATCATGGGGAAGCAAGAAACAACACTTTATTTCTCGCTCTTCCATAGAAGCCAAGTATCGTTCTACAGTGAAGTTGTCATGTGAAGTGATATGGATACATCACATACTCAAGGACTTAGAATACCACAGGAAAAACCGACCACCATGTATGTTGACAATGAAGGTGTTCTCAAACTTTTTCGCAATCCAGTTTTTCATGAAAGAACAAAACATATTGAAGTACATGTACATTTCATATGTGATTATGTCTTGAAGCACAATATCCCTCTTCATTTTTTTCCAACAGCTGAACAACGAGCAAATATCTTCACAAAGTCACTTGCATGTGACAAGTTTGAGTTGTTCAGAGAGTTCCTCTCCTCATCCCTTGAGACAATGCAAAATTAAGGGGGAATGTTAGGATAATAATTATGCATTGTATTTTCATAGGTAATAATTTGTGATAACTTATTATATTGTTAAAACCATATTATTTGACTTATTAAGTCATGTATGGTTATTGTTATTTGGTTATGTTTTTATAACCATTATATTTGGATTATTATCTCGTAGGACTATTTGTTGCATAGTTGCAACTTATTTTTTTGTACTTAATTATTGTTGCTTCCCAGATGTATTTTGGAAGCTGTTGTGATTTTGGTTGTACCTGTGCAACCCATTTATTTGTTTGTATATTATTGTCCAATATGTATAAATATTACAACACATATTTTGTAAAATGATTTGGATGATTAATAAAATTCTACAAGCTTACGTCTTTTTTACATTTTTAACTTATTTGGTCGATATATATGTAAATGAATATGCCATAGGTTTGATATTTTTGAAGTCACAATTGTTAAGGTTTGATTCAAATCTAGAGATATCTACAAGGTTTCAACTTTAATTTTTATGTTTGAATTTTAGAATTTATTTGTCATCTTAGATGGTTAAGGATCTAAATTATATATCATAATAGTGTCTTGTCCATTATAGTTGAAAATTTTAAAGTCAAGCGTTATTTTTAGTGTCTTTGTGAATAACTAAACTTGATTTTAATGTGGGGTGGTTAATCTAATCTAGGAGGACATAAATGTTGTAAATAAATGTGATAAAGTAATATAGAAATTACTAAATCATAAAACTAATAAATTAAAACTCTAACATGTAAGGAGGTGAGGAAAAAAATTAAAGTAGAGTGTCATAGAGATAACTCAAGAAAATTAAAGTAGAAAAAATGATTATGCAGAGGTCCCATAAGGATTTGAGTGGACTAGGAACCCGAAAATAGGAGTGGGCGCCCACGGGCACTCCATGTATGTAATCTGTGCACCCTCATCTCATGGGAAAATATCTGAAACTAGTTCTCATAGGTCGAAAGGTGATATGAAACTCTCAATTGTTTGTTGATCTAATTCGTTGTCATGAATTATATGTCACTAATAATACAAGCTGATGTAGAGATTTGCAAGAAGAGAAGAAAGCGTATCAAAACCCTAAAAATAAAGATGTAGACTTGTTGGGTTTTAGATTTGCACTTGAATGAAACCACAAAACAAGGGACAAGCAAGTCCCTCCTCTTTAATGGGAGAGGTTCCCTTATTGAAGCAAGGGGCAAAACCTATGTACAAATACACAATCTTTCATTCAATGGTGGTTTCGATATCTTAAAATGTGTTTTATGCCTATAAAGTTATCGTGACATGAGGATAGAAGACTTGAAGAGAGGAGGGAGGCAGAAGAAGACAATACTTTCAGGGAAAAGAGATGGAAGAGAAAACCCTTATATATATTGAGCAAAAGGAGATATAGAGTAGAACCATTCACGTTTATAACGGGCACAATCCGCGACTCAAAGTTCTTGAGATTGTATAAATTAGAACACAAAGTTTCTAAGCATGTAAGGATTAAATGATTTACATCAGAGCAAGAAGGAAAGAGAAAACAGAGGAAAAAGGGGAAAACCCTTGTATTGATTTCTTCCGATTCAAAATTACAATTCTAGAATATCAAAATTCCAACCTCGTACAATGGATTTGAAAGCCCATGAAATAGCTCGCAAGAGACGGTTATAACTTCCTCAAGAAAGAAAGAAATGGTTACAACTTCCTCGAGCAAGCAAGAAATAGTTACAAATCATTCCAATCATTTGCACCCTTTCAATTCTTGATTCACAAAGAAATGTTAATGGTAGAAAAACTAGATTTTCAAATATACAGCCGTTACATTATTTCACCAGTTTAAATATGGGCCATTCGATTTGCTTTTAAAACTTTAAATTTTGAACGCCACGTGGAAGAAATAGATTGGAGCGGGCGCGAGGGGGCAACTTTACGCTTTATAACTTTTACAGCGAAAAGGTATTTTGGAACATTTTGGCCCACTCATTCGCTTTGAATTTTCAATGGTCAGACACGTGGCGTTATCTGCTTGGTGATGGGGTCGCGCATTGCTTTTTTACTTTTAACTCTTTTTGATAAAAAGGGCTTAAAACTTCAAAATTCTCCTCTGACCCACATCCCTGCTTTGACTTTTCAATGCAGCTATAGGGCAACATCCTGACCGTGGTGACAGACCTTAGGCATTATTTTTTATCTCTCTACGTGGGCTCGATCAACTATCGCCAACTATGTCCTTTTCCAAAAGGTGTTAAGTGCCAAAAAACTCCTGCAACCCCACCAGCCCACCTTGGGAAAATAATACCATCTCAGTCCGTCGGGCCATAACTTTAAAAATATGAAGAGCTAGGAGGAATTCTTTAACTTTTCAGAAATGGGAAGAAATTTACCATCTGATGAAGAATTTTCTAGGAGACCAAAAGCCCTTGGAAAGAACCATATTTCACAATACTTTCTTTTCAATATTTTTAGAGGAACCAACTCAAAATTTTAAGTCTAGACTTGGAAAATGAGGGGAATTTTGAGGGTGAAAATAGGTGGCTCTTTTTGGGGATGACTTGGCTTGGAAAAAAGACACATGGAAAGATCAAGAACTCGTAGATAACTCGGGGAAGAGGACCGGTGCCTTATCCATTGGGAAAAGGATTCAAACGTAAAACCAATACAAGACAACACACACAAGACGAGAAAAGAAACAAAACAAACCAGAAGGAAAGAGAAAAACAAAACACACCACACAGCAAAGAACAAGAAAGGGAAACAAGCCAAAAACCAAAAACAAAACACAATCTACAAAAGGACTTCTTAGCCACCTGACTTGAATAACTTTAGGTACTACCCACTATAAGGAAGTGGGAGAGAGATCCATCCATCTAATCTAGATAAAAGAGTTTTCTCTAAAAAAATGTCTCGATTCTAAAAGGACCAAGCCAAAGAGAATCAAACCTACCATGGCTTCCTCGTGGCTCATGTCTTTTGTCCCAAAGCAAGATAATGTCTCCCACTTGGAAAATTTGGGTTTGGTTTTCTTATCAAACAAAGCCTTCACTTTCAACTGATGAGCTGATATCTTGTAAACCACTTGCAATCTTTCCTCATCAAGCTTCTGAAGGTACAAAATTATCTTGTCCAAAGAGCTACTGAAACTTGAATCTTCAATGGTTTTCATCAGATGCAAGGCTGAAATTCCACCGTGACTAGCATTTGAGCTTCCACACCATACACCACTTGGAAAGGAGACATTCCAATTGCTCTCTTGGGTGTAATTCTATCAGCCCAAAGTGCATCATATAGCTTCTTATGCCAATTCCTCTGAGAATCATTTACAAGCTTTCTAACTATGTTCACCAAGTTCTTGTTTGTTGATTCTGCCTGTCCATTCCCTTGGGGGTAGTAATATGAAGAATGAGCAAGGGAGATCCCATACCCATGCAATAGAAGTCCATCATCTCGGAGAAGAAAATTTGGAAGCATTTTCAAATCACAATTTTTTTTTTGGGGTCCCAAACCCGATCAATATGTTTTCCTTAATGAAGTTGAAAACTACCTCTAAGTAGTGCTCTTGATCGGGATGGCTTCCACCCACTTGGTGAAGTAATTTGTGGTAGTTAACACATAGGTATTCCTAGCACTAGAAGATGGATTGAGTACTCCAATGAATTATAAACCCCATTGTTGAAATTTCTCTTCAATCACTACAGATTGAGAGGCAAAGCAACCAACTTAGGTATTCCAACAAAATTTTTCATGCTTCACATTTACCAACCCATTTTGATGCATCTCTCGAATAGATCAAGCTAATAATAACCAACACGAAGTATTTTATGTGCTATTACAACAGAGGAGAAATGACCTCCACAAGCCTGGTCATGAAAAGCAGAGAACAAATTATTTTGTTTCTCCTTGTCTACACACTTCAAAAACCTTCCATCTATGCCTCGTTTGAACAAAACATTCTCCCATAACACATATTGTGTAGACCTCAATTTGATGGCTCTCTTCTCTTTGGCACTCAAGTGAAATGAACACTCTTCATAGGTCAGAAAGTGAGCAATGTCAAGATACCATACATCCTTCGAGCCGAGGAACGTAATAACAAGGACATCAATTCCATCTTTGGACAACTCCTTGGCAGCTCCTCAAAGAATGAGTTCACATAAGCCCTTACCCCAAACCAGATTTTTGGCCCGATGTCAAGATCATATTCTTGCACCTTTGATACCCAATTACCTCTCTTGGTTCCAAATTATTGCACGAGTAAGATGGATTTGATTTTTTGTATTAGGCACCAACACCACGAATGATAATTAAGGATGTAAAACCTAAACTTCTTGAAAAATTTGACAACCGCAAAAGCATGTTTCTCCATCATGGCGTACTTTAGCTCATGAGTTTTCAAGACATAACTCATGAATGCAATTAGGAACTCATGATCTTCAACATTCTTCCTGGGATAACACAACAACTAGGTATTTTCAATGGCATAACAATAGATAATGAAATATTTGTTAAAGTCATGGCACACCAAGATTGGAGTCTTTGCAATAGCCTATTTAATGTCCTCAAATTATTTCTTCCTTCGAGGAAAAACCAAAAATTTTCTTCCTTGCATCATGTGAGCAATGCTCATAGTAAGTTCTGCAAAATCGGGGATGAATCTCCGAGGAAATTGACCTTACCAAAGAAAGAATGGAAACCTTTCTTACTTGATGGAAGAGGAATTTTTTGGATGGCCTAAACTCTCTCCTGGATCAATCTTGATCCCTTCCTTTGAAACGATGTGTCCCAACAACTTTCCTTCTTTGATACAAAACACAAAATTCTTAGGGTTTAAAGAAATTCCATGCTCTCTACACTTGTGCAATCATCAAGCTTTCAAGGTGTTGGAAGGGATCTATTATTGATTTAGAAAACATTGTCAGGCCATCCAAATACACAACAATACATTTCCCTTCAAACCGCCAAAAGCCAAGTCCATGGCCCTCCCGAAAGTAGCACCAACTTTGATGAGACCAAATGGCGCCTCTCTTGTATGTAAAGATGCCGCAAGGAGTAGTAAAGGCGATATATGTTGATATGTAATATTCACATCTAATTGATTATACATTGAGAATCCATCTAACATAGATAGCATCTCCGATCTTTGTGACAACTTGTAACACTTGGGCCATCATGGGGAGAGGGTAGTTTTCCTTCAAAGAACCCTGATTTAGATTTCTGAAGTCCACATAGATATGGATCTCACCATTCTTCTTCCCGATAGGCACTATATTAGCAATCCACGTTGAATGGTGGATGGGGAAGATGATCTTAGCCTTCAAAAGATTTTTATTTCTTAGAAAAGTGTGTCATCTATCTTTGGATTATATTTCCTTTGCTTTTGTTTGAAGGGTTTGATCCCAAGATTAAGAGGAATGAAATGCTTCATTTCTTTAGGCCGAAAAGCCTTAAGATCATCATAAGAGTAAGCTAGAACATCCAAATACCTCTTCAATAGATTCACCACCTTCTTTTTCTCTTCCAGAGTGCATTATTTTTCAATGTTGACCATTTTGGATCATCAAGACTCCCAATATTCATTTTTTTAGTCTCATCGATTGCTAGGATCCTTGAGAAACTTTAAACTTCATATACCTATCATGTTTATAAAAAATATCCTCCAAACTCACCAGCCCTTTAGGGATTTAGTTGCATTTCAGATTGATGCATCCATCTTGATCCATCTCTTCTTTGACACCCTCTTCATTTGATGACACACACTCTCTAGGCAGATTGTCACTTCCTTCATGTATAATTGATCAAAGTTTTCTTTGAGAGCTCCATGAAAGAAAGAAAATGCTAGTCATCATTGAAAACTTTCCAATTATTTGCATTGTTAGGCACACTGGGTCTATGGATCATCTCAATGGTGAATTTCTCCTGAGGGAAATCAGGATGAGGAATCAACAAGGACCCCAAAACAGCTAAGGAGTTATCCCTAGTGTTACTTTCCCTCGCACAACTTCAATGGAAAAAGTATCAACGAATTCAATGGAATCACAGACCAAGTTCTTATAGTGCTTCAACCTTTTGTTCTTTACTTGATAAATGTATCTAACTTGTTTTATAATTAGCTCTGCATCTCCACGAGCAAAGTAAGGTTCTTCACTCCCATTTCCTTCGCCATGCTCAAACCAAGAATGAGGGCCTCATACTCAACAATATTGTTGGTATTTTCAAACTAAAACTTGAAGGAGTAAGGATGAACCTTACCCCAGGAGATATGAGCACTACACCATCTCTAGAACTAGTCAAGAGCAGCTTCCATAAAAATCCAAAGTCCACACACCATTAGGATCAAACAACACTCCCTTTGATAGACTTGTCTCCTCTTATGACATAATCATGTAGTTCCCATGCCCAATGTCTTCATATAGTATTTTTGCTTTAGGATCATCTGTCTTTTACACAATATACTCTACTTGTTTCTCAAGCAACAACTTCTTCATCTTCCCATTGATAGGGATCAAGGCATGTGACCAATCCATTTGGATCTCACCTCCAACATCTTTGCAAAAGTTCCTACTTAGCAACATGCCATAGGAAGGAGGGATATCAAAGAACCAAGATGGTAGCCAAGACCTTCTTCTCTGGTAAAGCAGAAAAAGCTACTTGTGCATCCTTGATTCTCCCAACCAAAGGCACTTCTCTACTTTCCATGGAATAGTAAGAGTCATAAGTGCAGGTTAGGGTTAGACCCAAAGAATGAGCCACTTTTGTAGGCATTACATTATCAGATGCACCAGAATCAATGACACAATTGTTAAGCTTGTGGAAAGCTATGAGGAGAGTCACATAGAAGGGTTTGATCTTCTCATTGGGTGAAGTGACTGTAGCCATAAGGCTAGGTTGATGTGGAGAAGAAGGAGTGGGCAAAAGGCCTTTAGAAGAATGGGTCAGGGTTTTAGATTTAGAATTTACAAAGTTAACTATTTTGGCAAAGGCTTTAGGATGAGTTTGATAGAACTCTACCTCGAAATCTGAATCTTAGTCTTTTAAGATGGTCTATAATGTCTAAAGATCCAGATGTGGTGACGGGAATCACTACTAGGACTAGGAAGAGCTTTTGATCTATCATCTTTATAATTTGTTGGACAAGAATTATTAGAAGCAAAAGTAGAGGGAGAAGGACTAGCAAAGCTTACCTTTGGGTGGAAGTAGTAGGAATAAGACCTTCTCTTCTTGTAATCACCGGATGGTGATGGGGTACTCCTTGGATCTTTTTGCAAGCTACACCACTTTTTCCTTTTTGTTGGTCTGCTCTCGGGTCATAACAACATATGACTCATTGTTCATCTCGAGACACTACATCATCATAGTCATCTTCATCATCCACACCTTCGGTGGTGAGTAAATGAACTCGAGAACCACCGTGCTCCTCTAGTTATTTATCACCTTCCTTTCTTATTCATCATAGAGCCCATTTTCTTCCTCATCATCGTGCTCAAGAACCTCACAAGTAGCATTGACAAGCACCTTGAGGGGTGGGCCTTCAATGGCCAACTTGGTTTGAGAAGAGGGCAAGTGGTTCCTAGGCTGAAAGTTCTTCCTTGGAACATCTTGATGTGGAGCATGCTAAGCCAATTATTTCTTGATGGCAATGAGGTAATTAGCCAAATTTTACACCAACTGATTTGTATTACCTCCAGGAGAAGAGGAAGAAGAAGATGCTTTGGATTTGAAAGACTCCCTTTTCAGCTTGCCAGACATGATCAAGTCATCTTCCGCACCGATGTACCCAATCTCTGATCAACATCCAAAGTTACAAGATTTTCTCTCCTTAGGGCATAGCTTACTTCGGAAATTGAGCATTCAAGAAGAAACACTTCTGAATCTGATCAACATGCCTAGTATTTAGTGGAATCTTGTTAATTAACTTGTTGAACTTGGCCACAAATTCTCTCATAGGATCATGTGGCTCCTTCTTGATTTGAGAAATCTAAGCTAACAAAGCATGCACATCTTCAGCAGGTTTGAAATGCTGCTCAAATTTAGTCCTCATAGTAGTCCAATCGATGATGGTCCTAGCAGGAAGATGGTAAAACCAATCTACAACATTGTCTTGCAAGGTCTCCAAAAATAGCCTAACAGAGACATCCTCATGTTCAACTCCAAGGACCTCACATGCAAAAATGAAGGTCAGTAATGTGTTCATTAGGTACACTTTTCCCTCACCTCTAAATTTGGGAAAATTCTTAATGTTACCCCTAGGTAACTCATGCAATGGTTGAGGAAGAGCCGAGGCCAAACTCTTTGTCCCCAAGGTAGAGGTGCTGCCATCCTTGGAAATGTTTCTTGGAATGGAACCGAGACACCAACAATAATTAGGGCATAGAGATTAGGGCTAAGTTGTGCTTGAGGAATGCTACTACCGTAAGCTCTACCTTCAACAGAGGTGTGCTTGTGGAACGAGCTCTTCTATTTCTTCATGTTGGAGGAAGTTGAAAACCTTGTTGATCCAAGATTTTAAATTTGGGATCTTCAATTCCAAGAGCCCTTCTACCACGAGTGTATCTTAGAGTCTTCAAATCAAAGAAATGATCAAATTAGTTGTTCTTTTAGAAAGGAAATTTGTTGAACAAATCCCAAAGCAGGTCGCAAAAAACTCTTGGTTTTGGATTTACACTTGGAATGAAACCAAAGTCAAGGGATAACCAAGTCCCTCCTCTTTAATGGGAGAGGTTCCTTTATTAAAAGAAGGGAAAACCTATGTACAAATACACAATATTTCATTCAATGGTGGTTTCTCGATATCTTGATATGTGTTTTATGCCTGGAAAGTTATTAATACATGAGGATAGAAGACTTGAAGTCTCAAGAGAGGAGGGAGGAAGAAGAAGACAACACTTTTAGGGAAAAGAGATGGCAAAGAAAACCCTTATACGTATCAAGCAAATGAGATATAAAGTAGAACCATTCACATTTATAATGGGCACAATCCATAGATTCAAAGTTCTTGAGATTGTATAAACTAGAACACAATTTTTCTAAGCATGCAAGGATTAAATGATTCATAGATCAAAGCAAGAAGGAAAGAGAAAATAGAGAAAAAAAGGGGAAAACCCTTGTATTGATTTCTTCAGATTTGAAATTATAGTTCCAGAATATCAAAATTCCAACCCCGCATGGCTTTAAAAGCCCATGAAATAGATCACAAGAGACGGTTACAACTTCCTCAAGAAAGCAAGAAATGGTTACAAATTCCTCGAGAAAGAAAGAAATGGTTACAAATCATTCCAATCATTCACGCCCTTTCAAATTCTTGATTCACAAAGAAACATTAATGGCAAAAAACTAGATTTTCAAATATACGGCCATTACATTATTTCGTCAGTTTAAATATGGGCCATTCGATTTGATTTTACAACTTTAAATTTGGGATGCCCAAATGGAAGAATTTGATTGGTGTGGGGCGTAGGGGGAAAACTTTATGCTTTATAACTTTTATAGCGAAAAGGCATTTTGGAACATTTTAGCCCGCTTGCCCGCTTTGAATTTTCAATGGTCGACACATGCCATTATTTGTTTGGTGATGGGGTCATGGATTGTTTTTTACTTTTAACTCTTTTCGATAAAAATGATTAAAACTTCAAAATTCTCTGCCAACCCGCATCCTGCTTTGACTTTTCAATGTGGCTACATGGCACCATTTGATTGGTGGCAGACCTTAGGCATTATTTTTTATCTCTCTACGTGGGCTTGTGGGCCGCCATTGCTAATCGCACCCTTTGCAAAAAGGTGTTAACTGCCAAAAATCCTGACCCCGCTAAATCGCCTTGGGCAAATAATACCATCTCAGGTCCGCCTAGCCATAACTTGAAAAATATGAAGAGCTAGGAGGACTTGTTTACCTTTTCAAAAATGGGAAGAAATTTCCCATTTGATGAAGAATTTTCTAGGAGACCACAAGCACTTGGAAAGAACCATATTTCACAATAAATTTTTTTCAATATTTTTAGAGGCACCAACTCAAAATTTTAAGTCTAGACTTGGAAAATGAGGGGAATTTTGAGGGTGACAACAACTGGCTCTTTCTGGGGATGACTTGGCTTGGAACAAAGACACAAGGCAAGATCAAGAATTGTAGATAACTCTGGGAAAGAGGACCAGTGCCTTATCCATTGGGAAAAGGAGTCAAAAGAAAACCAATACAAGGCAACACACACAAGATGGGAAAAGAAATAAAACAAACCAAAAGGGAAGACCCAAAACAAAACACACCACATAGCAAAGAATAAGAAAGGGAAACACGAAAAAACCAAAACCAAACGCAATGTACAAAAGGACTTCTTATCCACCTAGGACTTGAAAAAAATTTAGAAGTCTTGCCCACTATAAGGAAGTGGGAGAGGAGATCCATCCATGTAATCTAGATAAAAGAGTTCTCTCTATCAAAATGTCTGATTCTAAAAGGACCAAGCCAAAGAGAATCAAACTTACCATGGCTTCCTCATGGCTCATGTCTTTGGTCCCAAAGTAGCACAATGTCTCCCACTTAGAAAACTCTGGGTTTTTCTTTCTTGTCAAACAAAGCCTTCACTTTCAATTGATGAGCTGCTATTCTGTCAACCACTTGCAATCTATCCTCATCAAGCTTTTGAAGGTACAAAATTCTCTTGTCCAAAGAGCTACTGAAACTTGAATCTTCAATGGTTTTCATAAAATGCAAGGCTAGAAATTCAACCATGATTGGAAGTTGAGCTTCCATACCATACACCACTTGGAAAGGAGACTGTTGGTGCTCGTCTTGATCTCGCACCAATTTACCCTAATTTCTTCAAAGTCGGTGGGCTCTTGCCATTTTTCCTATTTTCCCACCATGGAAGCTTGAGAATGATCAATTTATATCTTTATGCCTTTGAAAATCCAAATCCACAATCGAAAGATGCTCGTAACCATGATTCACTTGGTTTTGTTTAAAAATTTCCTCCTTAGCGAAAAATCGGGTTACGGCATGAATGCTGAATTTCTGTGTTTTTGACGGTCTGGCGGGTGGATTTTTCCAATAAAAATTATTCCTCAAAGATTCTGCGGTCATGTGGCTTATTTTGGTTGGTCAGGGATGGTGGACAAATGTTTTAATTTGTCACTTTGTGCTTTTTGAAAAAAGGCAAATTTGGTATTGTAGCTCCACTCAATTCTAAATGGTTCTTTTGGTACTTACGTGGTTTCTTCTAATTGGATGGGGCGTGGTGGGTTTGTTTTTTTGAACTTGTTTTTTTGGCTACTTTGGAAAAAGTTTGAACCCACCCCACGGCCCCGCCAGGATTTGATTAAAGCAAAATTTAAGTGGCAGGGAAAAAGTCTTACTTTGACCCCGCAGAAGGACACGTGGAAAAGTTAAAGGTGGAGATGTGGGCCTCAAAGGTAAGCTGGATTTTTCTCCCTTTTGGAAAAATGGAGTAAAAATTCTAAAATGGAAGTGCGCCCCACCAAATCATTTTGAAGCCTTATAAGGTTCTTGAAGTTACGCCATAACGACACGTGGAGGTTTCTCCGAGTCTTCTTTCCTTAGTTTTTTCAGCAACTTCCTAAAAGGCCCGAGACACGTGGTGAGCCCATGTTCATTTAGGGTCTCTAATTTTTTTCGACCATCTCAAGATGTGCCATTGAGACGTGTGGCGGTTTGAGAAGTCAAGAGGCGGGGAGGCGAGCCATCGGGGTTAACTTGGATTTTTTTTTCCCTTGTTTAAAATATTAAAATCATCAAAATGACCCATAGGCCCGATACGAAAAAAGTCAAAAATTTCTCCTTTCAATGGCGGAGGTGAAGATTTTCGGGGGTAAATTAAAAATTTTTCCTTTTAAGGAAAATGGATTTAAAAGTGAAAAAGGAAGCATGGTTCTACCTGGAACCCACATCGAGACTAGAAGTGAAAGGACGGAGCTACGGGAAAATTTGGAAAATTTTCCCTTTTCCAAAAAAGAGGTGAAATAGAATAATTTGGCCACAGTTCCTTTGGGACCCACCTTAGGACACGTGTCAGGCTCATTTCTCAAGGGCGGAGGTGTAGAGCAAAATGTGAAAATTTTACATTTTTCCAAAAGTTGTAAGAGGAAAAAGGGAACCCGTAAGATTGTTTTAAAGTGGATCTCCCACGTGACTACGGTCCAAATTCAAAATAGAAATCAACGAAAACTATGCATCTCGTATCTCGATTTTTCCACCATTTTTAGTCAAGAGCTCTAGGAGATGTGAGTCTTCATGATTTCTTGATATTTCTTGCATGCCAAATAGGGAAGGGGAGTTAATTTGATATCTAATTTTGGTGAGGAAGATCTGGGAAGCCTTTTACCATTAAGATGAGATTTGACCTCTGGGATCGATCTCGATCTTCCATTTTTCCTTCCCAAGCATGCAAAGAACCAGATTTGATAGATTAGGGGCAGAAGTGGTTGGCAAGTAGAGGGAAGAGTGGTCTACCAGAAGGAGTTGAATGCGGGAGATATTCAAAGAGATCCACCCCCGAGACCCTAGTAAACACTTCTTATATGCTCAAAGTACTAATAGATTTTTCAATCATCATCTTGTGTTCAGCCTATAAGAAGTATTTCAAATTTGTAAGTGCTATGTGTAATTCTTTCAGTTTCCACACCTAGTGCACTAGCTTTGATTGATAAATCTGGTTAAATAAAATTCAAATCATCCCATTTCCAGTTTCTAGTATGGACAGGACATTTGTGAGATCATATTTTAGTGCATTTACACAACTAAGGTGGAAATCCTTAGTGCCGACTCCCTATCGATCCGATTCTTAATGAGTACCAATGTCTTAACCTCTATCAAGTAAGATTTTTACTAATCTTTGTAAAGTCGGAAGGAAGAAGATATTTCTTTGCTAGGGATCCTATTAAGAAATTATTTCCGAGCTAGGAAAAACAAATTCGAAGGAAGAAAATCCTGGGAGTTGTTGGAGATCGGTAGACAAGAAAAGAGATCTCCATTGATGAAAGTGATTGAAATATCATTGAAGACCGCCATTCAAGTGCTTCAATCGAGTAGCCTCTTTGTGGAATTGAATTATCCAACCGGAGAGGGGACTTCATTTGATTTTGAAAAGTTTGCTTCTCGTTCCTCCCTGTCTTTTCAAAAGTTGATACCTAGGGTTTTCCAAGAAACAAGGCCTTTAGGGGATATCCATTTTGAAATTTAAACTCATGTGTTTCAAAGATCCTCTACCCTTATCAATTTATCTCCCTCTAAGGTCACCTCCTCAAAACAACATGGCCCTGCTCCCACCCCAGATCTCCATTTTTATAAACACCTTTGGTCCTATATATTTTATAGGGTTGGTTGGTTATCCAAATGCGCTTCCCAGGGATGTAAGAAATAGATTAGCAAAGTTCTAAGGAAACAACGCTATAACTAGTGATCAACATCTAAATATTTTTATCAATATGATGGAAGACTTTGATATTGAACATGAAGATGTATATATCAAATTGTTTATCCATACTTTGGAAGAGGATGCAAGGTAATGGTATAAATCTTTGCCGAGATAATTCCATTGATTCTTGGACGAGATGAACAATTCATTTACATTGCAGTATGGTGATAGAACTGACCCTAGGTTTCTTCTATTAGAAATTGAAAACATCAAGAAGAATCCTAATGATTCAAGACATGATTTCAACATAAGCTTTAACAAGACCTTGAGGAGATTTCTGGTTAGCTTAAGACCATGTGATGAATCATGTTTGATCAAATATTTAGATGCATTTGATAAAAAGGCTGATTACTACTTGAGGGACAAAAACCCTACTAATTTGAGGCAGAATTCACCATGGCCCTGCAAATTGAGAATAACATCAAGGCAATTAGAAAGCCTCCAAAAAGGGAGGGTGTAAAACTAATTAACCTAGAAAAGCCTCAAACAAGTAAGGTTGCTGATTTGGAGGAAGTTGTGAAAACTTTGGTAGGGGTTGTCAAAGAAATATCATACAAATTAGCCCAGGAAGAAAAGGGAATTGGGAAAAGTTCACAAGGTCACAAGCAACAAGGCCAAGACAAGTTTACAAATCATCATAGAAATGATCAAAGATCTGATGACAGAGGCAAGGGACCTGTTGGATTTGGAAATAAATAGTCCCAAGCTAGGGAAAATAGAATGGTACCTAATCCTTTGGCTACCAGAGTTATTGTTGTGGAGGAGACAAATGTCATTGATTAGTGTGACAGATGTTTCATGCCCCATGCTCCATGTGAGGAAGATCAGCAAGAAGAGGAAGAAGCTGATGATGATGATGCATGCATGATGGAATGCTCTGTAATCTCATAGCAAGGGGCGACTTCAACTGAGGTAATAAAAACTAGAACTAATCCTAATTTTTGGGATTGCATTCACCGGTACCTATTCTTCCTCCCTCTCATACTTTAGAAGTAGATACTTGTACAATATTTTGAATTGCCCAATAATGAATTTGAATATTTAAGAGCTTTAATGATAAAGAAGTATGATGGAGGAATCCCATTTGAGGAGGACACGTAGTTATTGAAGAATGTTGTTGTTTCCCAAGAGAAGGAGTATAACACAAGAAGTAGGGTTGTCGAAGGAATAGGGCCTCAAAGCCAAGCCAAAAATCCATTTCTTTCAAATATTCGTAAGAGGCTCCTAAGAAAGATGCATCTTCCAGGGCCTTGCTATCCTAAACAAAAAGTCATACCCCTCCTCATGCTCAAGCTATCAAAAATCCTATGCCATCTAATGAGTGTTTCAACCTTCCTTCCAATGCTTCCTTACCAATGTCCGTACCTTATGATATTTCCCAAGTTTTCAAATGGACATGTCCTATGCCACCATCCCAATTGAGGGCAGCCTTGTCAAGTTGTATGGGGAAAAGAAGATGTTGCACCTTATTGAAGATCCCAACAATGCATCTTATGAAGTATTGTACACAAGTGTTGATGCTGATAATTTTGTAGGATTTTTTTGATGGAAAAGAGCACAAGATTGAAGAATGCAAGTGTCTTGAGTAGGAAGTCTCTCCTTGGACTTTATTGTTTGATGGAGCTTGCTCCAAGTTTAGAAATGGTGCGGGTGTTGTTCGATCATCCCGGGGCCAGGAAGAAGAGTTTGTCTTTTCTTTCAAAATCAACTTTGAGTGCTTTAACAATATTGCTTTGAGTATGAGGCGTTGTTGTTAGGTCTGAGGATTGCTTAGAAATATGGTGTTAAATAAATCATTGTCAAAGGAGATTTAGAACTAATTGTAAAGCAAGTCAGAAAACTTTATGCCACAAAAAATCAGTGAATGAAACAATACAAGCATGTAGCTTGGGATCTCATTGAGATGTTTGATTCATTCAATATTGTGCATCATGATAGGAGGTTCAATGATTTGGAAGAAAAACTTGCAATATTGGGATCTCGGTTTGATAATTGTATAGTATCCCCATATTATGAATATGATGTTGAGGTGTTAACTAGGCCATCTGTACTTGACAACATTAAACATTGGCAAGTTTTTGATGATGATGCTCAGGTTAGAAGATTTATGTAGAAAAAGGGGAGTTTTCTAATCAAAATATTGATTGGGAGCCAATGGTGTGCATAGCAGAGGGTAAAGAAACCTTGTTTGGAAAAGACATCATCCAACTAAAGACTAATACCATTCCTAGAGGGTTGGTTGCTCTTGAATCCAACTTTGATAATGCTGATTGCATTATTAACAGATGCATAACAGCCTCAAGGGATATTGAGGAGCATGACCTTGGCACAAAGGAGAAACCAAGGAAGATCTGTTGGGAAGCAATCTCGCAAGGAGGAAAAATAGTCTTATGTCCAATTCCTAAAAAAATATCAAGATTGTATGGATTGGAATTATCCCGAACTAAAGGCATATAGAGAGGATCTATTTGAACACGAGATTCACTTGGAATCTAATGCAAAACCATTCGGGCGAAACAGAGGCCAATTAATCCACTCCTATCTCTTAAACTACAAGGGAACTTAAGAAACGAGGGATGGAGGGATTATTCAGCCCACAAGGTATTCTTCTTGGGTTGCAAAACCTAGTACCATCAGTTAAAGAAGAATGGTGAGATTAGGTTGTGTGTGGATTTCAAAAATTTGAACAGAGCATCAATGAAGGATAATTATCGTTTACTAAACATAGAAAACATGCTGCACCTAGTGACTAGTTCTCGAGCTACTTTCTACGCTCCCGGATGGTTTCTCTGGTTATAACCAAGTTGTTGTAAAGGAATCAGAAAGAATTAAGACAACCTTTACCACCCCTTGGGAACATATGTATATGTCAAGATGCCCTTTGGGCTGATGAATGTTGGAGCAACCTTTCAAAGAGAAATGGATGTTGCTTTTGCTAGTTACATCAATGATTTTATTGTTGTCTACCATATGATGTAACCGTGTTCTCCGAAAGAGAGTGATCATTTGCAGTACTTGGAGAAAATGCTGATAAGATGTAGAGAATATGGAATTTCACTCAATCCAAAGAAGTGCCATTTCAGAGTGCAAATATCCAAATTTCTTGGTCACATTGTGTCACAAGAAGGGGTAATGATTGATCCGGAAAGGGTAGAAGTCATCGATGAAGGTATCAATTCCAAGAACCAAGAAGGGGATTAAATCCTTCTTTGGGTAGATAAAATTTATCAGAGATTCATATCAAACTTTGCTTGAGTTGACCAATCCAATCACCGGCATGCTTTGAAGAAGGACTAGGTCATCAAGTGGGAGGAGGATGCCATTCAAGCTTTCAATGGGATCAAGGAGGCATTAAAGCATGCCCTATTTTAGCATCTCCAGTTATAAGAAGCCTTTCCAACTATTTTCTTTTCTTGAAAACACTATTACATCTGTCTTGTTTCGAAAAGATGATGAAGGGGCTGAGAGGCCAATTGCCTTTTTAGTAAGGCATTACAGGGGTTGAGCTGAAATACACTATTATGAAGAAGCAAGTATTTTCCTTGGTAAAAGCAACAAAGGTCTTGTGCCTTACATTTTGAGCTCTAAAACTGTTTCTTATGTTCCCCACACCATGGTCAAAGACATATTATCGAGATGGAGGTCTCAAGCAAAATATGTAGATGGGTGAAAAATTTGCAAGAATATGACATGGATATCCAAACCATGAAGTTGGTGAGAGGTTTGGGCTTGGCTAAGCTTATGGTTGAGAGCAACTTGCAAAATATTGAGGTGAATGAGGTAGAAGAAGGAAGGGTAGATGTTTTTGAAAAATTATGAGTTAAAATTGGTACAAAGATGTAAATTTTTTTATCTCGGACATCTATACTTTGCCTTGAGCATTTGAGCAAGAACTAGAAAAGAGCCCTTAAGTTGGCTTCTTAGAAATATGTCATTACTGATTATGGGTTATCTTGGAAGAACCCTAAGGAGTTCTCTTAAGGTGCATTATCAAGATGAAGCCCCAAGATGATTTCCGATCTTCATGGAGGATTTTGTGGGGGAGTTTTGCGGGAAGAGTCACAACACACAAGATCTTGAGGGCAGGTTATTGGTGGCAAATCTCTTCAAGGATACAACTCTTTTGGTTAGAAGATGTGAGAGTTTTCGGTGCTTCTTTGGAAGGCCCAGAAAGCTTCGGTTCCTGCCTTTGCAACTGTATCAATTGAAGCCTCATTCAAGCAATGGGGAATGGATTTCATTGGTGAGATTTCAAACCCTTCAAGTGCTTGCGATAAGTGGATTCTTGTAGCCAATGATTACTTCACAAAGTGGGTGGAGGTAATCCCCACCAAAAGATCAACACACCCAATTATCATGGATTTATGTTAAACCATATCATCTACGGGTTTGGTGTGCCGGTCAAAGTTATTGCTGACAATGCCATGAGATTCAGAGCTAATGTGAAAAGAATACAGGATAAATTTGACATATGCCTCTAATTACAATCCCCAAGGAAATGGACAAGCTGAATCCAAAGTAATAAAAATTTGCTAAAAATTATCAGAAGAACCTTGGAGCTGAACAAAAGAAATTGTGGTGAACAACTAAAGTTCATTTGTTTAGGCTACCGAATCACTATTAAAAGATCCACTGGAAAGAGTCCATTTGAATTGGTGTATGGCACTCAAGCTCTGCTGCCCTTGCATATACAACTATCCTCGTATCAATTCAATCAACAAATGGAAGATCAAGAAGTTAGTCCATATGAGGCTCACATTAACTAGATTGTTGAACTTGATGAAGAAAGGAGAGCATCTCACCAAAGGAATGTGAAGTTTAGAGAAAAATTGAAGACGTTATTTGACAAGAAGGTCACTCCCAAAGCTTTCAACATTGGAGATCTTGTGTTGTTGTGGGATAGAAGAAATGAAGACATGGGAAAGCACTTTGTAAATTTGATGCACTTTGTGGATGGGCCCTTACTCCATTGACGTTGAATTGGTGAGCATACCTTCTTCTTGAAATATTTGGATGGTGAATTTCTTGAACTGCTATTAATGGCAAGAACTTGAAGAATTTTCTGGATTGATTCCCTAGAATCGAGGTGAGCATCACTGTCAGCATGTGTATAGCTCATTGGTTTTTTTTTTTTTTTTGTGTTTTTGTTCGTTCGGTCCTCGATGACCTAGTTTTGTTGGCTTCTCGGTTTGGTATTTAGAGGATGGTTGTGTTTGTTTCGTTATGCTAGATTTTCTTTTACTCTGTTGCCCAATGGTCTATTCTTGGAACTTGGTCTCGCTTAGTTGTTCTTATGGCACTCGTAGGGAGTGCCAATCCCAAAGTCGGAGCAAATATTGGTGCTCGTTTTGATCTCACACCATTTTACCCTAATTTCTTCAAAGTCCACGAGCTCTACCAGTTTTCCTATTTTTCCCCAACCATGGAAGCTTGAGAATGATAAATTTATATCTGTATGCCTTTGAAAATCAAAATCCATGGTCGAAAGATGCTCAGAACCATGATTCACTTGGTTTTGTTTCAAAAAAATTCGTCCTTGGGAAAAAATCAGGTTATGGGCATGAATGGTGAATTTCTGTGTTTGTGATGATCTCGGTGGTTGTATTTTTCTTGTCAAAATTATTCCTCAGCATTTGGCGGTCACGTGTCTTCTTTTCGTTGGTTAGGGGATGACGGGAAAATGTTTTAATTTGTCACTTTGTGCTTTTTTGGCAAAAAGGCAAATTTGGTCCCATAGCTCCGCTCAATTCTGATTGGTTCTTTTGGTACTTATGTGGCTTCTTCTAATTGGATGGGGTGCGACGGGTTTTTTTTTGAACTTGTTATTTTTGGATACTTTGGAAAAAAATTTGAACATGCCCTATGGCCCCGCTAGGCTTTGATTAAAGAAAATTTTAAGCGGCAGGGAAAAAGTCTTACTTTGACCCCGCAGAAGGACATGTGGAAAAGTTAAAGGCAGAGATGTGGGCCTTTGGAGGCAAGTTGGATATTTTTCCATTTTGGAAAAATGGAGTAAAAATTCTAAAATGGAAGCGTGCCCCCACCAAATCATTTTGAAGCCTTATAAGGTTCTTGAAGTTACGCCATAATGACACATGGAGGTTTCCCGAGTCTTCTTTCCTTAGTTTTTTCAGCAACTTCCTAAAAGGCCCGAGACATGTGGCGAGCCCATGCTCATTTAGGGTCTCTACTTTTGGGACCATCTCAAGATGCGCCATTGAGACGTGTGGTGGTTTGAGAAGTCAAGAGGTAGGGAGGCGGGCCATCGGGGGCAACTTGGATTTTTTTGCCCCTTGTTTAAAAGACTAAAATCATCAAAATGACCGGATGCTGATAGAGAAAGGTCAAAACTTTCTCCATTCAACGGTGGAGGTGTGAGTGCGATTGTTGGGGTAAATTGAAAATTTTTCCTTTTGTGGAAAATGGAGTGAAAAGTGAAAAAGGAAGCGTGTTTCCACTTTGGGACCCACATCGTAAACTAGAAGCGGAAGGGCGGAGATGCGGGGAAAATTTGGAAAATTTTTCCTTTTCCGAAAAGAGAGTGAAATAGCAGAATTTGGCCACGGTTCCTTTAGGACCCACCTTAGGACATGTGTCAGGCTCATTTCTCAAGGGTGGAGGTGTGGAGCAAAATGTGAAAATTTTACATTTTTCCAAAAGTTGTAAAAGGAAAAAGGGAACCCACAGACCCATTTTAAAGTGGATCTCCCATGTGGATGGTCTAAATTCAAAATAGAAATCAACGACAACTATACATCTGTATTTGAATTTTCTTCCATTTTCACTCTAGAGCTCTTGGAGATGCGATTCTTCATGATTTCTCGATATTTCTTGCATGCCAAACAGGGAAGGGGAGTTAATTTGATATCTAAGTTTGGTGAGGAAGATCTAGGGATGTCTTTTACCATTAAGATGAGATCTGACCTTTGGGCTCGATCTGATCTTCCATTTTCCTTCCTGGGCATGCAAAGAACCAGATTTGATAGATTAGGGGTGGAAGTGGTTGGCGAGTAGAGGGAAGAGTGGTCTACTAGAAGAAGGAGTTGAATGCGGGAGATGTTCGAAGAGATCCACCCCCTGAGCACCTAACAACTTTTTATAGATCTGATTTTGGGAATCGTGATCGGGATCATGGCAAAGCGAAGGTGCACTCAATGTTTGGATTTTTTGGGGAAAACTCTGTTGAAAAATGTTATAAATTACACAAATTTATCATGCAAATGGTTGGAGTGTTAGAGGTCGGGACTGATTTTTCTAAGAGAAAAATTGATAGAACCCGTCCTTTTGAGAAATCATCTGAAGAAACCTGTTTATCTCCTTTATGTTAAATTTGATCATGTCAAAGTAGTCACGAGTGTACAACCATTGACAAGCTATGAGATTGTTCTAGAAATTTTC
The DNA here is from genome assembly GCA_018340775.1 of Taxus wallichiana var. yunnanensis. Lineage (NCBI taxonomy): Eukaryota > Viridiplantae > Streptophyta > Pinopsida > Cupressales > Taxaceae > Taxus > Taxus wallichiana. The sequence goes on along the minus strand of CM031237.1, from coordinate 337,471,439 downwards.
CCTGTTGATAAATTTAATCAAACTTAAGTTAATCTACACTATTTCTAGGAAAAATTTGTGTTTGCTTCATTCTTGAATGTCTGCAAGTAGTTTTATTGTTCTGTTGCAATGTTACATTAAAATCTTTGTGAATCACACAAGATCTTATCCTTGTGATAGTTTGGTGGCATTTACAATTTCATTTATCGAAGAGCTTTCATTTGATAATGAAATAAACAAATTTAAAATCACTTTGACTCTAGCATGACTATAAGACTTTTTGTTAGCCTTTGAGGGTATCTTAGGCGTGATGAAATAGAGGTTGATAATGTTTAGTAAATTTTTCCAATTTGAGCCTTCATTTTGAATCTTTGAAGTATGTGTGAAAGTGTTGATCTGGGCCTCTATTGAAGCACATAGTCAGGTTAAAGGAACATCCTAACTATCCCAAGGCATTCTATTGTTCAAGCTCTTCATTTTGTAAAATTTCTCAAGAATTTGGTGAATCAAGTTCATTTCTGCCTCACCTCCCACGAAAATTCATTTGAAAACAACCACTCATACCCATACTACCCCTATTTGTCATGTGTGTATACAAATGCATAATTGTTTACTACCAAAACATATAGAAACAATTAGGTTTTCATTGTCTTTAGTGGCACTGAACCTTTCTTATAAAATATCTCCATTATCTCTAGTGATAACTCGTGAGAGTTAGGTTTTGTTACATTGATCATATTTTCTTCAAGGTATTCTTAATAATTTCACAAGGAAGGACATCTCCATCTCCTTCATAAACAACAGGCTACAAAAAGGGTCCTCTCACCTGGTTGAAAGGAACAACCATAAAGTAATGAGGATAGGTCAAATCCTCTTGAGGGTGTTACCCATTTTTCAACATATCAGTGTGAAAAGAATAAGTTGCATTTCATCCTTGGATACAAAATGACATACTACATGCTCTGCTTGTCTCTAAGCTTCTTACCAAACCTTGTGATGCTACTCAAACTTCGAGGAGAATCAATTTGGGTACCAATAGAGATATTCCAATTGCTCTCTTGGGTGTAATTCTATTAGCCCAAAGTGCATCATATATCTTCTTATGCCAATTCCTCTGAGAATCATTTACAAGCTTTCTAACTATGTTCACCAAGTTCTTATTTGTTGATTCTTCCTATCCATTCCCTTGGGGGTAGTAATTTGAAGAATGAGCAAGGGATATCCCATACCCATAGCAAAATTCTATTATCTCAATGAGGCGAAAAGTTGGAAGCATTGTCAGGTCACAATTGTTTTTGGGTTCCAAAACCTGATCATTATGTTTTCTTTAATGAAGTTGCAAACTACCTCAGAAGTAGTGCTCTTGACTGGGATGGCTTCCACCCACTTGGTGAAGTAATTCTGTGGTAGTCAACACATGGGTATGCCCAACACTAGAAGATGGATTGAGTACTCCAATGAAGTCTAAACCCCATTGTTGAAATGGCTCTTCAATCACTACATGCTTGAGAGGAAAAACAACTAACTTAGGTCTTCCAACAAATGTTTGGCATGCTTCACATTTACCAACCCATTTTGATGCATCTCTGAATAGAGTGGGCCAATAATAACCAGCACAAAGTATTTTATGAGCTGTTTCTGATAGAGGATAAATGATCTCCACAAGCATGGTCATGAAAAGCAGAGAACAACTTATTTTGTTTCTCCTTATCTACACACTTCAAAAACTTTCCATCTATGCCTTGTTTGATCAAAGCATTCTCCCATAACACATATTGTGCGAGACCTCGGTTTGATGGCTCTCTTCTCTTTTGCACTCAAGTGAAATGAACACTCTCATAGGTCGAGAAAGTGAGCAATGTCGACGCATACCATACATCCTTGAAGATGAGGAACAGAACAACAAGGACATCAATTCCATATTTGGACAACTCCTTGGCATCTCCCTCAACAATGAGTTCACATAAGCCCTTACCCCAAACCAGCTTTGTTGGCACGATGTCAAGATCATATTTTTTCACATTTGATACCCAATTACCTCTCTTGGTTCCAAATTATTGTTGAGTAAGATGGATTTGATTGTTGTATCAAGAACTAACACCATTGAGAATGATAATTAAGGATGTTAAACCTAAACTTCTTGACAAATTTGAAAAAGCCTGCAAAAGCATGTTTCTCCATCATGGTGTACTTTAGGTCATGATTTTTCAAGACATAACTCATGAATGCAATTAGGAACTCATGATCTTCAACATTCTTCTCGGGCTAACACAACGGCTAGGGTATTTTCGGTGGCATAACAATAGATAATGAAATATTTGCTAAAGTCGAGGGCACAACAATATTGGAGTATTTGCAATAGCTTTGTTTAATGTCCTCAAATGATTTATTCCCTTCGGAGGAAAAACCAAAAATTTGCTTCCCTTGCATCATGTGAGCAATGCTCATAGTAAGTTCAGTAAAATTGGGGATGAATCTTCGTAGAAATTGACCTTACCAAAGAAAGAAGGAAACCTTTCTTACTTGACAGAAGAGGAATTTTTGGATGGCTCGAACTCTCTCCGATCAATCTTGATCCCTTCCTTTGAAACGATGTGTCCCAACAACTTTCCTTCTGTGATACAAAACACAAAATTCTTAGGGTTTAAAGAAATTCCATGCTCTCTACACTTCTGCAATACTATTTCAAGGTGTTGAAAAATAATGGAGCTTCAACCGTGCCTACAAAACAACCTCAAAAATATCAAAAATTAGTTTTTAATTTTTAATATATATAGAATTATTCCTAGTTTGTGCCTAAAGTTTTTATTCAATTTCGATGAGTCAAAAAAAAAGATACACGACAAAAGATAGACATGTTTAAATTTCAAAAATAACTATAAAAAGGAATAGTTGGAAAATAAATAATATGGAAACCTTATATTTTTAGAAATAAGGAACTCTAATCTATGTGGTGATATAATTTTTTAAGCGAATTGATCATTTTATATTGATTTAGCATGGTGGAAGTGAAAATTTTTCATTTTCTGTAAAAACACGTTATTTGGTGTGTTTTTACAAGTTCATGCCTCGAGCTTGGGGATCAAAACCGGATCCAATCCTAGATACATGCCTTGGAAATAGGGAAAAGTTATAATGCGTACGTATTATAACGCATACATGTTATGATTTTTTATATTTTGTTCCCCCAACGTCCCTTTCATCTCTTTCATGGGATTTCTGCCTCATTTCTGTCTGGTCTGTGATTCATGTACATTCTTACATGATTGTTTAGTAGTTCATCTTGTCCCTGCCCCACTAGTTAAATATGTGTAATCATGGGTGATAAAAGTCAAGCTAAGGATAAGAGGAAAGTCAAGAACAAGATTATAGAGAAATTGGAAGAGATGAGAATAAAAAAGTGAAGAGAATGTAAAAACATCGTGCGGGGGCAAAATACATCTGCTATATAAAATGTAGCTAATGTTTTAAAAATGAGGATGAAATAAATAATGAAAATGTAGAGAATAATAAATTTTCAATGAATATTGATATTGAATTGAATGATAATGTTGGTATGGATGAAGAAATTGATATGAATTCAAGTGTTGATGCTTTACCTAAGAATCGAAATGTTGAACCTTTACTTGAAAATCCAAATGTTAATCCACGAAATTCGTATGGAAACAATGAATGAATAAAGTAGCCTTGTTAACGAATCTTCACCTCTAAGAACACCTTCTTCCATTTTTGAAAAAAATTAAATCACTTAATTGAAATTGATGAGAACATTATAAAACCAATGCCTAACAAAATGTATGAAAGAAATGTGAGAATAAAAGCTTGTGGAATTTGGGATAATTACTTTGAAAATTTAAATGATACACAAATATGTCAATCATTTGTTACATTGATGAAATTAATTAAGATGAGACCTATAATGAATATCTTTGGGTTAAGAACATCTAATGTTGCTTTGATTGAAATCGTCATTGTTGAAAATATACGTAAAGCATACCAAACTCTAGGTGTCAGAGATGCACCAAAGATAGTAATGCTACCACGACATGCACTTACTAATTGTATAATAAGTGATTAGATAGTTAATAAACATTTGATTATAAAAACAAGTAGAGCTTTGAAGCTAATCGAAAAATGCTAATGCGAAATCAATAGGAGATGTAAAAGTCTTGAGCTAGTCAATAACACCGACTATTTGGAATTCTCTAGCAGAACTCCACGGAAAGACAGAATGCGTCGATATTCTAAAATAATTACTTGTAAATTATTGGATTGAGAACAGAAGGGTGTTATCAAATATAAGAGATATAGTAAAAAAGAATAGGTTCTCGTAATCGTGAAGCGTGTGCAAAACATTTATTAGATATGACTCAAACATAATTGTTCTCTAAGTTTAAGAATGAAAATCCACAATTTAACATTAGCCAAAGATTCATTGAAATGAACAAACTATTTTATGTGAAAATTAATCAATCATGTACCACTTTTTGTTGGATGAATCATGTTGAATTTTCAATGCATTATGATGTTTTTTTCAAATACGTTGTGTTTTGCATACTGACATCATGTTGCATGAGTGTGGATTAAATGTCCCACTAAAATATGCAAGGGAATTTATTCCTATGATATTTTGTGAATAATTAATTGGACATTTTTTTATAACAAAGCATGCTTGGATGGAACATCCAACGTATGTGGTGACTTGCCAAAATTAAAAAGTTGTATCCATGAGGAGAGTATAGATTCAATAGGAAAAGAATTAGTTAGTTTCAAAAATATAAATGAGTGGCATATCAATTAAAAGATGGAAAATAATCTAAGAGGTGTGAGCTTGTTACAAAACAATTACATGTATCAAAATATATGGTCAAATTCGAGAGAATGTTTTTATGAGTATGCAGGCACACACATAGAGCTCGATGATTGGATGTACAATTCAAGTTAAGTAAGGAAACATTCCCACTAAGTACTATTGTTTTAGAAGTTGAATTCACAAAGAATTAAACATTACATCCACAAGTGGAGGTTCGGTCTCGATCTATAACTTAGTGCAAGTTATTATTTTCGTGCATATAACATTCATGCACTCTCTAGAAATCACTGAGCAAGATCAAAAATATTAAGAGAGTATTGTTTTTACATCGGTGATGATCAAACACATTCTACGAGAATATGTGCAAGGGTGTTTCTAGGTGTTTTATCTGAACTTGAATGAGAGGAACCTTAGTTTCAATAAACATTACATTTGGTGGAGAACTACACATCACAATTCAAGAATGCATAATTTTTTTATTGGCTAAGAAGGATGTACAAAGAAATAGGTGGACAACATATTTGGAGTTTTACTAAGGCATGACATGGAAAAGGAGAGCATGATGGTTTAGAAGCATGTGTGAAAATAACACTTGCGAGAGAAGAGTTAAAGTTCAAGGATGGTGCTAAATTTACGGATCTGAGATGCAAAAACATTGTTGATTCTTATCATGTGAAGAACATGGCCCATAAATCTCAAGAGAGATCAATGGTTCATAGATATTTATGGTTGATAGGGGAACACAATTTGGAAATCCATGAAGATTATATGATAATTGCAGGATCAAGTGATAAGCACTCATTCTCAGTAGTTCAAATGTAAATGCTTGGACTATTTATATTAAGTGTATGGCATGTTTTTATATATCGTGAATTGATTTTGCGTTGAATGAATGTGAGTCACAACGGTGGGTGGATGAATGGAATTATATACCTCTAGTTTCACTTGACACATATCCTATTTCATGAGCATTACAACTTGCGGTGTCTTTAGATCATATGAAAACATCACTTGACTTTGACCAAGTCTCGATTTAGTGCAACAAGGTACATATATGTATGTCATGTTTTAGATTTATAAATTATCAAATGATCAACTCTTAATTTATTTTAAATTTAAATTTTGTTTTACTTTGTGATGTAGGGCACATTTTTTCAGTTATTGCCACAAAATTTGAGGAAGAGGAACAAACTACTTCTTGTCTCGGTGTGTAGAGGGGATTTTTTTTTAATTCCACACAGTCATTGATGGCGAAGGCCTTTAGTATCTCACTAGGTCGGTGGTAGTCAATGGAACTTGGCTTCGATGATATACTATCAAAAAATAAACACTTGGTTGTTTGAAGAATATGAAGTACATCGAAAGATACTTTACTATTCACATTTGGTTCTTAAGCGACAAATATTCAATTGATCTAATATCAAGGTAGGCCATTAAACAAGAATTTGTGGAAGGTTCGTGAATCAGATCATGAAGCAATTCTTACTATTGTCTAGAGTAGAGTTGATCCTTGTAGTTTATTGGATTGAATTTGCAAAGGTATATTCTTCATGAATTTAATTTGAATATTTACTTTAATGATTTTGTTTAAATTTTGTAGGATTTAAAATTCTATTTAATTGCTTACTAACATGTTTATGTAGCTTAGTTGTGCCAAAAACACCTCGACCTTCACGTGGTTGCACTATTAGTAGAGAATTTATTATGCTTGAAGCTAAGAGAAGCTAAGGGAAATTAAATATTAGAAAGGAACAATAAAAAAATTCTCATTTCACCACCTATATTGTAAAAATATCTTATTAAAATTATCATTTCACCACCTATATTGTATGAACCACCTATATTAGTCACGTGGTTGGCAATGGACAATCTTACACTTTGTGATTGAAAACCTTTCAAAAGATCCTTAAAAAGATAGGGGTAGTCCTCAAGCCTAGGGAAGCATGTGATGTGATTTCCAAACAAGTCTAAATGCATAGAGATTTAGAGGTCATAACAAAAATTTACAAATATATCTATTATTATAAATGGCAGCCAAGTAATGGTGTATCCATGTATCCATGGATCAAGGACTCTTTGGGTTCTACGAAAGAATTGGACATTTAGGAATCATCGGGTTCGAATCAGAATTTCATTGCATCTAGAGAAACATTATCAAATATTGGAGTAATGAATCTTGGAAAATAAAATAGAACCTCAGAAATACTCTTAAATTGTCAATCTAGGTCACTGTCTAGGTTGTGTTCTAGTCTTATTTTGTTTCTAGTTACGGTTCTAGTTGTGGTCATCAAATATGGAAGTTTTAGGAAAGGAATCCACACTTGAAGAATTATTCTCATTTAGATTGTTGGAAATGCCAATGCTAGTAGCAGTTCCTGTGGAATTTAGTTCATGGAAGGTGGGGTTGGGCCCTTGGTGGTTTTTCTCATTGTGTCATAGGTAGCCTTTCTGTTATCATCGAGAGAACTCCCATGCTTGTGTGATAGGTTTAAAAGCTCCCGGATCACGGGAACTTGTTTTTATCAAGATACAATAGCAAGGCTAGTTTTATCGAGCATTAACATAAAAAATAAAACAAATCTGATTATAATTACTTACAAAAAGTATTCCTTCACTTCGAGATTATCTTTATAAATGCAATTCATCTTTCCAATTTCTCCATATTTGCCAAATTTGGGGTGAATTGAAATTTTAGATCTCTAAAAGCGTGAAGAAAATGGCGAGTTCATTTCCCTCAACCTTTCTTGAAGTGAATTTAAATGAAATGAAAATTTGAATTTGGAGGTGGCAATGGATAGAATTACACTAACTCGTGATTTGGACTATTTAAGGCTTTTGAAAAAAATAGAACAATGAGAGGAGTGAATTGAAATGGAGAAAAATGAGATGGTATTTGTGATAGGGTACCAATGTGGAGGTGTAGGATCTGAAGGGACATCTCTAGGTGTCACGAATTACGAGTAAGTATCCATTGAACTTATATGATTTTATGGTCTTAGGGCTCTTAAGGGACTACACCTAGATGAGGTAGCCCAGGAAGAAGCGGGAGTGTAGGGAACCAAACAAAACCTCCCAAATCATTCACCATGCCATCTAAATGTGTTGTCACAGTCATTTTGATCCCATGAGATTTTGTTTGTAAAATACAACATCTATGAGTCTTACACTGACTCAAACTACAATATTTGGCACGTTTACAAAAGATAGGAAAGCAAGAGTACCAAATGAATATAGAAAAAAATGAGCTCAAATTTTGTAGAGGGTTCCTACTTAGAGGTTTAGGATCTAACAAGATGTCTCTAGGATACACGGAGTTCAATAAATCACCCGTTAAAGTTATAACATTTTTGGTCTTAGGGCTCTTAAGGGACTACGTCCAGGCGAGGTAGACTAGAAGCAAAGAGACCATTCTTCACCAAAAATAATCATCCAATAGCATTCACCTAGCCATCCAGATATATTGGAGTAGTTGGTTTGGTGCCACGAGCTTAGTTTGCAAAAATAGCATCATCCTGTAGCCTTACACTGACTTAAACTACAACATTTGGCACATTTGCAAAGAATAAGACATGGAGAGCACCAAATCGAGATGGAAAAAACTAAGATAGGATTTCATAGACAATGCCTATGTGGAGGTGTATAATATGACGAGATGTCTCTAGGTGTTACAGAGTCTGATAAATCACCCATCAAAGTTATAACATTTTTTGGTCTCAGGGCTCTTAAGGGACTATGCTTGGACAAGGTAGCCCAAAAGCAAAGACACTATCCCACACCAAAATAAATCCTCCAATAGTGTTCACCTAGCCATATGGACATGTTGGAGTAGTCAGTTTGGTGTCATGAGCTTCCGTTTGCAAAATATAGCATCTACAACTTTACACTAACTTAAACTACAATATTTGGCGTGCTTACAAACAATAAGACAACGTGTGCACCAAAATGAGATGGAAAATACTGAGATATGATTTTGTAAAGGGTGCCTACATGAAGGTGTAGGATCTAAAGGTTCAATGGAGTTTGGGAAGTCACCCGTGAAAGTTATAGCATTTTTTTTTGTCTCAAGGCTCTTAAGGGACTATGTTTGGACGAGGTAGCCCTAAGCAATAAAACAATCCCACACCAAAACAAATCCTCCAATAGTTTTACCTTAGCCATCTAGATGTGTTGAAGTAGTTGGTTCGGTGCCATGAGATTCTTTTTACAAAATATAGCATCTGACATCCTTACACTTACTCAAACTACAATATTTATTGTGTTTACAAATAATAGGACAATAAGAGCACCGAATCGAGATGGAAAAAACTGAAATATAATTTCATAAATGGTGTCTACGTGGAGGTGTAGGATCTAACGAGACATCTCTAGGTGCCATGGATTCCAAGAAATCACCCATCAAAGTTATAACATGTTTTGGTCTCAGGGCTCTTAAGGGACTATGCCCAAATGAGGTAGCTTTGGAAGAAATGACACTATCTCTTTGCATTGAAACAAAGCCTCCAATAACATTCACCTAGCCATCCAAATATGTTGGTGTTCTTGGTTCGGTCCCACAAGCTTCTCGTTTGTAAAATCTAACATTTGGGAGCCTTACACTGACTCAAACTAAAATATTTGAGTACGTTTACAAACAATGGGACAACAAGATCACTGAATCGATATGGAAAAAATTAGATAGGTGTTCATAGAGGGTGCTTACATGGAGGTGTAGGATTTTTATGACATTTCTTTAGGTTCCATGGAGTCCGAGATATCACCGTAAAGTTATAGCCTTTTTGGTCTAAGGGATTTTAAGGGACTACACCCAAATGAAGTAGATCGGAATCAATGACACCATCCCACACCAAAAATAAGCCTTTAATAGTGTTCACTAGGCTATCCAGATGTGTTAGTGCGGTCAGTTTTTCCCACGAGCTTCTTCTTACAAAATATATATATATTATAGCTTTACACTAACTCAAACTACAATATTTGGTGCATTTGAAAATAGTAGGAAAGAGACAACACTTGAATCAAGATGGAAAAAAGCGAGATAGGAGTTTTTAGAGGGTGCCTATAGGGAGGTTTAGGATCGACAAGATGTCACTAGGTTCTCTGAGTCGACATATCACCCACCGAACTTATATCGATTTTGGTGTCGGGGCTCTTAAGGGATTACACCCGGATGAAGTAGCTTAGAATAAAAGACATTGTTTCACAAAATGAAGCCTCTATTAGCATTTACCTAGCCTTCTAGATGTGTTGAAGCAGTTGTTTTGGTTTCATGAGCTTCCGTTTGTAAAATATAGCATTTGATAGCCTTACATTGACTCAAACTACAATATTTAGCACGTTTACAAACAGTAGGACAACAAGAGCATCAAATCGAGATGGAAAGCACCGAGATATAATTTTGTAGAGGGTCCCTATATGGAGGTGAAGGATCTGACGAGACATATCTAGGGTCCATGGAATCCAAGAAATCACCCGCTAAAATCATAACATATTTTGGTTTTAAGGATCTTAAGGGATTACGCCTAGATGTGGTAGCCGAAAGAAATGACACCATTACACACCGAAACAAATCCTCCACTAGTTTTAACCTAGCCATCTAGATGTGTTGGAGCATTTTCTTTGGTGCCATGAGCTACCATTTCCAAAATAATGGATTGCACAATCACTCACTCTCTCTCCTTCTCATGCTTTCTTTCTCTCTCACACACACACAATCTCAATCTCACTCTCACAATGTATTGAGCTCACCATGTTCATGTTAAAATGTGGTGTTACTAAGTATCACTACCAATGTTTTAATTTTCAAGGTACAATGATTAAATTAATAGGGAAGTCAAAATCCATATTAGTCTTGTTGATAATACTAATTACCCATGAAATCTAATTCTCCAAGCTTTCATTTTCTTTGTTCATATTCCATGTCATAATTGATAAACAATTTCTAGGGAAGGTGCCATCTTCAATGGTGATACACTGTATATGAATATGATCTTTGAGAGTCAATCCTTATCCCATCATAATACCAGTACGAACTCAGTTGTTGGTAATGTTGTATGGTCATTGTCCTTTTTGTGAGATATGATTTTCTTAATGGATCATTTACAAATTTTTGATACATATTTTGTAAAGACATATACTTATTGAGAGCAATGTTCATGGATGTAGTAGAAGAATGGAGAATCTAAGCATGATGGAGAGAGAAAGGAAAATTTTTAGCAAGAGAAATAGGAGGGCCATTACTAACAAAATATTCCAAGGCCTCAAGCGACATGGAAGAATAATAAGCATTAAAGAATGTAGTAGGTGCATGAAAAGATATGATGCATGATAAGATTATCTGAGGTGTTTTAAATTGGGAGAAGACTAAGAAGCATTGAAGAATGCGTAGGAGCATGATAAGATAATAACCAAGTAGAAAGAGACCATGAGCAAGAAGAATCACTTGTAAGGTAAATACACATATACACATTGATAAATTGAATGAATAATTACTTAGATTAGGTAACTCTTTATATACATACATTATATAAATATTGATTTCCAATGCTTGATGCATGATATACATTGAAAATGCTAGTACATACATCACCAATAAATGAAAAAATAATCCATAATGTCTTAAATATTGTTAAGTGCACATCGTAATAGTTTCATACAAAAATAATCTCGAAATGTAAGGTCTCGTATAAAAATATCAAGTTCCAAATAGTGTTAATGTGCACAATCAATATAAAAATCCCGAATAGGTCATAGAGTATCAAGTTTAAATTCCATATAGGCATACATATAATGCCATGCACATAGGCATATGAAAAAATGTCATGTAAAACACACACACACACACACACACACACACACACACACACACACACACACACACACACACACACACACACACACACACACACACATATTTCCTAATCATAAAAATCTATCCCTCTCTTGGCCTTTCTCAAATAAGGCCCTCCCTTAGACGAAGATGGAGATCTATGAGATGACTTCAGATTGTCCATGCCCATGATACAAGTCCTCTTTCTCCTCAAGAATCACATGTAGTTGAGCTGTAAATGCAAACAATTATTTTTGTCAAAAATTAATTTATATATGTTTTCAACATGTATTTAAGACCATGCTAATGAAAGTATTTACATAAATACACACACTTACCGCAAGCTCTTGGTCATGTTGAATCTACATCTCATGCTCAGATGAGTCATCGGGAGCTCTGGATCATGAATGGGGTATCAAAATGATGATCTCAAGGAGTCTCGTGCCTCGAATTCAAAATTTAAGGGTTGAAGTTCCCTATATACACATAAGATCAAAAAATCAAACATCAAAATTAGCCAAAATAGAACTATGTTAACAATAATTTTTTTGAATGCAGATCAAAAAAATTATGCCAACTAAGTACATGTATGTGTAATGACAATATTTTAACTAATTTTATCAATATACAATTATTTTTTTACCATGCCAAGCCTGTGAATCAAATGAATAGGGTTCTTTACCTATCATGAGTAACTCCTACGTATACAAAGTGAAGCACATTATTAATATGATTTAATAATGCTATAATGAAGGACATTATTAACATGTAATTTAACATAATATGAATTACACGAGTAATTTAACGAAAATACATGTTGTTTGAATACCTCGGTGAGTTGTTGCATAGATGAAATCATAGTGGAAACACCTATATCTACTTGGCATAGAGATGGTGGGGTGTCTACTGAAGTCATCATCTTTATCAAACATATATCACATCAAGTTAAATGAACATATAAGGACATACATATATTTGAATTCAAAAAGTTATATATATATATATATATATATATATATATATATATATATATATATATATATATATATATATAACTTTTTGAATTCAAATATATGTATGTCTTATATATATATATATATATATACGTGAAAATTTTACACACTTAACATTCTAAATTACCTCTTATGAATGTATGTCTTTGGCATGGTGCTCACTGACATGTGATCGGGATAATGATGCCCCTCTTACGAGTTGCAATATCAATGCATACATGTAGAAATAAAAATATTTCAAAATTTAACATATATAAGTAAACTACTCCAATATTTTTGTAACACACATAATACATACATACAAATATCTAGGAAGGTGACATTAGTGACTGCAATCTAAATGTCTCATTTAAAAAGGCATCGACATAGTGGCATTATCATGTGCACCACTAGTGGCATCTCCACCAAAACTAGTATAAATGAAAGTATCCTCCTCCTCGGGCCCTAAACATATGCTACCACATGTCAAACAAATGTGTGGCCTCATGCTAGTACTCCAGGGAATACTCTGTGTACCTTCACGAGCATATGGATAAGAAATATCCCTCGTATGTCGAAAAACGGTATCGAGATATCCCTAAAGCACATTAAGTGTGTCAATATCTACCGTATCCTTCACTAATGGAGGGACAATGTCGGGGTAAGGGCGTTTATGTGTGGGGACTCTACCATGCTAAATAGGTACACATTGTACACTTGGTCGATCATGTGTAAAGCCTTTTCCTCGACCTTAGAAATACCATAAATCAAAATAGTTTGGGATCTCATTGAGGATAAACTCGCAATATAGTTTCCTCAAAAAGTATATTGACACCTCATTGTTATTGAAAGTTGGAAAATCAAACACCATCCACCATTGGTCCCAATTTTTTTTAATCAAAACATTATTGCACTAGCAGATGGGAAACCGTTTACATGACAAAAAAATAGGAAAATTAGTTTAGGGGTCCATAAATAAGGCACATATGAGGTATTTTGTAATTTATTTTTTCTTTACATCCACATATGAATTTTTTTGGAATAATAAACCCTACAACACTCTCTATAAGATGTCCAATGATCAATTTGACCCATTGGCATGTAAACTTGAGCCACTAATTCCTCCAATGTGTTTGCAAGAGAGGCATGGTGGGGTTTGTAGAATGTTAATCCCTCATTGTTTTGATTAAATCCTGAATTTCAATCTTGTTTTCCACTATATGGGCTACTAAATTTTCTTGACTTCCCGGGGGATGTTGAGCAACTGTAGGAGGGATAGGATGGATCACATGAAATTTAGGGTTTGGTTTTGGTTGATTGCATTGACGTGGAGCTATAACAATAAAAAAATATGTATTCAATTCAAATTCTACTCTATAATTACAAAATTTCAATGAAATTTTGAGAAAATAATTATGCCTACCTCTTCTCCATGGTGCCATTGCCGATTCCGATCTTCGCGGTGATTTTCAGACAACCATTTGAGAAAGATCTAGCTAAAAAATGAAATGCGAGGAACAATTTTGTTATAAAACTCACATTTGGGGGAATTAAAATGAATAGGGATCGGGTAAGTTTTTTGTTTATAAATTAACAAAACGCGCATGCGTTATAAAGTGTATGCATTAGGTTTGTGAATTACTTGAACCAAGGAAAATATAACACCCTCGTATTATTAAAGTACGTGTATGCGTTACGTTCATTATTTGTATTTTTCCACCTTTTTCCTCGAACTTGGTGCACTTACCCCGAATGGGGTAAATATTGTCTAAAGTGCATCATTTTGTGACTATATTTTTCCCCCACTTTATGTTGGTGAGCTGAAATCTTGGTAACATAAAGTAGATAGAAGTGCATACCTAATTTCCATGAAGAGTGTAGTATAAACATGCCAAAGGACTAGACAAAAGCATGGAATAAAAGAAAGATGGCCGAGTGTGGAAACTAAAGATGAAAAATGTGCAAATAAAAAAATAATGAGAGTGAACCTAAGGTGCAACACGTGTGTACTTGTTGTGGTGTGTAGTGTACCTACATGGTTAGTAAAGCATGTGCTATCACAGAATGTTGTTATTAATGTTTTTTTCTGCCCCTAATTTGACTGCTTGTTTCTCATACAACCGGACTTGAAAGGAGAAAATGATCAAGTAGTCAAATATGTATGCATATAAAAATGCTATGTGATATAAGCATATATATGTAAAGTACATAAATTTAAAATACGTAAAATGAAAGAGTGCAAATGGAACATTTGCACCTGATCCATGTTGAGAGAAAGAGTGTAGAAGGATATCCTATACTAAGAGATTGGGCGATCTCACGCCACACTGGTTGAAGAAGTGTAGGGAGGAAATGCTTTGTCTTCCAAGATCTAACCACTTCTTCTAAAATCTGTGTGAAGAGATCTCTGTACTGTCCTAGTTTTCTAGGTGATCCGATGCCACTGATGGAAGTAGTGTAAAGAGTCACACCTAATGTAAGCCCCAATTCTCTATATGCTTCCCAAAAATTCTAAGGACACCATTTCCTATAAAATCCACAGAGTGTATGAGGTTCGTAGACCAGTGTCCGAGGTTTATATACAGTGTCTAAAGAAAGTAAGTTGCATGAAGTGGGATACAAACATGGGACATCAATCATAATGTCGTAAGACATGCAAGGCCATCATGGCCATAAACAACAAGAAAGTGTGCACATAAACATAGGGCCAAGCCCGTATACCATGGACAACAATGGCAGACAAGTACAAACAAATGAATAATTAGTCATAGAAGAATATAATCCTACAAAACAAGTGCTACACATGGAACACCCATTAGTATGTTAGAGAAATAGCCAATATGTCAAAAGTGTGTATGATCAAGTAATGTAAGATGTTAAGTACAAAATGAAACAATAACACCTAGAAGAGACAAATGTGGATGCCCTAGCAACTAGTGTAGGAAGGGTAGAAGGTGAGCATTCAAATTACATGTAGGAGTCCTATATCCATGATCACACTAAAAAAAAAGTATAAATGCACATGTGTGGATGGTATAGATAATGACATATAAGAAATTAATCTAAGATGTGTAGTAAAATGATAATGTAAAACACTAGTAATAAAAAGTAAATTCCTCCAAGAGAATCCAGATGCGGTGAATGGATGGAATGGAATGCAAGATGGAATGGTAGGAGACGTGTGCCCTCTAAGTGGATGGAAGTGTATGTAATGCGATTCATTTTGTTTTCCCCCTCAGTGGTTAATAATGAACCATAAATGAGTGTGTCATCGAAATGGTCGATTAGTGTGTATATCATGTCTAGCGCGCTTTGATGAATGTGTATATGCATAGTGGTGATGATATGCGACATGTAGAAGAGATGTGTGTGGACCTTATAGCCTAAGCATATACCACTATGAGATGAAATGTGGAGTGATGATTTATCCCTAAGCGTATATCACTATGAGATGAGTGAATAAGTGATGATTTAGCACTAAGTGTATATCACTACAAGATAAATGATAGGGAGTGGTGATGTAACCTAAGGTGTATACCACTACAAGATGATAAAATAGGTGACGATGTATCCTAAGGTGTATGTCACTAAGCTAGAGATGTTGCATGGTGAAAAATTGAATAGTAAACGTGTGGTGAATGTAAGGTCCATTTGATTTGTAAACCCTCGGAAGTCGAGTATGGACCGAGGAACTAAAGTGCATCATCGGGTAATGAGTGAAACACATAGAAAATGGTGTAGTGTTGTAGCAATAAAATTCAACCATGTGATTAGTGGAATATGTAAAGACGCTATGTGTAGAATGTAATACAACATGTGTAGAGTGTGGGAAATGTAATGTATAGAGTGACATGTATATATATAGGCTAATAATGTAGTATGCAAGGGAATGTGGTGCTAGATTCATATGTAATTAAGATTAGTGAAATACATGGTGTAGTATGTATGGTATGTAGGAAAATGAATAATGTAGTATGTAGGATAAGTAGTGTAGGAGTTAAGGCACATAGACAATAGTGTATGCTTAATGATGACGATCATAATTAATGATGTATAAACGTAAAATGTCAAAACATTGTAGATAAAATAGATTATCTATAATGTATGAAACGTAATATGTGTGTAAATGTAGTGTGTAAGTCCTATAGTGCAAAAGTGTGCGGGGTTTAAAGTAGTAGTAATCCATTAATAGTCAAGTGTGGGCCAAAGCACAAGAGTGCATCCTCGGGTAATGACGTATGTAGGTATGTATGATTAGAATGAAAATGTAAAGATAATAGATATAGTAAAATGCACTCGATGCTAGAAATGAGGGGGAGGAAATGATACGACCCCTAAATATATATGGGTGAATAAACAAACTGATAACAGGAAGGGTAAAAGGCATTAAGGTCATCCTAAGAATAGGAGGTAATATTATGATAATGAAAATATTAAAGGGGGAGGAATAGACATGTGATGCCACCACAAGTATATGATAGAAAAGATGACTATGGGCTGCTATTAATAAGATCATTACTATCATGATAAAAATGACTAGAGAAACATCAAAACATGATGAAGGATAGAATGAGGGGGGTCATATAAGGACCCATTACGATGGAGTGTGTACAAATTCATCACATAGTATTCACTAGTAAATGCAATGGGTGGATAGCCATGAGCATACCAAAAGATATATTTGGAACATAAGAAGGAGAAGAATCATTATGAATAGAGATAGTGCCAAAAGGAATGAGAAAGGTGAGTGAAGAGTGGAGAGCGTCTATTATACCACCAATGTAGTTGAGAAAATATTGTCCAAGCACGAGTGGAGAATTGTGAGAGGGATGTGTAATAAATATTTCTAAATTAAATACCCATAATCCATAAGATGCGGTAATGTGAAAATAGCCGTGATAAAGATGTGGCGAATGAAGAAGGGGTAAGATGTCATTAAGTTTTATACCGAATCTAAGAAAACTATCATGTGTAAAAATAGTATCTAAACAAGTGGAATCAATGGGAATTTGTTTCCAAAAGGATCTGTTAATAAATAATTTACGGTAAAGGGAGGTCGTGGAGTTTCCTCTTGTGGAGGAGAAGATGAAATAGTGTCAAAACTATGGACATATCCCTTATACAATACCATAACATTAGTGGAAGGAGGAGTCTTGAATCGGTATTCACCTAGACCTTCAACTAGAAAGGTTTCTTCAAAATAAGAATCATCTATGCCTAGAGGGGTAAAATCAAGTTGTCTTAATGACTCGTGTGTAAGTTATGTAACATAAACATCTTCATCAAAATATTTGGAGGCATCATTGTGAGCATCATCATGTTGTGTGGCTATATCGAGTACATTAGTACGTGGCACCAAAGTTGGAGGAGTAGGGGGTGCAATGGCTAGTGGAGATGGGGTACTAACACGTATAAATACGATAGGTTGAATGATAGCCAAGTGTGAGTAGATATAATAGGAGTAGATTATGAAGCACTAGATTGACCAATGTCATAGGTGTTAAGAATGGTTTATGGAATAAATTATGCAGGAGGTATGGGCATACCAAGAATTGAGATCTATGCGATAATACTTAAAGGATCAAGATCGATGGTAATAGTGTGTTCATAGCCATCATGTAAAAATTTGACACATTGGTGGATAGTAGATGGCATTGTTTGCATTGTGTTAATCCAAGGCCTTCCTAACAAGAGATTGAATTTTAAGGAGGTATCGATGACATAAAACTTAGTGAGAATAATTTTAGGCCCAACCCGAATATGTAATGAGATAGTCCCTAGGCATGTGTGGGTGGTAGAATCATAACCATGAATGAGAGTAGAATTATTAGAAATAAGGTTATCACTTATACCTAATTTCCGTTAGAGATAATGAGCACAAATATTAAAAATGAAACCATTATTGATGAGAAGCCCTTGGTACAAGTACTACTAACAACGAAAATAATGAGTAGTGGAGCACATGGGTTTTTTTTGGAAAAAGGTGGCATATCCTCATCAGCTAAGAAAAGAGATAGTGCATGGTAAATTATGAAGAGATTAGATGAGATGTGTAAAGGCCTCCATGGAGTTATCAATGTTTTATATGAATGAAATGAAGGGAAACCTCTAATATGTTACAACAATTTTGTGCATTATACAATAAGTCTTAAAGAATGACACGGCTTAAGCTTGCTTGTCTCGAAATTCTTGGAACTTTCAGATTATGCTCTACATCTCATCTTCATCTGGTGCACTAGAATAATCACTTAGGACCTCACAAGTTTCCTGAGTGTCACTTGTGTTACCAGGAGTTTCTTCAATTTCTTATTGAGCTTCCTTAGTGATTCCAAAACATTCTCAATCCTTATGAACTTATCGATGGTTGCAGATTGAAGATGGAAGTTGGTTCGTGCTGAATTAATTCCTAAATTTTCTTATAGAGATCATCAACAGGTAGAATCTTTGAGATTTCATCCAACACCTTGGCAAAGATCCTAGACAACTCCTCTTCTATGTCATTGGTGGCATCAACCAACTGATCTCTAGATTCCCTCAACTTGCTGCAAGCTTCACTGAGAATCTTTATCCTAAATCTAATGGCTTTGGCAAGCTAGAAATGCTTATCCCCATGTGGAATAATTCCTTCTTCCGTTAAGATCCGGGATGGAACCTATTTTAGTGCATTGAGGGCTTCCAAAGTTAATTCAAGGTTCCTAACTTCCTGTGAAAATTCATCATCCATCTTGTCACCATATTTATTTATTTCCTCCAAGGATTTATAAACCTCCACCGTGTCATCTATGACCTCTCTTCCTTGTAGGAGTAGCCTCTTTATCCATTCTTCAACCGTTCTCCCCTTCTCGTTGATCTTTTCAATCATAGGCACCGATGAGAAATCAAACCTTATAGGAGTAGGGGTAGAAGATGATGGTGTTGACTGAGAAGGCTTTGAAATATTTAGTAATACCTCTGTTAACTCTTTAACTTTTTCCTTTAGCTCATCCCTTTACCTTTGTTTCTTTTAGCTTTTGGAAAAGCATATTCATGGAATCCTACGCATCCTGTTGTGCTCCTTCTATTGTTACTTTTCCTAGATCAACCCTTGTAATTTTTAATCAATATCCGCTATATCCTTCTTGGTTTTGTTGGCCACAAAAAGTCCTCACCTGGAGTGGAAATATCTACAAACTTATGCCCTGAGGCATCCACTAAAACTCTTGAAACTATTTTGGGTTTCTTGGTAGATTTGGTAGGAGAAGCCTTGAGTGAACTGAAATCAAAGGTTGGTAGGGGAACTACCACCTTCCTCTTCCTTGGGGTCTGATCAATTAACCATTGAGGTACAGTGGAATAAGTTTCCCCAATCGGAGGTGTTATGGTTGTATCTATAGGTGGAGGAAGATTTACTTGTGGAGTGGTAATGAGTGCAAGTGTAGTGACTATGGGAATAGATTCAGGGAATGAAGGTGTGGAAGGAGGAGGCATTTCTATGGCCATCATAGGTCCAGCAGAGAGAGGTGAGAGATTAGAGAAAATGCTGGCCATGGCTGATGAGAGTGGCATAGAAATATGAGATGAGGAAGATTGGGAGAGAGGAGGTAAAGACTCTAAAGTCAAAGCTTGAGAAGCAAGAGAAAGACTTACTTCCGACGAGAAATCAACAAAAGGAGAAATAAGAGGTTGACTAACCTTGATTTCTAAAATAATTTCTCCTTGTTTTGTGGAGGAGGTGAATCCAAGATCTCAACTGTTTGTGTAGGAGTAGCAAATGATTCTGACCCCTTTCTTTTCTCCTTTCGACAAACTTAAACTTTATTTGTCTCTTGGTAGGGCTTTTATCCTTTTCCTTCTCTCCTTGAGGGTCCCACTTCTAAAGTAGTTATTTTTAAAAATATCTTTTCCTTATAACTCATTCCCGAAATGAGCCATGCCTTAGTGCGGACAAGAGTCTGAGCAACTCTTTCAGCGATAGAAGATTTTTCAAAGAATAGACCAATAAATGGTGAGAATCCAAGTTGTCCCCATCCGACTATTTATACCTAGGTTCAACACACTTTCATTATCCGTGGTTCCTTCAGGGATATCAGCCAGATCTAACATTTTAATTTCTTCAAGTATCAGTTAATGTTGTCTTTTCTTTAGATGGAAACTTCATCACGAAGATCAACCTAGATATCTTCCACAGTGGGCACATGCAAGTACAATGTCCCATATGACTTGAGGACTCCTCGGATGTCAAATCCCTCCCTCATCTTCATGTGCTTCTTCAATTTGTCTTGAAGTTCGTGTGACACATTCTTGGCCTTAACTATGGTGGATAATGTATACCTTCCAATGGAAATGGGGAAGGATATGGTGGCTTTGTGCCTGCTTTGTTGGAATTTGTGAAAATCCAACAATTATCTAACCAACTTCATAAGGATCAGTTTGTCACTTGGGAACTTGGGAAAATGGAAAGGATTACCGTGGAACCTTACCACCCGAAGATAAGTAAACTTATTGAATTGCAAGAAGATGCAACCCCATTTTGACACTTCCATCCATGCTTTATCAGAAACCCTTCTCTTCCTCAGATCAGGATCCAGTCTACAAATGTTTTCATAGAAGAATTCATCATTCAATCTTCTAAATTGGTCTTCAGACCCTTTTATTTTCAAATCAGCTATGGGAATTATCGATATATGTGTTCCATTGCTTGATTTCCATTTACATCCATCCTCTAGATCGTTTTCATGCCTACTTTTCGCATAGGTGATGTATGACATCATATAGAACTTGCTGGTAGATAAGACCATTTTCATTTGGGAGTCTATCTCATTACTTATTAGGCTACCCCAATCAATCCCTTGGTCATTTTTCTTTATGAAGACCATGAACTGGTACATCCACCCTTGGAATTATTTTGAATTTGGGAGTCCAAATAATTGACTTAGTAGGTAGGGTGTGATTATATCACCGAATTTAAGAATAAAGTCACTTCTAGGGACTGGCTTAGAAACTTAGAAACAAATGTCTTAGCCTTGATCAAGAAATTCTTATTTACGTGTGTGATGCAGTCTTCTTGATCTTTGTCCCAAGCTTTTTGTGTTGATTTAAATTCTAAATCAACATATTTCGTAAAGTTGGGCAACTTTAGGAGTTGATCAAAATAATCTCCGTCCAATTTTACTATAGACTCCCTGCTTGATTTCTTACTGAGCGGGAGGCTGAGTCATAGTGGGAAGCACAAGCCAGGATGAATTTAGGGCATTGGGATGATATTGGAAATCTTGCTGCGAGAGGGAGACCACCACCGCGCTATTGACTTCATCCATGAATTTTGAGAAGAATCCTCAATTATTTTCTAGAAGTCTTCCATATCTATATTACCAAGCTTTGTGTCCCGGATGTCATAATTGCAGCTTACATAAGAAGAAGACTCCATCTTCTGATACTTGTACTTCATCTTTCCTGACTTGTCTAACTTATCCTTAGATGGGCCAGGGTCTAACATGAGGAGTTTTGAAAATGAATTGATGACTTTTGGAAGAGTAGTCGGGTGTGAAATCTTTCGGATAAGTGCATTGACCCGACAAACCTTTTGGGTTTTGAAACTTGCATAACACCTTTGAAAACCTTAAAGACTAGATAGTATGTCATAAATTAGGGCATGCGGTGCATCGATGAAAACATGACACAAGGTAAAAGAGAGATGATGTCGAGTAGGTAGAAATACCTGACACATTGTGGAACTTAGAGGATGTTGAACACTGTCAAGACCCGACACAAGGCGGAGAAAGCAAGATGTCGAGAAGCTAGCAAATCCCGAAACAAGGTAGAAACTGGATGATGTTGAGCACCCTACAAAACCCAAAATCAAGGATATCGGGTCTCTGTCCTGTCAAACATGAAAAATTTCCTGATTTGTTCACTCATTGGTTTTTAGATTCTTTTGAAATCTACAACTTATGTAAATATAAGTAAATAACCAAGGAGTGGATTTCAAACAAAACCCTACTAGGAAAAGGACAAGAACAAAGGGAAAAGACCCAAAATCCTAAAATAGAAATGGAAGAGGAAAAGAAATGCAAGCCAAACAAAACACCTAAAAATAACCCCAAAAATATTCAAAATGGAAATTGGAGAAAAATACTTTCAATAAGATCAAAAATGATCAAGAATGGACAATGAAATCAATCGGGAAGCTTAGTTGGGCTGGAGGTAGAAAAGCATGCACATAAATCCAACGCATCAAAAATGTACCGTAACTAAATGAAAGGAAATAACCTATTTATAAAACCCTAACATTAATTACACCTCATTTGACACATGTTCCCAACTACCAAATAATTGGACATTAATGACATGTCATCATGCGTGAGTTTCCAAAACCCAAACATTGGGTTTGGTTTAATTTGGGTTTCAAGTTTCAGAAAACATGAAGTATGACGGATGAGATGTTGAGATGCTCCTAAGTCACAAAATCTTGATACAAAGGCTTCATTCAGGGTTTTGGGTTTGGGAATCACAAGGCATGAAACATGTATTGGATAAAGCATGTTCCGATGCTTGGAGGTTCCAAAACCCGACACACTACTAAGACAATTGGGTTTCAGGTTTCGGGGAACATCAAACATGTAACATGTAAGAAACATGCTTTCATGTAATGAGAACTTGAACACCCGAAAATCTCCTTTAAAGGGGTATTTTAAGAGATATGTTGAATATTTTTCTATGATAACCTCATTTTTGGAATCACTAAAACAAGATAACAGCTGGCTCCAGTTGGGGACTTTATTTGAGACATCAAAATAAGAGAACTCAAAATCAAAAATCTTTATCCATTGGGCTATGGAGTTGGGAGAAGAAAAAACAAAAAAAAAAAAAGAAAGAAAGAAAGATAGAAAGAAAGAAAGAAAACACACAATAGAAATAAATTATAATATAGTGCAAGAGAGCATCTTGCATTACTGATGGAACAACTTCAGATGTTGACCACTGAAAGGTAGAGGGAGTAACTCTCCATCAAGATATGATAGACAAAATCTATTTTCACCATTCAACTGATGGATTTTGAAAGGACCTTTCCATAAAGAATCAAACTTGCCATGCATCCCTTTCTGTTCCCTTCTCTTATCCCAGAGAAGTACTAGATCTCCAATCTAGAAATCACGTTGCTTTGATTTTTTTTCAAATATATTTTTGAATTTTCTCTGATGATCTGCAATGTGATCCACCACCTTGCTCCATTCTTCTTCTAGCTTGGCTAGGTACATTATCCTTTTCTCAATAGAACTTTGAAAAGTTTCATCCTCAATTGCTTTAGCCAACCATAAGGTTGACAATTCTATAGAGATAGGAATCTCAGCATCAATTCCATACAACACCTGGAATGGGGAAATTCTAATAGCTCACTTAGGAGTAATCGATCTACCCATAATGCATCATACAATGCTTTATGACATGTCCTCTGATTCTCATCAACCATCTTCCTGATTATGGTCACCAGGTTCTTATTGCTTGATTCAGCTTGACCATTACCTTGGGGATAATAATTAGATGAGTGAGCCAATATGATCCCAAATCCATAACAAAATTTAGTCAACTTATGTGATGAGAAATTGGAAGCATTTTCAACAACAATCTTGTGAGGAATGCCGAATCTAACAATTATATTCTCCTTGATAAAATTACACACAACTTCAGAGGTTTCTACTTGATTGGTGCATCCTCCACCCACTTGGTGAAATAATTTGTAGGCGGTGAGTACATAATTATGACCAGCATTAGAGGAAGGATTCAATACTCTAATAATGAAATCAAATCCCCATTGGTGAAAAGGTTCTTCGATTACCACAGGCTTTAAGGGAAGAATGACAGCCTAGGGTGACCAATGAAATGTTGAAAAGCTTCACACTTAGACACCCATTTGCTAAATCTCAAAGAGAGGAGGAAAATAGTACCTAGCCCATAATATTTTGTAAGCCATCACGGAGGAAGAGAAATGTCCTCCACACACTAGATTGTGAAAGGATTCTAGCAACTTTATCTATTGAGACTTATCAACACAACACAGGAATACACCATCAATGCCCTTCTTGTATATACCATTATCCCATAGGACGTATCTTGCGGACATTAATTTAACTATCCTTTTTTATTTTTAGATCATATGCGAGGTAATTTGCCATAATTTAAAAAGAAAGCTGATGTCTCACATACCATTCATCAGTTGTGCTTACAAAAAGCACCATGGGCAATTCTGAAAGAAGTATATTTAGTTTCTTCACATTCTATCTCAGACTTGTTTTCTACAAACAATTGGAACAATCCTCTTCCTCATACAACTTGGTAGGTTTGATGTCCAAGTCATATTCTTGGACTTTGGCTATCTAGTTACCCCATTGACTACCCAACTCTTGTTGAGTCAAAATGGACTTAACTACAGTATCAGGAATGAGAACGAGAGTGTGAGAACTCAACACATAGTACTT
Source organism: Taxus wallichiana var. yunnanensis (assembly GCA_018340775.1). Taxonomy (NCBI): domain Eukaryota; kingdom Viridiplantae; phylum Streptophyta; class Pinopsida; order Cupressales; family Taxaceae; genus Taxus; species Taxus wallichiana. Next base: position 337,446,377 of record CM031237.1, on the reverse strand, counting down.
GAAATGCTTCACTACTCTCACCACTACATAAGCATGCTTTTCAATTTATGACATTTTCAATTCATGTTCCTTTAGTGGGAAACTCATGAAAGAAATGGGAGCTTTGATTCCTTCTTCATTCTCTTGCATCAGGATGGCTGATACTATATGTGTGGAAGCATAATGTACATGATGAAATCCTTCTTGAAGTCTGGGCATACCAGAATAGGAGCGTGAGAATTGCTCTTTTGACTTCTTCGAAAGTAAGCTTCCCTTCAGTGCTCCATCGAAATGGAGTTTTACCTTTCATCATCCCAAGGATATACTTGGTTTTATCGACAAAATTAGGTACAAATATTCTTAGGAAATTGACCTTTCTGAAAAAGGAATGCACCCTAGTTTTACTTGTAGGAAGGGTAAGGCTTTGGATAGCCTTCACCTGCTCTAGGTCGATCTTGGTCCCTTCTTTGGTCATGATATGACATAGTAACTTTCATTCCGTTATCTGAACATGAAATTTTTGAGATTTAATGAAATCCCATAATGCCTACACCTTAAGAGTACTGCTCCAAGTGATCGTAATGATCACTTCACTTTTTAGAGAAGAATGAAAGAGGGTTTAAAACCCACAAGCGAGGATCACAAGGGATGACGTGCACATCAACGGACATGTGAATGGCAGTGTGAAGAGATCTCGGGAGGAGTGAGCATCAAATGAATGTGCATGCAAAGATTTGAAACACAGGAAGAACCTAGTTAAGCCATAAAACTCTCCTCTATCTCATAGATCAAATGGGGTGTACATATAGGAGGTGCTGAGTAACCCCCAATGCTGCAATCATGACAACTCGAGTAGGAGGGGAGTTATATTCCCAAAATAGAAGTGTAACTCCCAATGATGCATATGACACACTGCTGATGCATTGACGTGTAAGAGAATCTCATAATGACCCCTAAATGACACATGGACCTACGATCTCACCTAAGTGAGATGACTCACCTAATGATGTGGAAAATAAACACACCAACACCCCCCCTTCATCATAACTTAGGATGAGGTGGCAAGTTAGAAATGAGAAATGGGTCCCAACACAAAGCCTGATGAGGTACCCATGCACAAGAAAAAGGTCCCAAGCAGTGAAGGAAAACCTAGTGGGAAAAACATCCACCATAAGAGAACAAAACACTCTCTAATCTAAGAAAGATGCCAAATATGGGTCCCACTAGATGAGTCTCGAAAAGGTACCCATGTACAAAGAGGTAATCTCTCGAAAGAAGAAGAAGAAGAGAGAGAAGAGGGAGACGAGAGGAATGTAGAAGATGCCATGGACGGATCTAAACTCTAGCTCTAGGAGGTCTCCCAAAAGAATGTCGATGACGAGATCTTCTACCTCTAGACTGAAGAAGATCCATCCACACTGAATCGTGTGTGCTTGCCCTTAGGAAGGACATAAATGACGTGTTGAAAGTTTGCCCATGCCATAAAGGAAACCAATGGCATTAGCACGAAGAACTCGAGTCCTGGTCCATGAAATTGTGACATAGGTCGAGCAAATGAGTGCCAAAGAACCAAAGGTAATGCCACGTGTGCAGAACTATCAGAGTGTGAAGGGTGAACACCTGTAGAAAGGATGTCCAATAGATGTGAAGGCAAAAAAACATCCCCCACAATAGAAAAGGGATCCACAAGCAAGGGTGGATCAATGAAGGTCTCCGAGAAAAGTGGAAGTGGTAAGATTCCTGAAGGGGCACTTCCCAAAATGGAGATGATGAACTCCTCTCAAATACTTATAAATGGATGCGGAACCCGTAGAGCATCACAAGTGTACTCTACGAAAAGATGACTAAGGTCAGGAAGATACTCATCCCAATGAGGGGGCTCAAAAATAGAAGAGTGATGTCAGATAGGTATGAGTCATCCAATGAAGGTAGAGGAGTGAAATGGGCCTCACACACTGAAGGTGGAAAAGAGGTGGGTGTGATGACTGTATGAGGCTAAGTAGGAGACTGCTCGATATCTGATGAGATGTGGGATGTGTCAACACTCTCTGGAATAGTGAGAGAAAGAGGAGAGAAGTCCTCTGTAATGCTCTCGACATCAGAACTAGGTGCACAATCCTCATCATTAGAAGTAGAATCAAGTAAGTTTATGTCAGTGGAACTACCATCACACAAAGAAATGGATGAGATAATCAACCGAATCAAAACAACAAAAATTGAGGTAGTATGTGAAGGGTCTCCATAGAGGGACTGAAGAATGCTCTAGACACGGTGAGGTGGATCTGAGTCTACCACGTGAAACTAGAGAGATCTAGAGACATGCATCATCATGTGACCAAAGACATGGTCATAAGTGTCAAGAAATTCCTCTAGATGAAGATGATCTGCGGGTGCAGGAACTAGCCCAAGTAAGAAGGGTGAAAGATCCTCGTGGGCAAAGTAATGTTCCATGGAAGCATGTTAGCTAAATAGTTCCCTCTCCTAGTAAGAAGTGGTGGAGGCTATAAGGTGATCCTATGACACTCAAGTCTAGAAAGAGCACTCTCCATGATGTGGAATCAAAAGTGCAAGGTGCACAAAAGCAAGACGTCGGACTCGGTTGATAATGTATCTGTGTAAAAACCCAAGAGTACTAGTGAACCCCCTAGAATGTGGCACTTTATAAAGTAGTAAATTTATAAAAATGATAATGTCATCACGTAATGTGTGAAAAATCATGCAACTTTGACTAAATAAGCACTAAAAAATGAGCAGCGAGTCAAAAGTTATAACATAAATATGATTCCCACAACTGATGGAAAAAGCCAATAAATGCTACAAACACATTAAAAAAGTGCTAAAAATGAGTGCAAAGGGTATCATGTGACTTCATTAGAAATGACATCAAATTTTAGCAAGGTGAAGGGCATGATACAAGCAAAATTAGAACCCAAAAACTATTACAATGCTTCGACAACGTAGGAATTTTTTTCATGATCAAAAAAATTAAAATAGGGATTTTTAAAACCTAAAAACAATTCTTAAAACATGGGCCCACGTTTTTAGTCATTTCAAAACAATAGGAGAGATCAAATGAGCTGTGATCTCCACGTGTAAGATGGTGGGTGAAACCACTTGTGTGTGTTTAGTGTAGGATGAATGAGTGTAACCACCATTATGTGTTAACTGTACTACTTACCGTAAGGTGATCCACGTGCGGGAGGGTGCGTTATGTAGTTATGCAGGTTGTAACCGTTGTAACATGAGTTGTAACCCAAATAGTCTTGTAGCTGCAACATGCGTTATAACCACTAGAGTAACTGATGCATTTAAACCACCTGAGCACGAGAACACGGAGAACATGCCACAAAAAATTACCCAATGTAGAGACAAAACTAGTCCATGTCGAGAAACACAAACTCAATGCAGGGAAAAAATGAAGTTCCATGCTGGAAGCCTGCAAACCCAATGGCAACAAGGGTAAAAAAAGGCACAGACAATAATCCACAACACGAGCCAATGCTCCAATAATCCACAACATGATCCAATGCAGGTCGAGAAGATCAATAAAACCCATGCATATAACAAATGGATCACCAAAGCAATGGAACACGCCTTAACATAGCTCAAATCGAGCCAGTGGAGAAGCCAATGACCAGAGGGCTTGGGCAGAGCAACACGAATGCAGGAACCAAGAAAAACTCAAACCTGCAATCTGAAGTAGCAGAACCTCTCAAGACCCTCATGCAAGGCCAAAAACTCAAAAAACCACAAACATGAACAAACCCAAACAAGAAGGTGAAACCCACGAACACGAGTAAGCAAACCAGAGGTATGAACCCCAAAATCAGTGCAAGAAGAGCACGAACGGAATATCCATTATGACACATGCAACGAGAACTAGATATCACGCCGGAAGCTAGAAAATGCATGAGCAACACTCGAGGAGTGCATGGATCCACAAGATCCGCTCTGATACCATGAAAGAGGGTTTAAAACCTGCAAGTGAGGATCACGAGGGATGACATGCACATCAATGGACATGTGAACGACAGCGTGAAGAGATCTTGGGAGGAGCGAGCATCAACCGAATGTGCATGCAAAGATTTGAAACATGGGAAGAACCTGGTTAAGCCATAAAAATCCTCTATCTCATAGATCAAATGGGGTGTACATATAGGAGGTGTTGAGTAACTCCCAATCTTTGCAATCATGATAACTTGAGTAGAGAGAGTTATATTCCTAGAAAGAAGTGTAACTCCCAATGATGCATATGATGCACACTAACGCACCGACGCATCGACACACTAACACACTAACATGCGTAAGAGAATCTCATAATGACCCCTAAATGACACATGGACCTACGATCTCACCTAAGTGAGATGACTCACCTAATGATGTGGAAAATAACACACACCAACAAAGACCATCAAGTCATCCAAATATACAACTATGACCTTGCCCATCAAATCTCTAAAAGCTAAGTCCATAGCTCTTTGAAACATGGCTCTGGCATTAATCAAACCAAAAGGCATCCTCCTGTAAGCAAAGGTCCCCCATGGGGTGGTGAATGCTATTTTATGTTGATCCTCAGTGGCTACCTTGACTTGATTATACCCCGAAAATCCATCAAGCATGGATAACATTTCTGACCCAGTGATAGTCTGTAATACTTGGTCCATGATAGGCAATGGGTAATTATCTTTCAATGAAGACTGATTAAGGTTCCAAAAGTCAACACAAATCTGGATCTCACCATTCTTCTTTTTGATTGGGATAATGTTAGCAACCCAGGTGGAATGATGGATTGGAAAGATAATCCTTGCATCTAGCATCTTTTGAATTTCTACAAGGATAGTCCCTGAGATCTTTGGGTTATAATGCCTTTACTTCGGGTTTAACTTCTATAAGGATGCTTTAACTTTAGGCTTAAGAGACTTCAGATCCATATATGACCAGGCTAGGACATCCATATATCTCTTTAGGAGTGAAGTTAATCTTTCTTTCTCCTCCGAAGAACAACATTTCCCGATGTTTACCATCTATGGTTGGTTAGAAGATCCCAGATTAACTTGATCTACCTCTGATGAGGAAGCACCTTCAGCTTTCCTTTTATCCTGAATGAAATGGTCATGCTTGTCAAACATACCTTCCAGAGAAACTAACACCTTCGGACTCTTATTGCCTTTGAGCTGAATGAATTCACCATCAATCTCTTGATATGAATTCAAGAAAGACTCACGGAAAGATGATTCTAATCCTTTAAAACAAATCTCGCTAAAATTATCAACTTTTTCAAGAAAAGACAATAATTATTGATCATCATTAAACACTTGCCAATGTGCTTTGAATTATCTGAAACACTTGGACGATACACAATCTCAATGGTATAATTTTCTTGTTTGAACTTTGGGTGAGGAAGGAGAAGAGATGCAGACATGGCTAAAGAATCAGCTTTATCATTGTGATCTCTCAAAACTACCTTAATGGAAAAAGCATCAAAGCATTCTATGATGTCCCACACCTTGTTCTGTAATTCCTTAGGCGATCATTTTTACCCGATAGATCCCCTTTACTTGATTTACAATCAACTCGGCATCTCCCTGCACTTTGAGATTTTGGATCCCTTTTTTCCTTTCCATTTCTAATCCTAATAACAAATTTTGTACTCAGCCGTGTTATTAGTATTGTCAAACTGTAGCTTGAAAGTGAAGGGAAAAATCTCAAAATTTGGAGATATAAGAACCACACCAAGTGCACCACCCAGTAGTTAACAACTCCCGTCAAACTCGAGGGTCCAAACAAAATTAGGATCTTCTTCCTTGACTTCTACAAAATACACCTCAGATGTCATGAAATAATTACCCAAGCCTGCATCTTATAAGAGAATTTGAGCTTTGAGATCATCCGATTTAGTGACCAATTTGCCTATGCTTTGGGGTGGAGGACACGAGGAACTCCATTTACTAGAATTTTAGCTTTGGTCCAGTCCATATTGATTTCTCCTCCAACATCTTTGCAAAAACCTCTTCCTAAGAGAATACCATAAGCAGCTAGGATATCAACAACTAGGATAGTCATTTTTACTCTCTTTTCAGGGAAGGAAACAAATGCAAACTATGCATCCTTGATTTGGCCAATCAAGGGGACTTGTTTAGTTTCCATGGAGTAACACCACCCATAATATTTAGTTAAGGTAAGTCCAAGGGCATGGGATACTTTTGTGGGCATTACATTATCAGAGGCTCCTGAGTCAATTATGCAATTGTTGAGTTTAAAACTATTTATAAGTAAGGAAAATAAAATGGTTCAATATTTCTGAAGAAGGAACAAATGTCATATAACTTTGAGGTAAAGGCTAAGTGGGGCTAGGAAAAATGCCTTTTGAAGATGAAGGGATAACAACCTTGCTTATAATGAATTTGGCAAGTTTCTCAAATTGCTTAGGATTTGACTGAAGGTACTCAACTTCCGACATTTAGATTTTATTTTATTTGTATGGTAAATAATGTCAAAAGTGGTATATGAAGGAATGATGGTAGGCTCACTTGGTTATGCTGGTTCGAGTTGAGGTACTGGCCTTGGGGGCATGAGAAAAAGAGTTATAAGATGAAGTTATCTTTTTAGTTATCTCCTTTTCAGTTTGTGTTGAGATAGGAGAGCCTCTTTTAGCCATAACCACGGGAGCTTCTTTAATTTTCTCCTTAGAGCCTTCAACCGACTTTCTAGGGTTCTGAGATTGGGATCGAGTGAAGACTGTGAATGATTAACCATCATGCTCACATCCATCTTCCTCGTATTCCAAATACCCAATGCTGGAGTCACCAGATGAATCATCAAAAGAATCATCAACATATCCTGAAGCTTCAAAAGCTTCATGAGAATCTTGATCTTTTGGTTCTTCACCATCCTCAACTATTTCAACCAACATTGATAGAGGAGCTTCAATGGCCAGCCTGGTGGGAGCAGCAATCAACCGATTCCTATCTCTTGTGGGAGCACCATTGGCATTGTTGAAATTCCATCTAGGAATATCCCGATAAGGAACATTGGTCACTTGTTGAGACATTTGCTTCTTCAAAGTGATCAAGTCATTGGCCATCTTCTGAATCATAGGATCAATAGTACTCTGAGAAGAACTCTGATTTTCAAGATTAGATGACTCTTAATCTTTCTTTCTAGCTAGAATAAGATCATCTTCTATTTTAGTGGTTGTAGCTTGAGCAGTGGCCAAATCGGGAATAACAAACCTTCTTTAATAAGAAGCTCAAATCGGGGTTGAGTGTTGATGAAGAAACACTTTGATTTTTAAGAGTGGGAATGGCTAGGTCCGGAATCTTACAAACTAGCTTGTTGAATTTCACTATGAAGTCCCACATGGGTTCATAATATTCCTACTTCATATGTGTAAGTTGTGCTAACAAGGCATGAGAATATTCAGATGGTTTGAACCTTGCTTCAAATATAGATCTCGTGGTGGCCTAGTTGGTAATGCATATATTCGGAAGATGGTAGAACCATTCTGCTGCTACACCATGCAATGTTTCAATGAAGAGTCGAATAGAGACATATTCATGAGCAACCCCAAGGATGCCACATGTGATAAAGAATGAAGTGATGTGTTCATCAGGGTTGCTTCCCATCACCATTTAACTTAGGGATATTCTTATGAGATCCATGAGGTAGATCATGCAACAGTGGAGTTAGGGAAAGAGGACCAATAGTTGCAAACCCTAAGGCACAAGTTGTGCTGCCATTCTTTTGAATGAAGTGCATATAAGAATCGAGTATCGACACAAGAATAATGCACAACAAGGAAGAGAAAATTCTTGTTCTTTGAGGAACTTGAGATCTTCGGATAGGTGAAGAACTTCTTTCTCGGCTAGATGCAACACTATTGGGGGAAAGTCTGAAATTATGTTGTTGAAGTAGATCAAAGAATGGATCAATTTCACCCATATCTTGGCTTGACTGAGTGAAGATCTTTCTGGCCATCTTGAACCAAAAAATGGATATTTTAAAAATAATGCAAATACAGAGTCTCCAGACACCAATAGGATAAGCTTAGTCTTATCAATCCATATTCCCAGTGAAGCCACAAAAAATGTTGGTTGGATATTTTGTCGGGAAAAATATGAGGTTCAACCATAGTACATGGGATTAAATCCCTCCTCAAAGATAAGTGAGGCTTCTTGTTTATTACTAATCTAAAACACATCAGAAATAATATATACAATATCCACGCTATTCTAACCATTGGGTTGGGATACATCCTAAAATCCATTTCAACATGAAATGGAGATATTACAACTTTATAAATGCAATGGATTAGAAAGGAAAATTTTTATAGATGAAACTTAGAAAGGATAATAGAGGAACATATTTTCTATTAAAATGATCAAGAAATACTTGATAAATAATAATGCTAAGATTTGGACGATTAAAATGATTAAGAATACTAAATAAGATGAATAGCTCAAGATTTTTTGCGTAAAAAAATAACACTTGTTTCTATTCTTCAATGATTAAAAAGAAAATACAAAGTTTTTCTTCTTCTTCACAATAGCTCTTAATATTCAAAAAGTCCCCTTTTGAATGCACAAACATCCCTTATTTATAATAGAGAGAGTAGAGAGAAAATAGGATAAATCCTAGAAAATAGTCTTTTAATGAGAGTCCTATTTTTCTTGACTCTCACATAGGAGAACAAGTCAAAATTTGCTTCCTATGTGATGAAACAAAAATGAAAAAGACATGACAATTTCTTGATAGAAATGACATGGAACATTATGTTTATTCTGCTTCATCATCCTTGTCTTCTTCCAACGAAGCCTGCTTGTCTCAAAATTCTTGGAACTTTTAGATTATGCTCTGCATCTCATCTTCATCTGGCACACTAGAATAATCACTTAGGACCTCACAAGTTTCCTGAGTGTCACTTGCATTACTAGGGAGTTTCTTCAATTTCTTATTGAGCTTCCTTAGTGATTCCAAAACATTCTCGATCCTTATGAACTTATCGATGGCTGCTAGATTGAAGATGGAAGTTGGTTCATGCTGAATTAATTCTTGAATTTGCTTATAGAGATCATCAGCAGGTAGAATCTCTGAGCTTTCATCCAACACCTTGGTGAAGATCCTGGATAGCTCCTCTTCTATGTCATTGGTGGCATCAACCAACTAATCTCTAGATTCCCTCAACTTGCTGCAAGCTTCACTGAGAATATTTATCTTAAATCTATTAGTATTGGAAAGCTAGAAATGCTTATCCCCATGTGGAATAATTCCTTCTTCCGTTAAGATTTAGGATGGAACCTATTTTAGTGCATTGAGGGCTTCCAAAGTTAATTCAAGGTTCCTAAATTCTGTGAAAATTCATCATCCATCTTGTCACCATCTTTCTTTATTTCCTCCAAGGATTTATAAACCTCCACTATGTCATCTATGACCTCTCTTCCTTATAGGAGTAGCCTCTTTATCCATTCTTCAACCGTTCTCCCCTTCTCATTGATCTTTTCAATCATAGGCACCGATGAGAAATCAAACCTTATAGGAGTAGGGGTAGAAGATGATAGTGTTGAATGAGAAGGATTTGAAATCTTGATTAATACCTCTATCAACTGTTCAAATTTTTCCTTTAGCTCATCCCTACTTACCTTTGTTTCTTTCATATTTTGGCAAAGCACATTCATGGCATCCTGTGCATCCTATTGTGCTCCTTCTATTATTACTTTTCCCAGATCAATCCTTGTAATCTAATAATCAGTCACCACTATATCCTCCTTGGTTTTGTTGGCCATAGGAGTGGCAATATCTACAAACTTATGCCCTGAGGCATCCACTAAAACTCTTGAAACCATTTTGGGTTTCTTGGCAGATTTGGTAGGGTAAGCCTTAGTGAACTGAAATCAAGGTTGGTAGGGGAACTACCACCTTCCTCTTCTTTGAGGTCTGATCAATTAACCATTGAGGTATGGTGGAATAAGTTTCCCCAATCAGAGGTGTTATGGTTGTATCTATAGGTGGAGGAAGATTTACTTGTGGAGTGGTAATGAGTGCAAGTGTAGTGACTGTGGGAATAGATTCAGGGAATGAAGGTGTGGAAGGAGGAGGCATTTCTATGGCCATCGTAGGTCTAGTAGAGAGAGGTGAGAGATTGGAGAAAATGTTGGCCATGGTTGATGAGAGTGGCGATGAAAATATGAGATGAGGAAGATTGGGAGAGAGGAGGTAAAGACTCTAAAGTCAAAGCTTGAGAAGCAAGAGAAAGACTTACTTCCATCAAGCAATCAACAAAAGGAGAAACAAGAGGTTGACTAACCTCAATTTCTGAAATAATTTCTCCTTGTTCTGGTGGAGGAGGTGAATCTAAGATCTCAACTATTTGTGTAGGAGTAGCAGATGATTCCCCCTTGCTTTTCTCCTTTTCTGACAAACTTAAACTTTATTTTCCTCTTGGTAGGGATTTTATCCTTTTCCTTCTCTCCCTTGGAGGGTCCTACTTCTAAAGTAGTTATTTTTGAAAATATCATTTTCTTATAACTCATTCCCAAGGAAATGAGCCATGCCTTAGTGTAGATAAGAGTCTGAGAATCTCTTTCAGTGATAGAAGATTTTTAGCAACAAACTAATCAATGGCTAGGAATCCAAGTTGGTCTCCATCTGACTGTTCATACCTAGGTTCCACACTTTCATTGTCCATGGTGCCTTCTGGGATATCAACCAGATCTAACATCTGAATTTCTTCAAGTGTCAGTCTGTTGTTGTATTTTCTTTGGATGAAAAATTCATCACGAAGATCAATCCAGATATCTTCCACAATGGGCACATGCAGTACAATGTCCCATATGACTTGAGGACTCCTTAGATGTCAATCCCTCCCTCATCTTCATGTGCTTCTTCAATTTGTCCCGAGTTCATGCACCACGTTCTTGGCCTTAACCACGGTTGAACATGTATACCTTCTAATGGAAATGGGGAAGGAGACGGTGGCTTTGTGCTTGCTTTGTTGGAATTTGTGAAAATCCAACAATTGTCTGACCAACTCCATAAGGATCAATTTGTCACACTCGGGAACTTAGGATAAAATGGAAAGGATTACCCATGGAACCTTACCACATGGAGATAAGTAAACTTCTTGAATTTCAAGAAGATGCAACCCCATTTTGACACTTATGTCCATGCTTCATCGAAACCCTTCTTTTCCTCAGATCAGGGATCCAATCTGCAAATGTTTTCGTAGAAGAAGTGTCATTCACTCTTCTAAATTGGTCTTTAGACCCTTTTATTATCAGCTATGGGAAGTACCAATATATGTGTTCCATTCTCGTTTCCTTTGCATCTAGCCCTGGATAGTTTCTCATGCCTGTTGCCGCATAGGTGACGTATGACATCATATAGAACTTGCCAGTAGATAAGACCATTTTCATTTAGGAGTCTATCTCATTACTTATTAGGCTACCCCAATCAATCCCTTGGTCATTTTTCTTTATGATGACCATGAATTGGTACATCCACCCTTGGAATTATTTTGAATCTGGGAGTCCAAATAACTGGCTCAGTAGGGTGATGATATCATTGACTTCAAGAATAAAGTCACTTCTAGGGACCAACTTAGGAAACCTAGAAACAACTAGCTTAGCCTTGATCAAGAACTTCTTATTTACGTGCTTGATGCAGTCTTCTTGATCTTTTCTCATGCCTTTTGTGCTGATTTAAAGTCTAAATCAACATATTCTGTAAATTTGGGAAACTTTAGGAGTTGATCAAAATAATCTCCGTCCATTTTTACTATAGACTACCATGCTTGGTTTCTTACTGAGCAAGAGGCTGAGTCATAGTGGAAGCGCAAGCTAGGATGAATTCAGGGCATTGGGATGATATTGGAAATCCTGCTGTGAGAGGGAGACCACTCGGCTATTGACTTCATCCATGAATTCTAAGAAGAATCCTCAATCCTTTTCTAGAAGTCTTCCATGTCTATATTTCGAGCTCTTGTGTCTCGGATGTCATAATTGCAACTTATATAAGAAGAAGACTCCATCTTCTATACTTATACTTCATCTTTCTTGACTTGTCAACTTATCCTTAGATGGGCCAGGGTCTGACATGAGGAGTCTTGAAAATGACTTGATGAATTCTAGAAGAGTAGTCGGGTGTGAAAGCTTGTCGACAAGTGCATAACCCGACACACTTTCGGGTTTTGAAACTTGCAAAACACCTTTAGAAACTTGACAGACTAGATAGTATGTTAGAAATTAGGGCATGCGGCATCGACAAAAACCAGACACAAGGTAGAAGAGAGATGATGTCGAGTAGGTAGAAATACCTGACACACTGTGGAACTCGGAGGATGTTGAACACTTGTCAAGACCCAACACAAGGCGAGAAAGTAAGATCTCGAGAAACTAGCAAAGCCCAAAACACGGAAACTGGATGATGTCGAGCACCCTGCAAAACCTGAAATCAAGGATATCGGGTCTCTGTCCTATCAGAACATGAAAAATTTCCCACTTTGTTCACTCATTGGTTTTTAGATTCTTTTGAAATCTACAACTTATGTAAATATAAGTAAATAACCAAGGAGTGGATTTCAAACAAAAACCCTACTAGGAAAAGGACAAGAACAAAGGGAAAAAGACCCAAAACCCTAAAATAGAAATGGAAGAGGAAAAGAAATGGAAGCAAAACAAAACACCTCAAAAATAACCCCAAAAATCTTCAAAATGGAAAGAGGAGAAAAATACCTTCAACAAGATCAAAAAATGATCAAGAATGGACAGTGAAATCGACTGGGAAGCTCAATCGAGTCTGGAGGTGGAAGAAGCATGCACATAAATCCAACGTATCAAAAACATACTAGTTAACAAATGACATGGAAAACAACCTATTTATAAAACCATAACATTAATTACACCTCATTTGATACATGTGCCAACTACCGTAAAATAGACATTAATGACATGTCATCATGCATGGAGTGTCTTAAAACCCAACACACTGGGTTTGGTTTAATTTAGGTTTCAATTTGAAAAACATGAAGCATGACGGATGAGATGTTGAGATGATCCTAAGTCCCAAAGTCTTGACACAAAGGCTTCATTCGTGTTTCGGTTTTGGGAATCACACATCATGAAACATGTATTGGATAAAGCATGTTCCAATGCTTGGGGTTTCAAAAACCGACACACTACTTTGCAAGACAATTGGGTTTCTAGTTTCAGGGACTATTAGACATGTAATATGTAAGAAATGTGCTTTCATGCAACGAGAACATGAAAACCTAATATTCTCCTTTAAATAGGAATTTTAAGAGATATGTCCAAAAATTTCTACGGTTACCTCATTTTTAGCTGGAATCACTAAAACAAGATAACAAGCCCTTAGAGGTGGTAGGTGGATCTTCTAGTGTAATGGGTGGTGGAAGAGACACATGTGTAGTTGTTAAAGGATTAAAGAGAGTATGAAGATTAGTGATGGTATTGATAGATGGATCAGACCTAGGCATGATTAAATGAGGAGGATGTTGGGTGCGTACACACATGAAATCAATGATTATTACTATACCTGATATCTAAGTAGGTGTGTAGGTAGGATAAGAAGATTGATCCATGACTTGATAAGGAGATGACATGATAAAAAAAAGTATTGAAACACCGGTTCACGAAAATGATTAACTTAAATTAGTTAATGTTGGGGTACTTAATCTAATCTAGGAGGATATAAAAATTGTAAGTAAATGTGTTAAAGTAATATAGAAATGACTAAATGATAAAACTAATAAAGTAAAACCCTAACATCCAAGAAGGAGGTGAGGAAAGAACTCAGCTGATTATAGATGTCTGTCACAAAGTGTCGCAAAGATGACTAGAGAAAATAGAAGTAGGAACAACTATGAAGAGGTCCCGTAAAGGCTAGATCTTGAGGATCTAAGTAGAATGGGGTGCCTAGAATATGACCGGGTGCTCACATGTGCTGCGGTATGCAATATAGGTGTTATGCTCTGTGAAAAATATCTAGAACTAGTTCTCACGGGGTTGGAAGGTGATCTCAAACATTCCCTATATGTCATATCTACTTGGCTCTGTCCATGCTATATCTCACCAATAATCCAAGCTGATATAAAGATCTATAATAAGATAAGGGTATTAAAACCCTAAAAATAAAGATGCAGAATGAATGGGTCAGACTGACCTAAAATGCCATAATAAGCGGGATTAATACTTTGAGTGTTGCACTACACATTTCAGACCCAAATGTAGTTCTAGTGTGTGTATGCATAATGTGCCATATGTGCTCTTGTGTAAGTCACACTATGTGAAATAACGAGAAATAACTAAATGTAGAAAATGTAGTAGCATATGTGCATGGAATAGAATAAAATCCTCCCCTATGAAGTGTGATGCATACTTCCTAGCTTGTGCCTTGATGATGGAGCTATGTGGATGCAAATGTAATAGATGGATGTAACTCTAGATGAGTGATAGTAGTAGATAATGCTAGGTCCCTCATTATGGTCTCATAACTTTATATTTATAGGGTTCTCTTTATCTAATTTCATAATTAACCCCGACATGGCCGACTAGGAAAAAGATATAAGGATGAAAAATGGTTAAAAAGAGCCCACAAAGTGGTGAGAAAGTAGAAAAAGATCGGGGCCCCCGGATGGGACTAGGGCGCACATGGGTGACCCAATACTACCTACCTCGGCATCCTAGCTAAGGCTAAAATGATGGGAAAGTGCAAATAAAGATTGGGCATGTAGATTAAAAATGTGTGGAATGATAAATAAAGTAAAATAAGATGGCCAAAAGATGGGGTTAATTAAGTACTTTCTTCACTCAAGAACCTTCTAAACAATAGTATGAGACCGGAATAAATATTGTCTAGAGTCCATAATTTTGTGACTACACTTTGAGAGCCATTAAAAATGTCAAAATAGGTGATTTTATGATTTTCATCATTGTCAAATAAAGTGTCAAGAGTGAAAAATTGTAAATATTTTTAAAAGAATTTTATGTTACAATGCATTTTTGGTAGAATCCAACATTCTACTTGTAATTGAGCTCCATGATCATGTCTAGATAAACTTACATGAAATTAGAGGGCAAAGGCATTTGGAGGTTAGAGGTCAATCATAGACCTCTCATCAGTCACCAATGACATGGCCACACAAAGGTTTTGTGACATGTGTGTGTGTGTAGTATGATTTTAGTTCTTACGGTTGTGTGTGGTGTGTTCAAATTATGTAGTGTTCTGTGTGAGTAAGTGAAAACTTCACATTGAGGGGGAACATGATCTAATGTTTGATTTTTAGTTTTTAGTTTGTATTGTATGAAATTTTTTCCTATATTATTCTCTCGTAGTGAAATGTGACAAGGGCTGATAATAGTACTTATTACATCAAGATGTGGCTATAGGTAAACCACTTGAAAAACTTAATTTTGGATTTGTGATACTCCAATTGAAAACCACTATTTTCGATTCATGGTTAACCGTTTAGAAACTAGACAAACGGATTTATGATAATCCTGTAGTAAAAATCACCTAATCATGAAAGTAGGTGCAAGTACAAATACATGTTTTCCCATGTTCATACTAAGGGGGAATGTCAAAAAATTATATTGTTAGTGCTTCATTTATATGAATTTGTGAGGTTTGTTATATATTGAGTTCTATGATTTATGTGAATAGTGGTTGTTATAATCACACATGTATATAGGCTTGAGAGATAGTATGAGCTGTTTTAGTTTGTTGTAGTTATTTGTTTATAGGACTACTATCAACTATTTATTTTTAAGTAATTATCGTATGAATTAATTGAGAAAAATGATTGTTGTTATGTAAAAATGTGATAGTTTCTCTTCATCTCCACATGATCTGGATTGAGCTTGTTTGGGTTTAATGTGAGTTAAGGTGTGCAAATAAGAGGGAAAACAAATTTGAAAGAGAGAAAATCATTTAAATGAAACACTTAACCATTTTGAGCCTCATTTGTGTTATTTTATATCTTACATTACTTCGGTATGTTGTCATGCTTCCAAAATTTCTTCAGACATTCTCCATTCTCAAAAACCCTTTTTGCTCATATCTCCCAAACCTCATGCCCATTTGTCATGAAACTTGGACTATAGGTTCCTCCAAAATGAATTTCAATTGATATTAACCTTTAATCCAATGGTGTTCTATATTATTTTTATGGCCAAAAATGTTTCCCAAAATAAAATCATTTTTAGATGTACGAAGTTCCTCTTATTGAAATCTTCATAAAATTGGAGAAAAACATCATTATGAAATAATAAAAATGTTTACAACACTTTCGCTCCATTCCAACAATGGGAATACCAACTTCTAAAATAGTAATCCTTCCTAAGGCTCATTTTATATAAGTAGTAAGTGATACAAACAATTCATTTTCAGAGTTGTCATTTCCCCTTGCACATTAGCAAAACTCAAAAGTTCCAAATTAAACAATTGGAAATTAAAATGAAATTCTCAATATAAGAATTACTAAAAATGATAAGTTTTGGGATATTGGAAAGGAAACAAGGTTTTAAGCCTAAAATTTTAAGAGAAGAGCACTGGATAAGTTTGAAACAATGTAAAACACCTAAGCAAGATGACTTATTTGTGATTTCACACTATACATTCTAAGCTTGAATGAAGGAGAAATTCTTCTGTTTAGAGGAGAGGACATTTTCCAATGAATAATATATGAGAAAGAAAGTGTTTGAGAATCTTGGGGTTGATTCCATTCATAAAGGAAACATATGTGTCATGAAAGTGAATTTTGAAGCCAAGAAGAGAAAGATGATTATCTCCATGCTCTAACTCCAAACTTGTGTTAAAAAGGATCATAATGTCTCTATATCATTGTAATTATCGGAGCAATTTTTTTAAACACTCATTCAATTCCTTGGAGTGTGTCCACATCTTGTATGATGAGTAATTTGCAATCACAATGTTCCAAATCAATATGAGGTCAAAGGTAGGGAACTTCATTGATTGACCATTTACTCAAAATCCATCAAAAGAAGGTTCTTCATCAACATGATACTTTACCATATATGGATTTTCACTTCTCTTTTTTTGTCTCTCTAGTTTCTAATTCTCCATTGTAAATTTTAATCTATGTCTCTTTTATCCTATTCACTTAAGTGATCTTTGTAATTATTCGTTGTAAAATTCAACATAACAAATTGAATTAATTTTCTTTCCTAGAGGAATGTAAATGATCACAAGTGGTGGGACTATGAAAGGTCATTCGGGGTTAAATGAAGATATTTATTTTAAATATATACATTGGAATAGCTTCTCCATTCTGAAAGGGTTGAAATTTATTGGTTAATAGCTCCCATTTTCTTCATATAAGCAAGAAACTACAATGATTCTATCTCCTTGTATTATGTTTTCCTCTCTATCTTAGCTTTATTCCATGTGCATCGTTACTTGTAATATTATGTAAAAAAACTATTAGAGTCACTTAACCTACTCTAGTTTTATGTCATCAATCCATCCCCTAAATGGAACGAAAGGTTATTCATGGAGTCACTTCACACAAAAATAAACCTACAAGTGTTAGATTAGTAAAATATTTCATGTTTTCAATGGTTCTATCTCTAACCTATCGATCCATCCTAAAATTATCAATGATATTAGAACTATATTTAGTGTGATATTTAAATCATAAAAGTAAATACTCTATGGAAATATTATTAGTTAATTTGTCTAAATGAAGAAAATTCTTGTTATAGGTCAAATGAAATCATGAGATATTTTGTGGTCTAATTTAATAGAATTTTGAAAAGCATATGTATAGAATATTTACCATCCACATTTTATAATCAAATCCAATCGAGATATTATTCATAAATATTGAATTTAATGAGGTTGAATTTATCCTATAGAGAGAATTAACCTCAAAATCTTGAAAATTCCCCCAAGAATATGCCATCAAATTCTAGAAGATGATATGATATTATCTATAAAAGTGAAGAATCCAAATGGTAAGAAAAAGGGTTATTCATGCCTCTAAAAAAGTGAATGGTTACTATCTCTTATTTTGTTCAAAATTGGATAATGATATGATTTAATTGAAGAAGTTGATTAACAAAAAATGAATAAATATATAGTATGTGGGGATAGTTTTAATTTTGAAAAGCATACGTATAGAATAAATTGTAATAAAGTAAAAAAATATTATTCAAAGAAAGTATGTGAATGATCTAAGCTTAACCTCAACTCTTGAAAATGAAGTGCTAACCCTAATGTGGGAAAAGGAAGAGGAAAGAACTCAACCTCTAATAGAAGATGCTCACAAAACAATGTCATAATTGAAGTGATGCTTGAAAAATCAAGAAGTAGGAATAATCTAAGCAAAAAATTCTAAAGTAAAAAAATAGGAAATAAAGTATATATGATCTAGAGGATCTATCTAAAAGGAAGAGTGCCTCAGAGAATAGAAGATGCTGGAACAATATTACACCTAGAAGTAGGTGCTGCAAAATTCAAAACAGAGTATATCTATAATATGGGCACCCCGAGAGGGAGGGTCTCTGGGTGCTGCGGTAAAAGCTTTGGTCTCTGAAACTAATCTTTCTAAGGCTGGGAGGTGATCTAGAACCTTCCTTGTGTCTTGTATCAAATTCTCCATACTCCCGTTATCTCTCAAAGTGCACCCTTGTTGAGAGATTACTGCAGGGGTTATAATATTGCTTTGAATATCTCACTTTCGTAGATACAATGGAAACACCTTAGGTTTGTGGGTATACCTATTATTGAGGTGAGTCTTTAGTATCAAGGCTGGTTCCTTTTTGATGTATCCTAAACTAATTTTTTTGGTTTTGAGGGTAAAAAGATGACTATAAATGAATTGAAAATGGGGTGATACACCAAAATTTTGAGGGATTTGATTGAGTACATGCACAATCAAATTGAGAATGAATTTTGGATGCACAAACCAATAGTTTTCAATAGAAATATTAAGGAAAAACACTTTTTGTATTGAGGGAATGAGTCACAACAACAAAATAAGATAAACATGCAAACTAATATTATGCAGAAATTACTAGATTTACAGAAGGTGAGATGATTAATTAGGGAATTTTACATTCACAAGAATTAATGAGATATACACACCACTGCAAATAATTGGAAAGATGGAAATCAATTCTCATTCAAGGGGAAAAAATGGAAACATTTTGTTTAGCACTCCTATGTCCAAAATTCCTCCTTTGTGTGTTACAATTACACACAATATATAACAAGATTATTCACCTATCCCATCCTAAAAATAGGCTAAAAATTGTACTTGCCCATGCATGCTAATTTTAATCCTTTATCATGAATAAATAAAGGGATAAAAAGAGACATGTTGATTACAATGAGGCATAAATATCCTTGATTACAGAAAATAAAATTCGTTCCAAGTGCAGTTGACTGATCTGTTTTTAATAAAATAAGATGAATAATTTGGCTAATAATAGACCTTGCTTGCTGTGTAAGTCTCCTCCAATGTGCATACGATCTATGTCTTCTTCTGTCTTGATGTGACACTTCCAACTTGATCCACTTGTAATGATATTTTAGGCATTCTTTAATTCTGCCCCTTGGATGCACATGTAAAAATTTAATCTCCTGTGTGAGAAAAAATAATTATTTTATTTTCAATACTTAGTAAAATATTGACCCAATGTGTGGGACCACTATGAGCTCGATGTTGACACCTTTGCACTTCTCTGATAATCTGTCTTCTAGTGGATGACATGAAAAATATACTTGTGCAAGAATAATGTTTTGATTTCCTTTATTTAACAAAATAATCATCCATGTGGGGACCACCTGTAGGCATGTGCACAATAATAATATCTCTCGTAAAAAAATCTCCTTATTTTCCCTCTTTGACTTGGTACGAGGTTTATTTGGCAACTTTAAGGTAAAATTTTACAAAACCTAAGGTAACTCCTTACCCTTCTTTTGTATTGGGCATAAGCATGTATTATCATGGAAATGACACCTTTACCTTGGCATAGAAAACATGTGGGCACATTTTGAATCATCATGGAATATATGATTGGTCTGCCCCCTTTTGCAAATATTTAAGTTTAAGACCTTAGTCTTTGGCATCTTTGACTATATACTTTGACTACCCCCTCACATGTGGTCGGTCTCCTTTGATTATTTCATACACCAATGGTGGTGTTGGATTTGTATAATCGGTGGCATTATTACATAGACCTTAACAAGGTCAATACAAATGATGTTTAAATCATAGGGCTGGCCCCCTTTTTGCATGATGACTCACCCTTCATTTTTGGTTACCATGTATTTGGACTGTGGTAAGGTGTATTGACCCTAGGTTTGCATGGAAGTTAGTGGTTAGAAAGTGACCATTGATTTTTGTACCTCTTCATCTCCACCATTGATCATTCTGTGATGGCATTTAAATGCTCATTGAATCCGAGTCTTTGATCTCTATAATTGACTAATATAAACCGTTGATTCTTTAAACTTTTGTTTTGCGATGAGTTAGATGAACCTTTGATAAGCATGTGGTTGGCATTAGAGTTGGTGATTTGATTTGGACTGTTGATCTTTGTACTTTGTGATATGATCCATCGATCCTTAACTCATTGATAGATTAAGTTTTCATTGTGGTTAATATTTTTGAGTAAAAATGAACCCAACCCTAATAATTTCACTTGCATTTGGTCTTTGGGAAAAACCTACAAAAGTTTTCCCTACCCTCCATTTTGATGCTCAAGCTTGTTTTGCTTTGCATTTTTGGCCCACATGAAGCTATGAGTATGAAGTTTCCGGGTTCTTTACCATGAGGAAAGCTATGTGTTGGTGCTTAAGGTTCTGAACTTTGTTTCATCAGCCATTTTTGATCATTTGAGCTTTGATCCATTCTTTTAAAACAAACTCTGTGAGTTCTGGGTATGGATACTTGTATTCAAAAATGTTTGTGGCTCGGTTGAAGCTTCACTATAGTAGATATTTCTAATGATATAGAGGCATGCTATGATTTTCTCGGCTAATTGTTTATGAACTCCCCGCATTGGAAATATACTTTGAAGCTTTGATTTAGATGCATCGAGTTGGGGTTTTCTTCTTACGATTCTTTGGAATAACTTTCTTTATGTATTTTTAGCTTTCGGTCTTTGATTTTGAAATTTTCTTCTTGGGTTTGCATCTCTTCATGAGTAATACCTTGAACCTATTGTGGAATTTACAAAAATAAGTCTTTCTTTTAAAAATTGCTTGCATTTTGTTATCTTGAAAGGGGTTTTTCTCCTTGTTTGGCTCTGTATGACCATTGTTGTTGTGGACTTCAAGGTTTTGAGTCAAATATTTATAAGAAAACCACCATAATTAAAACCTTTGAGATCGCTTTGAGGATTTTTATGCATTCATACTTCATTATTCTTTGGTCTTCTAGTGTGGTTGTTCCCTCTGTACACAAGCATGGTTCAAAGTTTATGAAATATTTGTTTTGCACTTTGTTCTCATTGTGAAAGGGCTATGTGGAAGCTTTAATGGCCACCGTGAAAGAAGAAGGTGAGCTTCTTGTTTGACAACTGTAAATAATGCTTCCATTACTAAGTTTTTAAGCTTTGTTATCATGTTTTTCTTGATTCTAAAACCCTTGTGGTTTTCTTGTCATTTTCTGTTATGTGACACCATTACGAGCTTGTAAACCATTTTGGGTCTTCATTCTTTATCTCCGAATCCATCCATGGTTTCATCGTTTTGACTCAAACCGGTGAGTTTTGCCCCATCTTGAATCTCTGTGTAAAACTCTTAGTAGATCTATAATGGCCATGGAGAAAATGAGATATTCCCTTATCTTTATCTATATATTTTGTATTGTGGCTCAAAATAATAAAACATCATTCTGTCTTCAATGGGTACTTGAAATATTTTTTCCTTTTGTTTCCTTTACACTTGAAGATGGAGATTCTTCTTGAAAATGGAAATAGAAGAGGATAAATGTTGATGGGTATCTATGTTTTCTCATTTCTTGATATTCTTTATTCAAAAATGATGAAGTTTGAAACTTATGTGTTGATCTATGCAAAGTGTTTTGAATGTATTCTTTCGATTCTACACTCTACATAAGTATTTCAAAACATTCTATAACTCCTTAATGGTTTTTCACACTTGTAGACATATATGGGAATGTGATTTCAACCTTTGTGTAACACTTATTGAAATTATCTCTGATAAACTAGTCTTGAGAAGGGCTCTTGTACAATGTGCTTACTTAATCATGCATTCTCAATAACTTTAGATTCTACAAAATTTTCTCAAGAATGTTGTAGATGTCCTTAAGGATTCTAAATACTTGATATCTTTCTTATTCTGCTATGAAACAAAAACATCCTAAAAAGTTTCCTTACTCTTGTGGAAGTGTGTAAAAGTATTTCATTTTCATGACTCTAATGATCTTCAATATCTTTTAAACAAAATTGTTTTTCTATAAAAATGTTATTCAACTTTGAACTAAGCTATTCTGAAGTTGGTCCTCTTTATGTATTTGTATTGATTGCTTGACTATTTCATTGCTTCGAGAAATGATACAATGTTATTCATCACTTTGGACTATGAATTTTCTTATTTACCATTTTTGGAAGGTATCGTAATCACTTTTCTTTGATATGCTGCAACAAATGGATTTACTTGACGATAGAATAATTGTAAATAACATATTACTCCTTAAGTATTGATGGTTTTTCATATCTTCAAATGATATTTTATTTTATAGCTCCATGTTGGCTTCTTGAACACTATAATGGATTTGAAGCAACAAATGTCCTTTTTTATTTCAATGATAGCTTCTTGAGCATTGTAACTTCTATACTTGATGATTTTGCAACTTAAATAAGTTACTTTTTCTAAAGTTAAAAACTATACTTAGCCATTTAAAACTTGAAGCTAATATGGAATGAGTTGTATTCTTAAGTTGTATTTCTTCTTCCTTTAATGATGATGTTGATCTGTGAAATGTCTTCTTGAATACTTGTAGATTTTTATTCTATCTGCACTTTTTCATCTTGCAAGTTGTTCGATTTTCTTGACTGAAATGAATAAGAGGTTTTTCTTAGTGGTTTCCTTTCATTTAAGAAAATATACCTATGGTCACATGAATTCTCACCGTTGTACATGCATAACTTGTTTCTAAAATATTGTATAACAATGGATTTGAGGTTGACTGTGAATTCATATTTCTCTTAATCTATGATTTCTGATAAGCTATGGTATTTAGATCATTTTTATACCTATTGTACTTATAATATGTACTTTCTAAAATGCATTCCTTGTTTTTATTTAATTATGAAAGCAGGCCTTTAAAATCTTCTTCACAGTTTTCTACTCATATTTTGTGTACTTGTTCTTCATGAATTCTCCAATCTTGGAAGTTGGTTCTCCTCTTTAGTGTGTTGTAACTTGCTTTACATCTTACTCATTTAACCATGATACTTGTATCTTTTTTTTTCCTACAAGTCTTGAATATGATACGCTCTTTGTACAAAAGTTTACCTTGAAATTTATTTATCTTCATGGATGTAATGTATTTTATTCTATTGAAGTGTTGCAATCTTTTATCATACTTGCAATGGAGGAAATTTATTCTTCTTAAATCTTGAGGATTTCTGCTATGAATATTTTGCTATCCCATTCATTCATGATACTTAATTGTACTCTTTTTTGATGCATCAGTTTTGATGTATCATGAATCTTGTACCTTGAGTATATAACCTGGTCTCTTTGAGGAAATTTGTAACTCTATATGATTTTCTATATCAGCCTTTATATTTTGATTCTTCCACTTCACTTCTTTGAAAATATGACACATGTACTATTATCTTTGAATGAACTCTTTCTTCTTTAAATGGAAGTAATCATGCAAGTTTCTCTTTTGATCTACACTGTAAATCCTTCTATTTCTAGAATAACTACTGAAATCTGAAGTTACATTCTTCTTTCATACCATTATGTACTTGTGATTTATTCCAATTTGATGTACCATAGGATGGAAGTCATTGAACTCTTTTTTATGCAATATTTATCTAATAGTGAGGACTGTAAGACATGATTTTATTTTCTCCTTTATTGCAACCTATACCTACACACTTAAGAAAATAGTTAGAAATAATTAGGCTTTTTGGCCTCTCTTATGTTCCATAGTTTTCCTTTTCTCTTTCTTTTCTGAAATGATTATGGGAATCATATGTATGATTGTAGAATACTTCTTTATTAATCTGTATATCTATCTCTGATGTACCTTATGCTTATGATATTTAGAAATTCACATGTATGTAGTTAGATAGTACATGAGTACAGATCAAACCCTGAGCTCAATATTTGATGTCATTTTCTTTTCATTTTTTAGGTACACTATGGGTGCTTGGAATTGTTAGTGTGAGTTATCCTATGTGTCCTTCTCTCATATTGAGGGTAATCTCACATGGGTTAGGTTTAGGGTTTCATGTGTGTCATGCACTAGGGTTACTCAAAGACCCTATATGTACCCCTTTACTATTTATTTATGAGCATGTCAAGACACTCCACCGTCTTTCCTCTATGCAAGATTTGTTTCACTGAGCAAGTTCTTCCATTATTGATCAATTATTTCTTACAATTCTTGAGCTATCACTACTCCTTTGGAGTGCAACTACTTCATGGTGCCTTGTTTTTGATTCGATTCTCATAAACTCTTTTCATGGTATCATAGCTACATGAATTGCCATCACACCAAAAGCTTCAATGAAGGGGGTGTTAGTGTGAGTTATCCTATGTGTCCTCCTCTCATATTGGAGGGTCATCTCACATGGGTTAGGTTTAGGGTTAGGTTTAGGGTTTCATGTGTGTCATGCACTAGGGTTACTCAACACCCTATATGTACCCCTTTACTATTCATTTATGAGCATGCCAAGACACTCCACTGTCTTTCCTCTATGCAAGCTTTGTTTCTATTGAGCAAGTTCTTCCATTACTGATCAATTCTTTCTTGTAATTGCTGGAGCTATCACGATTCCATTGGAGTGCAACTACTTCGTGGTGCCTTGTTTCCGATTCGATTCTCACAAACTCTTTTCATGGTATCGAGCTACATGAATTACCATCACACCAAAAGTTTTGATGAAGGGGGTTGTTAGTGTGAGTTATCCTATGTGTCCTCCTCTCATATTGGAGGGTCATCTCACATGGGTTAGGTTTAGGGTTTCATGTGTGTCATGCACTAGGGTTACTCAACACCCTATATGTACCCCTTTACTATTCATTTATGAGCATGCCAAGACACTCTGTTGTCTTTCCTCTATGTAAGCTTTGTTTCTATTGAGCAAGTTCTTCCATTACTGATCAATTCTTTCTTGTAATTGCTGGAGCTATCACGATTCGATTGAGTACAACTACTTCGTGGTGCCTTGTTTCCGATTCGATTATCGCAAACTCTTTTCATGGTATCAAAGCTACATGAATTACCATCACACCAAAATATTTGATGAAGGGGGTTGTTAGTGTGAGTTATCCTATGTGTCCCCTCTCATATTGAGGGTCATCTCACATGGGTTAGGTTTAGGGTTTCATGTGTGTCATGTACTAGAGTTACTCAACACCCTATATGTACCCTTTACTATTCCTTTATGAGCATGCCAAGACATTTCACTCGTTTTTTCCTCTATGAAATCTTTGTTTCTATTGAGCAAGTTCTTCCATTACTTGATCAATTCTTTCTTGCAATCGCTGGAGCTATCACAATTCCGTTGGAGTGCAACTACTTCGTGGTGCCTCATTTCTAATTCAATTCTTGCAAACTCTTTTCAAGAACATGGATGAAAGTTGGAGATGGAACTAAAGACAAGAGGATTAGAAGAAAGAAAAGGAAATGATGGGTTTCTTATATACTCTTTTACTTTTAACTTCATTCATATGTACTTATTTCTTAAGTAGTTATGAGTGCTTGCATGTGGGAAACATTGTACTTCTTGATGAATAAATAACATTAATTTATGTAACTGAGTTATATACTTCTTTCTGCATTCATCTTTTATGATGGATATTGATTGTATAATGAAATAAAAACTCAATCAAATAATTAAATGTATTTAACATGCATAAATAATGAGTTTAGAAGTACCTGTAACTTTAATCATGAACTCTCTTTCTTGTTAGCTGCAACTCTATTTTTGTTCCCAAATTTAGCATTTCACCTAAACTGTGATTCCCACCTTCATCAAGGCAATGCATTAGTCCTTTGGGGATTTTGTGTTTCCTTGCTAAAGATGAACATGGAATGACAGTCTATGTGAGGTGTTACATTTTGTAACAACACACATAGCTGCAGATTACATGTAGTTAATCAATTATTGTAATTGAAAACATAATAGAACTATAATTCATCCCCCTAGTTAGGTCCATTTCATCAATGCCTTGCATCGTAACAAAGTAAGAAAAATAATTTCACATGATAAACCTGTCGTGAAGATTTCTCCTATTTGGTGGCTTATGTACTTTGTCTTCCCCATTGTGTTGCAACGTGGATTGACTTTGTTTGTCTCCTCCCTGCTAGATGACTCAACAAGGACAAAATATACTGCATCTCATGGTGTTAGCAAAATCACCAAAATAATTTCCCTCTAAGGGGTCTTACTAATGCACGTATAAGAGAGTACAAACATTGCCCAAAAATTGGGTCTTTGACTAATGTGCCCCTGTTGATTGTTGACGATCTATCATCTGCACATGAGTTATAATGGAATAAATCCAAATATAAATGCAAGAAAATTACTGAGGATGATAAACCTATCCCTCAATATATCCCACCAATCTAGACTCCACAAGTACAAGCCGATGTATTCGCTATCAACTTAGCCTATACTTGATCAACTTTGCTTGGTGAATAGATAGTTTGCAAGTGTGATCACCTGTTTTGATACCAACTTTCTCTCGAAAATTGATCAAACGTTTTCCTCGATCACGAACCCCTATAGGCATTAGATTCTTTTCCAAATTCACCCCATTAAAATCAACTTAAAGCAATGTAATAATTAAAGTACCTAATGCTGCACATAGATTGATAATGGAGTTTAGCGAGAATGGCTATGTCTTCGGGTTCTTCAATATAACTGATATGTTATCTACTTTAACAACTGTAACAAATAATATAATCTAAATAAGATAATGTTGAATACAAATGGAACAAGAACCTTTATACCAAGTAGTTATCCTGGTAGATTTCATCCAATATTCCCCTTCATGGTAAAATGCCCAATGGCTCTCCGATTGGTCTTCTAGATGCTATTATGATGCCCTATGGCTCCCTGGTCGGTCTTCCAGACATGATGTACTCTGAAGTTGTGGCTTAATAAGCCTGAAGAACAAGAACCTCCTCCACGAACACCAAGTGATAATCCTGGACTTATGTAGTAGATCTGATCTTCCCTTGCAGAATATCCTATGGCACCAAAGTCCAAGATCCGCAATATGTAGTGTGGCTCAAATGGCCTATTAGATAGTATTAATAACTCCCAATAACAATATTTCCTATTAAAAATAATAGGTCTTATTTCTCCAAATTTCCTATATTAAAATAGGTCATACGTCTCCATAATGTTGCCATGTTCACCATAAAACTTCACCTTCTCCTTCTCGGCTCAATCTTAGAGTATGTCTTCTCGTAGAGAATTCAAGGCTACAAAATATTATTTCACCTAATAAAAATAATATGGATTAAAAATAATAATAATAATTCCTATAATAGGACTTACATATTATATGCCTATAACATTAGGCCTCGGCTCCAAAATATGCTTATAGTAAATATAGGACTTTAAAATAATAATAATGGCCTATAAGAAATAAATATAGGATCCATTACATTCATAATATTCTCCCTTAGCCTCCACGGGCTTAGCTTGGGAGAGACTAAGCTCCACAAATGAGCTTGTGTCACTTGAAGGAGTGGAGAGGCCTTTTATAGGCTTAAGTGGATCCAAACATTGTGGTTATCAACCACACCGCCAAGTCTCCACGTATCTAGTTCAGCTTGGTGAGTCACTAATCCACCTAGTTTGGAAAGGGGATGGGTGTGGTTTGAATCCCAACGATGTAACCTTTACATTTTTCTCGGTCGAGTTAACCGACCCCAACCACTATGCACTTTGATCCGTTAGCCTATGTGGTTCCTCCTCATTCACCGCTAACCCCCATGTGACTGTCCATGTCACGTAACACCTTCGAGTCCTTGCTTTACTATCCACCAACACTCCCACTACCCTCCACGCATCCACACAGTCATCCATATTAAAAAACGGTTAGAGGGGGAGTTGTTTTTCTTAGGATCAGCCTAGTCTTTTGCATTATCCATGTGCATGTGGATTAACCCCCATGTGTATGGTGCGAGATAGGATTGGATTTAATAATCCTAATCCTTCATACCTCCATCAGGGCTTCGTGACATACCGTGAAATTTTTTTGGTCAATGAAAATGTATAGATCACCACTCAATCAATATATTAACTCGCACGTGACTCGTGAATAGCTTGATTGAGCTAACTCGATGTCAACTCGATCCATGTAATGAAATAGCTCGCCGAGTTGGAGGTATAAGGGCTAAGTGGTGGCATTCCACATGGTGTCCTAAGGACCCACCATGTGGCAAATTTTTTTCTCGATCACTGATGAAGATGACCGATATCATGTGTCGAATACTAGCGGTATAAACCTGAACACATGTTATTATTTATTCCATGTTGTGACTTATCGGTTGACCCAGTCTCACCTAGGGTTGAATTCAACTTTGACTAGACACTATTTGCGTATACAAACTCCATTTTTAATGTTAAAATAGCCAACAGAAAGATCTCAAGTCAAATTATACACTGCTCTAATCCCCGTGAAGTTTAGGGAACATATGTCCTCTCGTATTTACCGTCGGATCACACACACGTAAAAATTATCACACCTAGGTTGCACTTCTTGTACACACTCCACTCGCTCACAAAAACACTAAAACTATGCTTTTATAAGATTTCCTTCATTCGAGTTCATAAGAGGTCAATTTACCTCCTTTATATTGACCTTTATAACTTTAAAAATCCCAAAATATATATAATAATATTCAAAAGTGATCCAAGTAGGTTAGATTAGTCAAAACCGTTCATCCATGCACCAAAATCCTTAAATTCCCATCATTGGAATGAGAAGAATATCCTAACTCAAAAATATGTTTATTCACGCTTTAAAAATGACCAAACACATTTAAAACGAAATTTAAACATCATGCTTGGTCACAATTATCACGAACCAATCAAATTATTTTGTTTAATGGGCGACAGAGTGTCTCATTGCCTTCACAAAACACATGTTTCCAACACCTGTCTTAACCTTTTTACCTCAAGATCATAAAAACACCTCAACTATGGAATGCCACCAAGAAATGGAACTAACAGAACCATTATAACAATTTGAAGCAAGTTATAGCTCATGAAACAATCACCACTTTTCAAACTCCATCGCTTATGCCTTCACCAAAAAAGCATCCTAAAAAGTAGTTTTATAAATGCAACTAGTTTTTATCCTTCCGATAAATTCAATACATCCAAATGGATTCATTGTAAGAAAAAAATATCTCTCTTCACATTCTAGGTGATATAAAGCATCACCCAATCCATTTCATGCACTAACTAACTCAATATTGCATAAAAATATTCCTGCAAAGCTAAAAAAGTTTCTTGTCCAAAACTTACCTAGAAACCATATCAAAATGCATCATTATGACATAAAAAATAGATAATTGGAAATATCTCTTAGTTATCTTTCCAACACAACTTGAATAACCTCATAACTCCTCTTGTAGCTCATGTAATGTCAACTTTACTAAAGAATGCTTCTAATTGCCCCAAAATTGCCCTTTGACCAATCAACACAAATAAAGCATACTTGACTAGTTATCAACATCAAAATGACCTAAAAAATCATGTAAATCAAGGAAAACTCATATACATCATGTAATGGTCATTTATTTTTGCAACTCCTTTTACAACCTTTTCATAATCTATACTTCTTTAGAAACCGACATGTTTGAATGCGTGTACTCATCACCATTAGAACTACCATATCTTATTGGAAACGTGAAAGAGTCATATAAATTTTCTAATCATCATCCAATAAATAAAAATAAAAATTTTCCACTCAGGAATAGAATTACTCCTACCTATTTTGAGCTAGGGTTTCAAGCTCATAAAAATGTTTACCTTCTTAAAATTCACTTGTAAAAATGTGACAATGAAATGACTTGATTTAAAAAAATTAGACTCAATGAAGAAACATCCCTGAAAACAACTTCCCATGTAAATCAACAATTCAGGTTGAGCATCAAAAGATCCAATTTGAGTTGGAAATGTCCTTGTTCTTGACCCCATTTCACCAAAACTGACATAACATGCAAAATAATCATCATGGAAACCTGAAATTTTTCCCATAGCACAAGGAGACACCATACATACATCTCCAATCATCACCATGTCACAAATATCTCTCAAAATCTCTATCCTATCTCATTTTCATAGATAGCCCTTAGGGTTTTACATTGTAAAAGCTAGGGTTAACTGAAACAACCTCATAAAACATCATGAAAAATATCCAAAAGGTCCTAACATACTTGGTACATCATAAATCAATTATCTCGCATACATCTAGATCTCATATGGCTCCACAATTCAATATCATGCATTCTAATGGCCATACTCGGTTAAATGAACACTTGTAACATAGTCACCAACCTATATCAACACATTGAAACTGATGTGAGGGCTTAAAACTCTCCAATGAGTCTCTCCATCATGCTAACATTATTCTCAAGCTTCTAAGAAGCTCATACCACCATGCACTATCACCTATGCTAGTTAGGTCACCTGATTGGGATTGCAAGAGTTATCCATACTCACTAAATCAAATATTATCACCATGAATACCTCTGAATCATCATGTCATCATCATCCTCAAAATTTTTGAGACTTAATCCATGATCTAATTTGTTATTAATGAGGTTTTTCATCAATGACAACACCTATGCAACAACATGCCAACAATCTCCCCTTTATCATTGTTGAAAACATAACTAAACTTCTCCCCTTTTACATTAATGAAAAGGCATACATGTACCAACATGTTCTTCATCTTTCTTAGCTTCATATGGTCATAATTTGGTTAGAAACATCAACCAAAGGTCTCATTCTAGCTCAAAATCTTTGAAATTTCACTCAAAGCCTGATTTTGGCCATTTTCAAGCATATAAACACCATGCCCCTCGGGAAAAGTATATATACCATCTAAATATGTCACCAAACATTTATAAAGTAACATATTACCTCTTTCTAGGAGAAATTACACTATCATCCACCTTTAAGTTATGAAAAAACTTGTCATCTTACCTCCAAAGTCTATTTTTCACATCATGAAACCACTGCAACAGCCACCATGTACCAAGAAAATTCTTCATGATCATGCCAAAAATGATGCACAAGAGAAAAATGTTCCACCATACCTTCATTATTGAGTCCTGCACAACTTGTCAAAGCACTAGGACTGATATCCTTGACACAACCAATTCTTTCTCCTCATCTCACACTAGGACTAAGATCCTTATTCAAGCTCATAAGTGGTTTTAAGACAAACTTTGACATGCTCTTAAGCATCATTCATACCATGAAAAGGCATACCACAACTACCCCTTGATTAATACTAAAAACTCTACTAGAAAGGACCAAATTCAAGCCTCTTACCTTTCTAATTTGGCTTGAGAGCACTTCAAACATTTAAGCCTAGTTCTAAAGTACATCCTTATTTGTGTACATTCACATTAGATTCAAGATAATGCATTCATAAACTAAAACCCATTAAACCATGAAGAAAACACCCATATAATACTTTATATGCCTTGATATCATCAAACTACCTTCAAGAGGCTTACATTCATGATCCCGCTCATCGATCTTAGTCATACACACCATGGATACCTATAGAGGCATATTTTTACATCTTTGTATCATAAAAACCATCAAAACGTCATCCTTACCACAAAATATAGATTCAAATAGACAAGAAAATCCCTATCTAGCACGTTATTTCACCTTGAGCACCTTCAAGAAGAACAAATATGAACTCCCCTGTCCAGATTAGGCATTTACATTCTTGAACATATTTTACAAGCACTAATTAACACCTACAAACCTAAAGGGTGTGAAAATGGAGAAAGATGACCAATTCCAATCAACAAGACACACATTTGTATCTTTAAATTGACATCCACCTTCAAGATCATATAAAAAGACTAAGGGATACTTAAATCACCAACAATAAACTTTCTCGATCATTCTAAAATGTGAAAACATATTTATAATACGCAACACTTAATATTTTACTCATTATCTTTGACCAACAAATATCAAGCACCCTCTTCATACCAAGTCGGATAGGCACAATTTTATCTTACTTCTAAGATAGCATACACTTTTCTAGATCCTATAGATAGGATAAATAGCATCTCAATACACTTCATACCCATGGAATTTCATACTCTCACTTGTATATATCTTGCACTGTAGAGATCCATCTTACTCATAAAACAACAAATGTGCCATATCAATACCTGAGATTTTTCTCTCTTATCAAGATCCCTTATATCCATCACAATTTTATAACCATGTTATTTGATACTAAAGTTAATCATGGGGGTTTTCTATCAACCCACATACCAGTAGATGTTTGTAAATTGACCGCTTAACATAATTTTTCTTTGATATCACATAATTTCTTCTATACTCCATCACCAAAACTCCTCATAAAATGAAATTATGTACAAGGAAACATCATTTCTTACTTATAACACACCCTTCATATCATCATTCCCATACAAAATACTTAAAGAAACTCAAAAGATATAAAACGAGCCTTACATACATGTACTTAGACAAGTCACAACTTAGAATTCTCCAAGAGACACATGATAAAACATTCAATTTTTTTTTACCTTATTATGACCATATAATGCTTTTCAAGAGTTCCACATTCATATTTATATCATAAAATTTCTGAGAAACATTAAAATATTTATTATACCTTCTTTACTTCACCAAATACTTAGTCATCGACTACTAGTCTTGATTTTGAATGGAATAACATCTATCCTTTTGTGCATACACCTTCATAAAATAACTGGACCAGATATGGTCACCAATGTTTCCATTTCAAATCCTACAAGAACGTTGAGAAAACACTCCAAAGGAAACATGCCAAGTTTTCAAGACACACCTCCCAATTAGGTCTCTATAACCTTCACTGTTAAATCGAAACTCAGTAAGAGATTCCAAAGAATCTAAACATTTTTATGGTCTTAAATCACTTGAATCTTAAATACCTCCTTATCTATATTGTTTGTACAAATTTATATTCCTAGAAACCACCATTTTCACCTTCAAGATCAAATTTCCCTTCATACCACTCACAAGCATTGTCAAGACCCAGTCAAGGTAGAAAAGCTTATAAAATGCACAATTTTTTCCTTCATGAACTTCAAAATGGACCAAAAACATTGTAGATACACCTCGTGATATCCTAAGCCACATTTTCCTTGATTTTGAGTCATGGAAATAATTTTCATACCTAGAGTCACCTGGTTTTCACTTGTCAACCTTTAGTAACACTTGCAAAGACCATATAGAAATAATGATCTAACCAAGTCATCATATTTTATGTCTCAACATATATTCAAACCTTATTTAAAATGCACCAACATCCCTTGACACAATTGATAGAGGACTTACAGGACACAAAAAACCAATGTGCATACTAAGATAAGTTATGATGATAAAAATAACCTTGTTAAAGAGAAAGTAACTTTTATGACACATGATCATCTTTAATAACCTTATGAGAAAAGAGAACACCTACTCACACATATAAAATCTTAGAAATACATGAAACTAGCCTTTATAACTAATGAAAAACTCAAATACTTCATTTATGACTCATAAAATAATACTTGGAATACCATAGACCATGAACACATGACAACAATATTGATCACCAAATCAAACCAAAAGAATACCTTATGAATGATTTTCAAGACACAATGCCCTCTTGTGAGACACAAAATATGAATCTTTCACTTACTCGAGTCATCTTAGACATACACCTTTACCTAGACAATGCAAACTCGGACCTTAGAAACTTAGACACACATCAGGACCACAAGACATAGATTTGGCATATATAACATGAACAACTATATTTTAATCATATGAAAATATTTAAGAACTTGAATATCCATACCATCACACCATGGAGGAGACACAAAATTTTACTTAGACATCTCCCCTCACTTCAATGCTTCATTTTAACTAATACACCTCTAAGAAGCATAATAGAGGCATATGAGCACCATGAAGACCTAAAAGAAGGTCTTGAAGAGGTCCTAAGCCCTCTTAGATACTTGTAGAACTCCATCTTCTCTCTTCTAATATTAAATATGAATTATGAATTTCCTTCCATCATCACCAGTTCTTGATGAGACACCAAGATATATTCTAGGCTCCCAAGTCATTCTTATACTATTTTCATGCATTTTAGGCATATGAAAGCTATATCCTTGAACTCTAGGACCTTTAGCACTATTATTTTTCCTTAATAAATAAGATAAAAATTCCCTTTCCACATGTCCAACATGATTGCAACTGTAGCATACCAAAACATTCTTCCTCTTGAATCCATCACCATAATTAGATGAGTCATATAAGTAGGAATGAGCAATATGAGCTACCTAATTTAACTTGTAAACATATGACATTCTTAGCATATTCACTCCTATTATCTCTCCATGGATGAGTATCTTTAGAATACCTTATACATTCTTTATCCCTATGACCAAATGCATTACAAGTATAACAATATCCATTAAAGGTTCTTTCATACCTTGAGGCATTAGGTTTCCTAATTGGCTTAGTCTTCTCATTTTTCTTGATGAATGATACTTTCTTTTCTTCCTTGATTCTTTTTTCACCAAATTATTTTCTTGAAACTAGGACAAATTTCTTCTCTTATTTCTCCTTTACCTCATATTTGAATCCCAAACTAGCTTTGTCACCTCGCCTTTTGATTTCTCAAGAGATTTCTTTTGGATGATCACTTATTCCTCCTTGGATTACAAGCTAAGATTCATGTTACTCATTTACATTTCTATCTTTCTCATAGTTTCATCAAGATTTTTAGTAATAGCCCAATGTTTCCCTTCAAGTTCTTGAATCTTTTCCTCATAATCCTTGACTTGAGAAGTCAATTTCTTATTGTTCTTTTCAACATGCTCTAGTTCTGATTGGATCACACTAAAAAGTACAACCTCCATTTGAAGGATCTCATGGCTTCCTTTGTCATGAAAATAACCTCATCACCTAAATATTTTTGATTAGATTCAATCTCAGAATCAGATCCATCAACTTCACTACTTTCTTTAGAGGAATAAGCCTCTTCCTTGGTATAAAAACTCTTCTTACCCTTCTTCTTGAAATCACCCTTCTTGAACTCTTTCTTATTTTTATCATACTTCGATTTTTCTTCTCATGATCACTCTCATGATCATAATTTCCTTTCTTATCATGTCTATGAGGAAATTTAGCAGAAAAATGACCTACTTTACCACAAGAAAATCATTTGAAAGTAAGTTTACCCTTGTACTTACTAGTTCCAATAGTTAGCCTCCTAGCAACCATGGTAAATAGTTCTTCATCACCTAGCTCATGAGCATCATCATAAACTTTGACCTTCTTATCCTTTTTCTTCTTTTCATCTTTGAAATTTATTTCTTTCTTGGTTGGTTTAGATTCCAACACCCTCATCTCATAAGTAGTCAAAGTACCATGTAATTCATCCATATTTAGAGTAGTCAAATCCTTTTCTTCTTCTATAACAGATACTTAGGAATCAAATTTAGGAGTTAGTGATATTGAGATATTTTGAAAAAATATTATTTCAAATCTTCACCTATCCCTTTCATAATATTGACCACTTTTTCAACTCTAAGAAGATATATAGCAATAGATTCATTATCATTCATTTTAAGACTCTTAAATAGATTTCTAAAAGTTTGAAGCTTAGTAATGTTTACCTTTGAGTAATGTTGATGCAAAATCACAAAGACCCCGGTTTGCACATCAGATTTTTAGGTTGATGCTCATGTGTCAACATTGCATAACATTGAATCCTTTCTCCAAGTGTGGGACTTGAAAATGAGAAAGAATTCTCCGAGAGAAGGCTGGTTCCTATTCCTCTGTTTAGATGCACCAATGAAACGCGAGGTTTACAGAAAACTAAACTAACTACCAAAGGTACCCACTAAACCAAAATGAGTGACCTCCAGAGAGGCTGTTACCTTAGAGAAAATGCATATAAATAAACCTACCAAGGTGGAGAGAGAAATGCATATAAATAAACCTAAGCTAAGGAGGTGATGCACCGAGGAATGAAGAACATAAGCTTTGCAACATAAACACAGATCATATAGATGCAATACCACACCATGCACAGGTAACCGAAATGCAATGAGAGATCAGAATGACAACAATGAATACATGAGAGGATTTAAATTCAATCACAGACATATATATTGCTCAAAGGATCAATTCGATACATTGCAATGGCCAAAAGGCACAATGGCATTACAGTCTATGTGGGAGGCTTGAAAACTCCACGAATTCTCTTACAAGTAGGAGAGAAGGGAGGGGTTGCAAAACAAGAATGTCCAACATTAGAAAGAAGCCCCTCCTTACAATTTATAGGAAGAATGAGAGAGAAAAGAGAGAGGAATTCGAAATCTGCCCCAACCACCTCCAGAATGCACTTAACTCATCTCATAATGATGGAAGCGGCGGATCTTGGCAAAACGGCGAAATTTGTCTTCAGCGAGGCGCGAATCGTCTGCTGCATTAAAGTTGTTAGTTGAGCATCACTTCGCTTATTATTTCTGCCGGAGCGTCTTCTGAATTTCTTTCTTCAAACTGAACCAAAATTCAAGATTGACCACTGAAACTTGTAGAGAATCTCACAAGATTTCCGTTGATATAAAGAACGCGCAAATCTGAGCTCTGGATCGAAAGTTATGTCGATCTGAAGTTTTAGGGCACGGAACAGGTGAAAACGGATTTTTGAATTTCTTCCCGCGCTCTGCCACTTGGATGACACGTGGCACGCTCTGATTGGATGAGCAATTCTTTCTCCTCCATCTTTTCGGCGGACTGTCCTTTGAAATTTTGACTTTTTGATGATTTTGGGACTTTTTTCACCCCTTTCCCGCGCTCCCGCCATTTGGATGACACGTGGCGTGATCTTGTTGGAGGACAGGGCGCGGGGCTTCCTTTACTTTTAGCCTTTTTGGGGAACTCAACCAAATTCTCTAACTTCCTCCCGAGCTCCGCACTTTACTGCTCTATTGGACACGTGTCCAATTCCTATTGGCTCGGGCAGTAGCTTCAAACCTTGCCCCTTTGACTTTTTAACCTTTCTCCTTGAGACACGTGGCATCTTTTGGTTGGTTCTCGGGCCTGCCGGGTCTTCCGCGTACTTCGCGTCCATCTGTCCCGGATGTCCCATTTGATTTTGGACCCTTTGTGACAATTTCGGCCGATTCGGCCGGTTCGCGTACCTCTGGCCCGATTGTTCCATTTTCCTTTGGACCGCTTGGGACAATTTCACCCGGTTTGGCCGGTTCGGGCCCATTTGTACCACTTGTCCCACTTTGTTTTTGGGCCCTTTGTGCTTATTTCACCCGGTTCGGCCGGTTCGGGCCTTTCTGTCCCAAACGTCCTGAGCAACACTTAGCCAATTTCTTCCTCCTCCTTCGGCCGGATCGGCTTTTCGCGCCTTTCGCGTACTTCTGGCCCGATTGTCCCAAATGCAATTTGGGCCGCCTGGAGGCTTTTCGGCCGATCCGCGCCTTGACGTCCCAAATGTCCCAGTTGCTCCCTTTAGCAGGACTTAGCCAATTTTTTCACTTTTTTCTGAATCAACCTATTTGCCTTTCTGCCACCTTTGATGCATGTTATCGAAATTTACCCTGGGGGGGAATTTTGATAACAGTTTTGACGACTCAGCGGGGTCACCTGCCTGCTAGGTAGAAGATCAGTGGCCTTTTAGCGGTCCATTGGGCATGGAGTTAAGCACTAACCTGAAACAAGCCTGATACTGCAACTTCCTCTCCAGCAACACTCTGAACTGTAGAAAACAACCTGAGAGCAGCAAAACCTGTGCCAAAGCACTTAGGGAAATAGAAACCTAACTACAACAGGACAATGTGCATACGCACTTAGAGGAATTAAGAAAACTCTAAACTAATATTTACAAGGGCAAAACGTTTCTCTTAGTAGCAATGTTTAAGATAGATTCCGTTAACCGGGATCTGAAGTTCCTCTCCATCCAATGCAGACAATTGGAAAGCATTACTATTTTTGCATCCCGTGACCATGTAGGGACCACTCCAGATGGCATCAAACTTGGAATGTCTCCCCGGTTTTGCCCGATCTGCATCCCATTTCAGAACCAGGTCCCCTTCCTGGAAGGTTCTTGCTCTAGCTCTCTTATCAAACCATCTTTTTACTACGGCCTGATCCTTTTCAATCGTCTGAACTGCATGTTCTCTGATTTCTTCTAATTCCATCAATTCCGCATACCTGACCTCCATTGGTTCGAACTCAGATAACTCAAGCTGCTTCATGAGCTCCAAGGCTGGCAATTCTAATGATATAGGCAATACTGCCTCCTTCCCATAGACCAACTTGTAGGGAGAATTACCTGTAGACCTCTTTGGTGTTATTCTGTCAGCCCATAACGCTGATTTTAGCCTTGTATGCCATGTTCTTTGATTTTCATCCAGAGTCCTTCTGATGATTTTTAGCAAATTCTTGTTTGTGGACTCTGCCTGTCCATTACCCTGCGGGTAATAATTTGAAGAGGTGCTCAAATAGATTCCATTCTTGACAGCCCATTCTGTAATTTTTGAACCTATGAATGCTAATGCATTATCTGATATGATGGTGGCCGGCACACCGAACCTAGTTACTATCCCTTCATAAAAGTCTAGTATGCTAGACTCACTTGCCTCTTTGAGCGCTACTGCTTCGGTCCACTTGGTGAAATAGTCTGTCGCTGTAAGAATCCACTTGTGGCCTTGACTCGAATTGGGATTGATGACTCCAATGAAGTCCAATCCCCATTTCATGAATGGATGATCTACTGAAATTGGATGAAGGGGAAGTGGCGCTAACCTTCCTTTCCCTGTGAAGAATGCACATTTCTTGCATTTCTTAACCCATGAGTAGCAATCATTGAATACAGTAGGCCAATAGTAACCAGCTTTCATGATTTTGAGAGCTGTTACTCGTGGGGTGAAATGGCCTCCTGCCTCTCCGTCATGGAACTCCTGTAAGATCCTCTCGATCTGACCTGTCCCGATACATCTCAATAGAACACCGTTGATGTCCCTTTTAAACAAAACATTATCAACAAGCACATAAGGAACTGCTTGTAATCTGAAGTACCTTCTTTTCGCTTTGCTCATTTCTGGAGGGCACATGCCCATTTGTAGGAAATGTATCATATTCTGAGTCCAACAGGGAGTGGACACATCATCATTTTCCTGTTTTTGATCTTCTTGTAATAGCAGGACAACGTCTTCTTCATCTTCTGGGCTGTCTGGTTGTTTGGAAGCGAGCTGCTCACACAAACCTTTGCCTCTTACCAGCTTGGTGATCTTGATCTCAATGTCATACTCCATGACACGGGTGATCCATCCTGCCCTTTTCTCATTCAAATCCTTGTTGAGGAGGAAGTCCTTAACCCCAGCATGTGAGACCAATAACTGGACCTTGTTGTTTGAGACTAAATGCTTGAATTTCTTCAAGCTTCTGATTACTGCAAGCACATGCTTTTCAATAAAAGAGTACCTCACCTCGCAGTCATTTAGGCTCTGGCTGAAGAAAGCAATCGGCTGCTCCTCATTATCTTTGTTCTGTTGTACCAGAATGGCAGAAATAGTGTCATCACCTCCAAATGCATAGAGGATGAAATCCTTGGAAAAGTCCGGGTTGATGAGAGTGGGTGCCTGGGAGATGGCTTCTTTGATTGCTTCAAAACTCTCCTTGCCTTCTGCCGTCCATTTGAAAGCCATGCTTTTCCTTAACATTTTGGTGATGGGCTTGACAAGGGCTGCAAAGTTTGGGACAAACCTTCGAACAAAGTTTATCCTTCCCAGGAAACTCTGAAGGGCTTTCTTGTGACTTGGCAATGGTAGAGCTCTTATGGCTTCAACCCTCTCTGGATCAATTGCTAATCCCTCCTTTGAAACAATATGGCCAAGGAGTTTCCCTTCATGTGCAAGAAAGATGCACTTCTTAGGATTCAAAGACACTCCAAACTTTCTACACCTCTGAAAAACTCTGCCTGAGGTGAAAGAGATGGTCTGCAGCATTCTTTGAGAAGACAGTGATATCATCTAGGTATATCAGCACTATCTTATTGATCAAGCCTTTGAATGCCATATCCATAGCTCGCTGGAATGTTGCTCCGGCGTTCGACAGTCCAAATGGCATCTTCTTGTAAGCATACGTGCCCCATTTGGTTGTGAAGGCTGTCTTGAACTGGTCTTCCTCCTTCACCATAATTTGATTGAAGCCTGAGTAACCATCAAGTAGTGAAAACCTTTCGACCAGCTACGACCTGCAATATTTGCTCCATGGAGGGGAGTGGATAATGGTCCTTGAGAGAGGCTCTATTCAAATCTCTGAAGTCAACACATAGCCTGATCTCTCCACTTTTCTTTCTGACCGGAACCAAGTTCGCAACCCAGCTTGAATGCTTGATAGGGAATATAATTGCTGACTCAATCAGCTTGTCCAGCTCCTTCCTCATGAGAGGCTCCATGTGTGGATTGACTGGTCTCTGTTTCTACCTGACAGGCTTAGTATTTGGATCCAACTCGATTGTATGCTGAGCTAAGTTGGGATTGAACCCTTTCAAGTCTTCATAGCTCCAAGCAAACACATCAGGGAATTCTTGACATAGCTGTATGAACTCATACCTTTCCTGTTCAGTTGTCATCTTTCCAATTTGCAGTGGCTTGTTCTCTTCTACCAAGATGGATGCCGAATCTTCTCTCTTGGCCTGAATGTTTGCTTTCTCCTTTCTAAACTGATCATTGGGGTTAAAAATGGACTCCAAAGTGATAAGTCCCTTGGGCAGCTTATCAGTTCTCAGCTGTATCACCTGGTCACCATATTGCTGTTCCAACTTCTCTTGATTCTTAGCTGAGAACTCAGCTTCTTCCTGTAAGAAGTGGATGATTTGCTGGTCATTCTCGAATACTTGCCAATTGACATCGTTATCCGGCACTGAAGGCCTCACAATCACGTGGATGTTTGGCTGTACCTTGTTTTGTTGAATGTTTTCTATAATGTCAAAGGCTGCCCCTACTGCTGCAAGCCTGTCAGCAGCTTGATTCTCTTTCCTGGGAATGGCCTTGATGCCGAAACCCTCAAAATCTTCCATGAGGTCCCATACCCTGTTCTTGTAGCACCTGAGTAGGTTATTTTTGGCGGCATGTTGTCCCTTGACCTGATTTACAATCAGCTCACTGTCCCCAAAAACTTGCAAGTTTTTTATTTTTCTCTTTATTGCCCAATGCATCCCTTGCACCAAGGCTTCATATTCAGCAGTGTTATTGGAGCATGCAAATTGAAATCTAAAAGCTGAATAATACTTTACTCCTTGAGGTGAAATAAGCACGGCTCCACCTCCTGCGCCTTGTCTACTCCTTGATCCATCAAAAAACAGTTGCCATACCTCGTTGTCATCCTTGTGGTTTGGCTTGGTGATGCTAGGAATAGGTTGACTTTCTTCATGTATACAATAGACCCCTAGCTCAGATTCTTCTACTTCTTGATAAGGATCAAAAGCATGCACCTTGCTTGCCCATTCATCAAGAGTCAAATCTGGGATACTTCCAACCTTAGTGTCGGCTTCATCAGTGCCAAGGTGATCTTCTTGATCAAATGCTGAGCAATTGGTATTAATATGACTTGGAGTATAGGGCTCAATGTGGAAATCTGCAATAGGTTCTGACCTAATTGTAGCTTTAGTTCCATACCTCATTCTGAATAGCATGTGTGACCAATCAGCGGACAAATATCCCCCAATCTTGGCAGTAAAGTCCCTTGACAAACAGAGGGCAAAGAGTGGTGGAAGGTCTATGACTGATATATCTTGTAAGACAACAACATTTGGACATGCATGCAAGGTAAGGCTCAAATTTCTAATCACTCCAATCTATTCTTTATTGCTGTCCCATCCAGTGCACTACTCCCTTAGATGTTATTTCATACTGGAGCCCTAACTGATCAGCTATCTGTTTAGGCATTACTGAGCTACTTGCCCCGGAATCTATCATGCAATTATGCACTAGCTGATTTCCAATGATTAACGAAACATAAAAGGGGGGAGGCTTCAGCATTCTACCTTGTTGTGCTGCATGTTTTCCTTGAGGCTGGGCAGCATTTGTGAGTACCTTCTCCTGCATTTGGATCTGCTGATTCGAAGTTGGCCAATCCTTCATAGCAGCTTTCAGCAAATCTCTTTGGCCTGGGATGGATAGGGATTCCCACATAGATATATTGACATTTGTCTTCTTCATCTGGTCAATGATACTAAATGGTGATGAAGGATCTCTCTGCTGTCCCTTGGTCTGCACATTTGCTCCTTGTATGTGGGCAGCAACAGCTGGCATTTGAGTTGGCCTAGGGGCTGTTCTTGGCTGCCCTTGTGCATTTGAAACTGGGTTTTGCTTGCCAATCATTTGTGGAGCTGTGGAAGGTTGTGGATTGGCTGGGGCTAATGGCTGTTCTTCACCCAAATTTCTCCTTTTTGACCTTGTGTTGGCAGCAACACCTTGAGAAACTGCCTGATTCATGCCACAGAAATCCTCTGCTTGCCAATTTACCAATGTGGTGTCATTTGGGGCAGATTGCTGTTGGAATGTTTCTTGTTGTTGGCTGTTTTCTTGATTGCTTTCACCCTCCACACCAGTAGTTGTTACCATTAAAGCTTGGGTCAAAGCACCATTGAAGCACATGGATTGATTATGGGGTTCATTACATGGAAAACACCATTCATACTCCTGGGCAATGTTGTTTTGTGCTGGTACTAATGCCTTAGAGGCAGATATGGCATTTGGATTATAGGGCTGGAATGGTCTATTGGCAGGAGGCCTTGTTTGATTCATATTTGCAGCTGGATTAGGTGGCCTTTGAGGCTGATATGGCTGCCTATTAGGTTGAGCTTGAGGCTGATACGAAGGTCTAAAACCTTGAGCTTGCTGTCTTTTTAGAGTGACCAGCTCATTACCTAAATTTTGCAGCTGCTTCATGACTTCTTGAAGCTCATTTGGGGCACTTGGAGATGAAGTGGAAGCTTCATTTGAACTCTGATTCCTAGGAGTGGGAATAGGAGCTAAGACAGGTGCTTGACTAGTACTTGGGCTCTCTAAACTTGGATATAATGGCATTGGAGGCCTAGGAGCTAGCTTGCCGGCTTGAATCAGACAATTTTCAGCTCTAATGGCAATACTATAAGCAGCAGGGATAGTTGTGCCTCCCATAGATTGAACTAACATAGAAATATCAGAATTTAAAGCTTTAAGGTAGTATAGAAAAGCACCTTCTGCTGTTGGCCTGACTGCCACCGGAATTCTATCCCAAGATCTTTGAAATCTGAAGTTGAAGTCGGTTAGCTGCTCATTGGGAGCTCTCTTGATGGTTGTCAGCTGCTCCAAAAGAGACAAGTTGTCTCCCTTCTCCCCAAATTGATCA
The DNA here is from genome assembly GCA_018340775.1 of Taxus wallichiana var. yunnanensis. Taxonomy (NCBI): domain Eukaryota; kingdom Viridiplantae; phylum Streptophyta; class Pinopsida; order Cupressales; family Taxaceae; genus Taxus; species Taxus wallichiana. The sequence goes on along the minus strand of CM031237.1, from coordinate 337,402,506 downwards.
TGAAGTGCAATACACAGCTGATTCCAGTTTGTGATAGAGCCAGCTTCAAGGCTCCTAAACCATTGCAATGCTTTTCCCTTGAATGAAGACGCCAGCAATTTGACAGCTACTTGCATCTCATTAATCTCATGGATTGCACAAATGTTAGCAATGTCCTTGACATGATCACCAGGAGTGGTCTGATTTTCTCCAGTAAAATATGGAATGTTCTTCAATGCTGCTACTGGGATTGGATTTTGTGCATTGAGAGCAAGTGGGCTGCTGCCTGTGAAGTTGACATAGGGGTTTACTGGTTGCGCCATTCTGATTGGTCTTAAAACCCTTGTATACTGAAAGAAAGGCCGCTCAGGTGGAGGAGTTGAGAGAGTTCTGTTTGGTGGAGATGGAGACCTTTGAATCCTTCTTCCTCTTTGCCTTCTTCTTGGAGATAATTGCAGGTATTCAAACAACACTTCCTCTTCTCCAACTTTTGACCTTGTGATTCTTCTCATAAGATTTTAGGCCTGTACTGCTGAAACCAGTTGATTCTTCCCCTTGGAGTCGCCAGATATGCAAATAATAGCTCTTTTTAAGCAAGAAAATTGCAACAGATGCATATCAACTTTGCTGCAATAAAAATGAGACCTCTAGGTCCCACCGGCGTGCCAAAACTGTTGATGCAAAATCACAGCACCCCTGGTTGCACATCAGATTTTTAGGTTGATGCTCATGCGTCCAGTGTGATTGCATAACATTGAATCCTTTCTCCAAGTGTGGGACTTGAAAAATGAGAAAGAATTCTCCAGAGAAAGGCTGGTTCCTATTCCTCTGTTTAGATGCACCAATGAAACGCAGAGGTTTACCCAAGAAAAACTAAACTAACTACCAAGGTGACAGGGAGAGAGAAATGCATATAAATAAACCTAAGCTAAGGAGGTGATGCACCGAGGAATGAAGAACATAAGCTTTGCAACATAAACACAGATCATATAGATGCAATACCACACCATGCACAGGTAACCGAAATGCAATGAGAGATCAGAATGACAACAATGAATACATGAGAGGATTTAAATTCAATCACAGACATATATATTGCTCAAAGGATCAATTCGATACATTGCAATGGCCAAAAGGCACAATGGCATTACAGTCTATGTGGGAGGCTTGAAAACTCCACGAATTCTCTTACAAGCAGGAGAGAAGGGAGGGGTTGCAAAACAAGAATGTCCAACATTAGAAAGAAGCCCCTCCTTACAATTTATAGGAAGAATGAGAGAGAAAAGAGAGAGGAATTCGAAATCTGCCCCAACCACCTCCAGAATGCACTTAACTCATCTCATAATGATGGAAGCGGCGGATCTTGGCAAAACGGCGAGCTGTCTAGCAGAGGCGGCGAACTGTCTGCTGCATTAAAGTTGTTAGTTGAGCATCACTTCTGCTTATTATTTCATGCCAGAGGCGTCTTCTGATTTTCTTTCTTCAAACTGAACCAAAATGCAAGATTGACCCTGGAAACGTGTAGAGAATCTCACAAGCTTTCCGTTGATATAAAGAACGCGCAAATCTGAGCTCTGGATCGAAAGTTATGTCGATCTGAAGTTTTAGGGCACGGAACAGGTGAAAACGGATTTTTTGAATTTCTTCCCGCGCTCTGCCACTTGGATGACACGTGGCACGCTCTGATTGGACGAGCAATTCTTTCTCCTCCATCTTTTCGGCGGGCTGTCCTTTGAAATTTTGACTTTTTGATGATTTTGGGACTTTTTCACCCCCGCGCTCCCGCCATTTGGATGACACGTGGCGTGATCTTGTTGGAGGACAGGGCGCGGGGCTTCCTTTACTTTTAGCCTTTTTGGGAACTCAACCAAATTCTCTAACTTCCTCCCGAGCTCCACACTTTACTGCTCTATTGGACACGTGTCCAATTCCTATTGGCTCGGGCCAGCGCTTCAAACCTTGCCCCTTTGACTTTTTAACCTTTCTCCTTGAGACACGTGGCATCTTTTGGTTGGTTCTCGGGCCTGCCGGGTCTTCCGCGTACTTCGCGTCCATCTGTCCCGGATGTCCCATTTGATTTTGGACCCTTTGTGACAATTTCGGCCGATTCGGCCGGTTCGCGTACCTCTGGCCCGATTGTTCCATTTTCCTTTGGACCGCTTGGGACAATTTCGCCCGGTTTGGCCGGTTCGGGCCCATTTGTACCACTTGTCCCACTTTGTTTTTGGGCCCTTTGTGCTTATTTCGCCCGGTTCGGCCGGTTCGGGCCTTTCTGTCCCAAACGTCCTGAGCAACACTTAGCCAATTTCTTCCTCCTCCTTGGCGGATTGACTTTTCGCGCCTTTTCGTGCCAGCGATTGTCCCAAATGCAATTTGGGCCGCTGAGGCTTTTCGCCGATCCGCACCTGTCCCAAATGTCCCAGTTGCTCCCTTTAGCAGGACTTAGCCAATTTTTTCACTTTTTTCTGAATCAACCTATTTGCCTTTTTGCCACCTTTGATGCATGTTATCGAAATTTACCCTGGGGGGGGAATTTTGATAACATAAACCTTCATAGAACACTTGAAGTTTTTCCCATGCTTCCTTTTCTCATTTGAAAACTATTACCTTTCTGATTTAGTTTCTCCAAGACCATGTATGATAGAATTATAGGCTGTTAGAATTGTTCTCATATGCATCCTTTTTTGCTTTACTGGTAGGAGGAGTGGTAGGATTAGTATACCCATATTCAAAAGTTTTCCAAATGTCAAAACTATATACATGATATGAGTCTTCATCCTTAAACTCCAAAAAGCATAGTTTTTTCCATCAAACAATGGTGTCGTGCAGATAGAGAGGAACCACTCGCCATTTTTTTGTTTCAAGGATATCCTTTCAAGTGATGAAAATTATTCAAAAAGACATGATCTGATACCAATTTTTGGAATTAAAATGGAATGAGAAGGGGTTGAATCAGTCCTTATAATTTCATTTTAAAATTCATATCACTCACATAAACCATTAATAAATTATCCGTTCATTAGTGTGTGGACAATAACATACAACATTCATTCAATTAACCATGAGCAAGTGAAGCAACACCATAACACACAATGTAAGTGGGAAACCCTCAAGGGGAATAAAATCCATTGAAATTTTTTATGATATTACAAACAACAAAGACTCAAGTGAATATTACACATCATAAAATATTTCTTTCATGAGGCACCAACCCCACAAGGATGACCAACCCCTACACCATTATTGATGTTACTCACAACAAGATAATTGAATGAATATGAATAATTACACAATATTTTGATAAAGAGATAAATGATTATATTATGTAACAAATTATATGATGGTGATCAAAATATTAGGCTCCAAAAACCTTCAAACCCTTGTAGAAACTCGAGATCTTCAATCTCTCACAAACAAGCGCTTTCTATACTTCTCAAGGCTTCAAAATCTTGTGCACATGCTTTCTATAATTCCTCAATCCCTCAAAAAATTGATCAAATATCAAATAATGATTACATACCTAAAAAATGTTACACCTAGGTTACACTTCTTGCACACACTCCACTAGCTCACAAAAGCACCCAAAACTATGCTTTTATAAGCTTTCCTTCATTAAAATTCAAAAGAGGTCAGTTTACCTCCTTTATCTTGACCATTACAACTTAAAAAAATCCCATAAACTTTATCATAACAGTCACAAGTGACCCAAGTAGGTCGGCCTAGCAAAAACCCTTCATTCATGCACCAAAAATCCTCAAAATCCCATCATTGGAATGAGAAAAATATCATAACTCAACAAATATTTTTACTCAAGCTCTAAAACTCATTAATCATGTTTAAAATGAAATTTAAACATCATACATACATGTATCAATTTTCATTAACCTATCAAATTATTTCATTGAATTGGCCCAGTGGCTGATTGCCTTCATAAAACACCTATTTCCAACACCATGTCTTCACATTTTGGCCTCGATCTCATTAAAGAACACATCAAATATCGCATGTGACCACTCACTGGAAATTATAGAACCTATAAAACACTTCTAAGAATTTATATCTCATGCAAAAATAATTTTTTTAAACCACATCAACATTTTCCTTCACCAAAAGAAGCTTCCTAAAAAGTATTTTTACAAATGCAATTGGTTTACACCCTTCCTGATACATTCAAGACCTTGTAGATATAGAAGCAATCAATTTTGGTAATTTTCTATTTCTGGCTACATATTACTATTCATATGATTCCTAAGTAAGAAAATTACTAATTAACCCATGTCTTTGATAACCTTTCCTTGATTTTGTTGCTACTTTTAGTATTACACCCTTACTTTCTTAGTACGCATTTTTACTTTATGGAAATTTTTATCCTAGACACCAATGCCTTTGGGGATGCTAGTATCAGTGCCCTCATCCCCTCTAGGTTCCCTTGTCCCCTTTATACTTTACTCACACTTTTTGGGTTCTTTTTAGCCATTTGAGCATCTTATATTTTTGGTAGTCTGCATTTTGGGGTTGATTATGAAATTCAAGAAAAGGAATCATATAAATATAAATTTATGTGATAATAATAAGCGACCAAAGAAATAGGCATTAACTATCATCACCTATGATTACATCCATCAAGGCATCTAAGAGATCCATTGCATGCATCTAACACCATCACAAGGGACAAAGGGCTGGTTTTCTACATCACACTTCATAGGAGGGAAATTCATTTTTTCCATCCACACATTTATTACATTCTACATCTAGCTACTTGCTCGTTATCCAAGTGTGACACACACAAGAGCAACCTAGGGCACAATTTTACACACACACAAAACTACATTGGGTCTGAGATGTAGTCTAGTGCTCAGTAATAAGTTCACCATTGTTATATCTAAGGACACGTCGATCCCTCATTTTACATCTTTTTTTTTTGTAGGATTTTGTGTCTATGTGAGGGTTTTGCAGGTTCATTCTTCATTGTAGTTTTAGAGCGACCTCGAGTGATCAAAGGTGACTAAAGGAGAACACCTTGTGACACCTCATATGAGGTTTTATGAGCATTTTTATAGACTCGGATAACTAGAATCAAAACTACGGCACTTGTAGGCACCCTATCACTCTCTAGGTGCCCCAGTCCAACATGTACATCCATTTCTTCCATTTTTGAGCTATGGTGTGATGGTCGGTGCTTCATATTTTCCAGTATTCCAACTCTTTGCATTCTCCAGAACTATAGGAATCAGATAAGTCCTTTTTATCCTTCCTTTGCACCCATGGTTTTACATTTTATTTCTTAGTTTACATGTGTAATTTGTTGTACTTAATGTATCATTCATTTATTGTAATACTACATTCAGATTAGGCTTGCATATTTCTATTTTAGATTAATCATTTTGGTGAACCCAAACTTGATATTCACAGATCCTAGGATCCTCATCCTTTTACTACCCATCTTCTTAGGGTATTATCATCATGAGTATCTCTATTAATGATTTATTTCTCATCAACCTTGAATTGAGAGAAAGAGTCAAAAATATCCTAGCTACCACTCGTGTTCTTTCTATATGCAGAGGGTTTTCTCAAAACCTAATCTAATCTGCCAAGGAGACAAGGTAAGAAGATGCATAAAAATAAATCTAAGCTAATAGAGGTGATGCACCGAGGAATGAAGAACACCTATTTTTCCAGTAAACACAGACCATTTGAATGTGATATAAGATCATGCACAGATGACAAAACCTGCAGTGAAAGACCAGGAGGATGCAAAAAGAACACAGAGAGGGCTGAGAATCATCCACAGACATGCATTATTTGCTCCAAAGATTGATACAATACACTACAGAATGCCATGAGGCAGAATAGTATTACAGTTCAAATGAGAGGTTCGAACTCCACAAATTCGCCTGAGGAGAAGAAGGGAGAGGCAAAACAGAAAAATGTTCGACCTTTGAACAGAAGCTCCTCTTTTCAATATATAGAAAGAATGAGAGAGGAAAGAGAGAAGGGAAAGCCAAATCTACCCCAACCACCTCCAGGTTGCATTCAATTCATCTCATCATGGCAGAAGCGGCGGATCCTGGCAAAATGGCGGGCTGCCTAACAGAAGCGGCGAACTGTCTGCTGCATTAAAGTTGTTTGTTGAAGCATTACTTCTGCTTGTTATTTCACGCCAGAGGCGTTTCTTGATTTTCTCTCTCCAAACTGAACCAAAATGCAAGATTGACCCTAGAATCGTGTAGAGAATCTCACAAGCTTTCCGTTGATATAAGGAACGTGCAAATCCGAGCTCTGGATCAAAAGATATGACAATCTGAAGATTTAGGGCACGGAACAGACCAAGATGGATTTTGAAATATTTTCCCACGCTTCGCCACCTGGATGACACGTGGCAGGCTCTGATTCACTGAGCAACTCTCTCTCCTCCACCTCTCGGTGGGCTTTCTTTTGAAATTTCCTTGTGGGCCCTAGCTGGGACACGTGGCGCAATTTTATTGGTTCGGGTCAGTGCTCGAGACTTCACCCTTTGACTTTTTGACCTTTTTCTCCTTGTGACACGTGTCGTGATCTGGCTGGTTCTCGCCCCTTTCGGCTCCTTCGGTCTTTTTGTCCCATTTGTCCCACTTTGTTTGACTGTTTGTGCTCATTTCGGCCGATCCGGCCGTTGGGTCTTTTTTTGTCCCATCCCTGTCCCACTTGTCCCACTTTGTTTGACTGATTTCCTTTGTTTGTCCTCATTTCGGCCCGATCCGGCCTCATTCAGTCTTTTTGTCCCATTTGTCCCACTTTGTTTCGGACTGTTTGTGCTCATTTCAGCCGATCCGGCCGGTTCGGGTCTTTTTGTCCCATTTGTCCCACTTTGTTTGGACTATTTGTAGCTCATTTTTCTTTTCCTCCGGCCGGATTCGGCTTTGTCCGCCGCGTATCCTGTATACAGCCCGATTGTCCCATGCTTGCGGGGCCTGCTGAGGCTTTTCGGCCGATCCGCGCCTTGACGTCCCAAATGTCCCAATTGCTCCTAGGACTAGGACTTAGCCGATTTTCACAATTTTTCCTGGATCAACCTACTTGCCTGAAACTGCAAAACTCTGATGCATGTTATCGAAATTTACCCTGGGGGAAATTTTGACAACAGTTTTGACGACTCAGCGGGGTCACCTGCCTGCTAGGTAGAAGATCAGTGGCCTTTTAGCGATCCATTGGGCATGGAGTTATAAGCAATAACCTGAAACGAGCCTGATACTGCAACTTCTTCTCCAGCAACACTCTGAACTGTAAAAAACAACCTGAGAGCAGCAAAACCTGTGCCAAAGCACTTAGGGAAATAGAAACCTAACTACCACAGGACAATGTGCATACGCACTTAGAGGAATTAAGAAAAATCTAAACTAATATTTACAAGGGCAAACCTTTTCTTTTTTAGTAGCAATGTTTAAGATAGATTCCGTTAACCGGAATCGGAAGTTCCTTTCCATCCAATGCAGACAATTGGAAGGCATTACTATTTTTGCATCCCGTGACCATGTAGGGACCACTCCAGATGGCATCAAACTTGGAATGCCTTCCTGGTTTTGCCCGATCTGCATCCCATTTCAGAACTAGGTCCCCTTCCTGGAAGGTCCTTGCTCTTGCTCTCTTATCAAACCATCTTTTTACTAAGGCCTGATCCTTTTCAATAAATGCGAACTACATGTTCTCTGATTTCTTCTAATTCCATCAATTCTGCATACCTGACCTCCATTGGTTCGAACTCAGATAACTCAAACTGCTTCATGAGCTCCAAGGCTGGCAATTCTAATGATATAGGCAATACTGCCTCCTTCCCATAGACCAACTTGTAGGGAGAATTACCTGTAGACCTCTTTGGTGTTATCCTGTCAGCCCATAACGCTGATTTTAGCCTTGTATGCCATGTTCTTTGATTTTCATCCAGAGTCCTTCTGATGATTTTTAGCAAATTCTTGTTTGTGGACTCTGCCTGTCCATTACCCTGCGGGTAATAATTTGAAGAGGTGCTCAAATAGATTCCATTCTTGACAGCCCATTCTGTAATTTTTGAACCTATGAATGCTAATGCATTATCTGATATGATGGTGGCCGGCACACCGAACCTGGTTACTATTTCTTCATAAAAATCTAGTATGTTAGACTCACTTGCCTCTTTGAGCGCTACTGCTTCGGTCCACTTGGTGAAATAGTCTGTCGCTGTAAGAATCCACTTGTGGCCTTGACTCGGGTGGGATTGATGACTCAGTGAAGTCCAATCCCCATTGCATGAATGGATGATCTACTGAAATTGGACGAAGGGGCAGTGCTGCTAATCTTCCTTTCCCTGTGAATAATGCACATTTCTCGCATTTCTTAACCCATGAGTAGCAATCATTGAATACAGTAGGCCAATAGTAACCAGCTTTCATGATTTTGAGAGCTGTTACTCGTGGGGTGAAATGGCCTCCTGCCTCCCCATCATGGAACTCGTGTAAGATCCTCTCAACTTTGACTGTCCCAATGCATCTTAATAGAACACCGTTGATGTCTTTTTTAAACAAAACACCATCAACAAGCACATATGGAACTGCTTGTAATCTGAAGTACCTTCTTTTTGCTTTGCTCATTTCTAGAGGGCACATGCCCGTCTGTAGGAAATGTATCATATTCTGAGTCCAACAGGGAGTGGACACATCATCATTTTCCTGTTTTTGATCATCTTGTAATAGCAGGACAACGTCTTCTTCATCTTACGGTTGTCTGGTTGTTTGGAAGCAAGCTGCTCACACAAACCTTTGCCTCTTACCAGCTTGGTGATCTTGATCTCAATGTCATACTCCATGACACGGGTGATCCATCCTGCCCTTTTCTCATTCAAATCCTTGTTGAGGAGGAAATCCTTAACTTGACATGTGAGACTAGCAAGCTGGACCTTGTTGTTTGAGACTAAATGCTTGAATTTCTTCAAGCTTCGATTCTTTATAAGCACATGCTTTTCAATAAAAAGAGTACCTCACTTGCGATCACCTAGGCTCTGGCTGAAGAAGGCAATCGGTGTTCATCATTATCTTTGTTCTGCTTTGTACCAGAATGGCGAAAATAGTGTCATCACCTCCAAATGCATAGAGGATGAAATCCTTGGAAAAGTCAGGGTTGATGAGAGTGGGTGCTTGGGAGATGGCTTCTTTGATTGCTTCAAAACTCTCCTTGCCTTCACCGTCCATTTGAAAGCCATGCTTTTCCTTAACATTTTGGTGATGGGCTTAACAAGGGCTGCAAAATCTGGGACAAACCTCCGAACAAAGTTTATCCTTCCCAGGAAACTCTGAAGGGCTTTCTTGTGGCTAGGCAATGGCAGAGCTCTTATGGCTTCAACCCTCTCTGGATCAATTGCTAATCCTTCCTTGGAGACAATATGGCCAAGGAGCTTCCCTTCATGTGCAAGAAAGATGCACTTCTTAGGATTCAAAGACACTCCAAACTTTCTACACCTCTGAAACACTTGCCTGAGGTGAAAGAGATGGTCTGCTGCATTCTTTGAGAAGACAGTAATATCATCTAGGTATATCAGCACTATCTTGTTGATCAAGCCTTTGAATGCCATATCCATAGCTCACTGGAATGTTGCTCCGGCGTTCGACAGTCCAAATGGCATCTTCTTGTAAGCATATGTGCCCCATTTGGTTGTGAAGGCTGTCTTGAACTGGTCTTCCTCCTTCACCATAATCTGATTGAAGCCTGAGTAACCATCAAGTAGTGAAAACCTTTCTGAACCAGCTACGACCTGCAATATTTGCTCCATGGAAGGGAGTGGATAATGGTCCTTGAGAGAGGCTCTATTCAAATCTCTGAAGTCAACACACAGTCTGATCTCTCCACTCTTCTTTCTGACTGGAACTAAGTTGGCAACCCAACTAGAATGCTTGATTGGGAATATGATTCTTGATTCAATCAGCTTGTCCAATTCTTTCCTCATGAGAGGCTCCATGTGTGGATTGACTGGTCTCTGTTTCTGCCTGACAGGCTTAGTATTTGGATCCAATTCGATGGTATGCTGAGCTAAGTTGGGATTGAAACCTTTCAAGTCTTCATAGCTCCAAGCAAACACGTCAGGGAATTCTTGACATAGCTGTATGAACTCACACCTTTCTTGCTCAGTTGTCATCTTTCCAATTTGCAATGGCTTGTTCTCTTCTACCAAGATGGATACCGAATCTTCTCTCTTGACCTGAATGTTTGCTTTTCCTTTCTAAACTGATCATTGGGGTTAAAAATGGACTCCAAAGTGATAAGTCCTTTGGGCAGCTTGTCAGTTCTCAGCTGTATCACTTGGTCACCATATTGCTGTTCCAACTTCTCTTGATTCTTAGCTGAGAACTCAGCTTCTTCTTGCAAGAAGTGGATGATTTGCTGGTCATTCTCAAATACCTGCCAACTGACATTGTTATCCGGCACTGAAGGCCTCACAATCACGTGGATGTTTGGCTGTACCTTATCTTGTTGAATGTTTTCTACAATGTCAAAGGCTGCCCCTCTGCTTTGCTGAAGCTTTGTCGGCGACTTGATTCTCTTTCCTAGGATGGCTTTGATGCAAAACCCTCAAAATCTTCCATGAGGTCCCACACCCTGTTCTTGTAGCATCGAGTAGATCATTTTTGGCAGCATGCTTTGTCCCTTGACTTGATTTACAATCAATTCACTGTCCCCAAAAACTTGCAAGTTCTTTATTTTTCTCTTGATTGCCCAATGCATCCCTTGCACCAAGGCTTCATATTCAGCAGTGTTATTGGAGCATGCAAATTGAAATCTAAAAGCTGAATAATACTTTACTCCTTGAGGTGAAATAAGCACGGCTCCACCTCCTGCACCTTGTCTACTCCTTGATCCATCAAAAAACAGCTGCCACACCTCATTGTCATCCTTGTGGTTTGGCTTGGTGATGCTAGGAATAGGTTGACTTTCTTCGTGTATACAATAGACTCCTAGCTTCAGATTCTTCTATTCCTTGATAAGGATCAAAAGCATGTACCTTGTTTGCCCATTCATCAAGAGTTAGATCTGGGATGTTTCCAACTTTAGTGTCAGTTTCATCCGTGTTTGGGTGATCTTCTTGATCAAATGCTGAGCAATTGGCATTAATCTGACTTGGAGTATAGGGCTCAATGTGGAAGTTTGCAATAGGTTCTGACCTAATTGTAGCCTTAGTTCCATACCTTGTTCTGAATAGCATGTGTGACCAATCAGCGGACAAATATCCCCCAATCTTGGCAGTGAAGTCCCTTGATAAACATAGGGCAAAGAGTGGTGGAAGGTCTATGACTGATATATCTTGTAAGACAACAACATTTGGACATGCATGCAAGGTAAGACTCAAATTTCTAATCACTCCAACTGTTGCTATTGCTGTCCCATCCAGCTGCACTACTCCCTTAGATGTTATTTCATACTGGAGCCCTAACTGATCAGCTATCTGTTTAGGCATTACTGAGCTACTTGCCCCGGAATCTATCATGCAATTATGCACTAGCTGATTTCCAATGATTAACGAAACATAAAAAGGGGGAGGCTTCAGCATTCTACCTTGTTGTGCTCCATGATTTCCTTCAGGCTGGGCAGCATTTGTGAGCACTTTGTCTTGCATCTGCTGATTCGAAGCTGGCCAGTCCTTCATGGCAGCTTGCAGCAGATCTCTTTGGCCTGGGATGGATAGGGATTCCCACATAGATATATTGACGTTTGTCTTCTTCATCTGATCAATGATACTGAATGGTGATGAAGGATCTCTCTGCTGTCCCTTGGTTTGCACATTTACTCCTTGTATGTGGGCAGCAACAGCTGGCATTTGAGTTGGCCTAGGGGCTGTTCTTGGCTGCCCTTGTGCATTTGAAATGGGACTTTGCTTGCCAATCATTTGTGGAGCCATGGAAGGTTGTGGATTGGCTGGGGCTAATGGCTGCTCTTCACCCAAATTTCTCCTTTTTGACCTTGTGTTTGCTGCAACACCTTGAGAAACTGCCTGGTTCATGCCACAAAAATCCTCTGCTTGCCAATTTACCAATGTGGTGTCATTTGGGGCTGATTGTTGTTGGAATGTTTCTTGTTGTTGGCTGTTTTCTTGACTGTTCTCACCCTCCACACCAGTAGTTGTTACCATTAAAGCTTGAGTCAAAGCACCATTGAAGCACATGGATTGATTATGAGGCTCATTACATGGAAAACACCAATCATACTCCTGGGCAATGTTGTTTTGTGCTGGTACTAATGCCTTAGAGGCAGATATGGCATTTGGATTATAGGGCTGGAATGGTCTATTGGCAGGAGGCCTTGTTTGATTCATATTTGCAGCTGGATTAGGTGGCCTTTGAGGCTGATATGGCTGCCTATTAGGTTGAGCTTGAGGCTGATATGAAGGTCTAAAACCTTGAGCTTGCTGTCTCTTGAGTGTGACCAGCTCATTGCCTAGATTTTGCAATTGCTTCATGACCTCTTGAAGCTCATTTGGGGCACTTGGAGATGAAGTGGAGGCTTCATTTGAACTCTGATTTCTAGGAGTGGGAATAGGAGCTAAGACAGGTGCTTGACTAGCACTTGGGCTCTCTAAACTTGGATATAATGGCATTGGAGGCCTAGGAGCCAGTTTACCAGCTTGAATAAGACAGTTTTCAGCTCTAATGGCAATGCTATAAGCAGCAGGTAAGGTTGTGCCTCCCATTGATTGAATTAACATAGAAATATCAGAATTCAAAGCTTTAAGATAGTAGAGAAAAGCACCTTCTGCTGTTGGCCTGACTGCCACTGGAATCCTATCCCAAGACCTTTGAAATCTGAAGTTGAAGTCAGTCAGCTGCTCGTTGGGGGCTCTCTTGATAGTTGTCAATTGTTCTAGAAGAGACAAGTTGTCTCCCTTCTCTCCAAACTGCTCATGGAGAACTATGCACAACTGATTCCAATTTGTGATAGAACCAGCTTCAAGGCTTCTGAACCATTGCAATGCCTTCCCTTTGAATGATGATGCCAGCAGTTTGACAGCCACATCCATTTCATTTATCTCATGGATTGCACAGATGTTAGCAATGTCTTTGACATGATCACCAGGAGTGGTATGATTTTCTCCAGTAAAAAATGGAATGTTCTTCAACGCTGCAATTGGAACTGGATTCTGTGCATTGAGGGCAAGTGGGCTGCTGCCAGTGAAATTGACAAAGGGATTTGCTGGTTGCGCCATTCTGATTGGTCGAAGGACTCTTGAATCTTTTGAATGAAAGGCCGAGCGGGTGGAGGAGTTGAGAGAGTTCTGTTTGGTGGAGATGGAGACCTTTGAATCCTTCTTCCTCTTTGCCTTCTTCTTGGAGATAATTGCAGGTATTCAAACAACACTTCTTCTTCTCCAACTCTTGACCTTGTGATTCTTCTCATAAGCTTTCAGGCCTGCGCTGCTTTGAAACCAGTTGATCTTCCTTTTGGAGTCGCCAGATATGTGAATAATAGCTTTTTTCAAGCAAGAAAATTGCAGCAGATTCATATCAACTTTGCTGCAATAAAATGAGACCTCTAGGTCCCACCGGGCGTGCCAAAACTGTTGATGCAAAATCACAGCACCCCTAGGTGCAGATCAAGTTTCTAGGTTGATCACTTGGCATCCAGTGTGATTGCATAACATTGAATCCTTTCTCCAAGTGTGGGACTTGAAAAAATGAGAAAGGATTCTCCAGAGAAGGCTGGTTCCTATTCCTCTGTTCAGATGCACACGAAATATGCGAGAGGTTTTCTCAAAACCTAATCTAATCTGCCAAGGAGACAAGGTAAGAAGATGCATAAAATAAATCTAAGCTAATAGAGGTGATGCACCGGGAATGAAGAACACCTATTTTTCCAGGTAAACACGAGACCATTTGAATGTGATATAAGATCATGCACGAGATGACAAAACCTGCGGTGAAAGACCGGGAGGATGCAAAAAGAACACGAGAGGGTGAGAATCATCCACGAGACATGCATTATTTGCTCCAAAGATTGATACAATACACTACTGAGAATGCCATGAGGTAGAATAGTATTACAGTTCAAATGAGAGGTTCGAACTCCACAAATTCTCTGAGGAGAAGAAGGGAGAGGCAAAAGCAGAAAAATGTTCGACCTTTGAAAAGAAGCTCCTCTTTTCAATATATAGAAAGAATGAGAGAGGAAAGAGAGAGGAAAGCCAAATCTACCCCAACCACCTCCGAGTTGCATTCAATTCATCTCATCATGGCGAAGCGGTGGATCTGGCAAAATGCGGCGGGCTGCCTATGACGAAGCGTGGAAGCCTGCTGCTGCATTAAAGTTGTTTGTTGAAGCATTACTTACTTGTTATTTCGTGCCAGAGAGTGTTTCTTGATTTTCTCTCTCCAAACTGAACCAAAATGCAAGATTGACCCTGGAATCGTGTAGAGAATCTCACAAGCTTTCCGTTGATATAAGGAACGTGCAAATCCGAGCTCTGGATCAAAAGATATGACAATCTGAAGATTTAGGGCACGGAACAGACCAAGACGGATTTTGAAATATTTTCCCGCGCTTCGCCACCTGGACGACACGTGGCAGGCTCTGATTCACTGAGCAACTCTCTCTCCTCCACCTCTCGGCGGGCTTTCTTTTGAAATTTCCTTGTGGGCCCTAGCTGGGACACGTGGCGCAATTTTATTGGTTCGGGTCAGTGCTCGAGACTTCGCCCTTTGACTTTTTGACCTTTTTCTCCTTGTGACACGTGTCGTGATCTGGCTGGTTCTCACCCCTTTCGGCTCCTTCGCGTCTTTTTGTCCCATTTGTCCCACTTTGTTTCGGACTGTTTGTGCTCATTTCGGCCGATCCGGGCCGTTCGGTCTTTTTTCCCATTTGTCCCACTTTGTTTGGCCCGAAACAGGATTCGTTTTGCTCATTTCCCAGTTTGCTTGATCCGACTTGATTCTTCAGGTCTTTTTGTCCCATTTGTCCCACTTTGTTTCGGACTGTTTGTGCTCATTTCGGCTGATCCGGCCGGTTCGGGTCTTTTTGTCCCATTTGTCCCACTTTGTTTCGGACTGTTTGTTTTCTCATTTTGGGATGATCCGGCGGTTTCGCGTCTTTTTGTCCCATTTTCCCAAATGCTTTTGCCGCCTTTGGAGGCTTTTCAGCCGATCCGCACCTTGATCCCAAATGTCCCAATTACTCCTAGGACTAGGACTTAGCGATTTTCACAATTTTTCTGGATCGACCTACTACAGAAGCTGCAAAACTCTTATGCATGTTATCAAAATTTACCACAGGGGAAATTTTGACAACAGTGATTTAATCAATTTTAAGATATTTTATGCACTTAAGGTTTCCTAATAACTTCATCATCAAATAGGAAATTTCTTCCCCTTTACGAAAATGTAAAGAAGTCCTTCTAACTCTCTATATTTTGCAAGTTATGGGCCGTCGGGCCTTGGAGGATTTTTGCCAAATGTGGTTGGCTAGTGGCACAGGAAGACTTTTCACCATGAGAAGATTGCGGAGTGGCGGGAGACATCTTGGCACTTTGTAGTTTTTTGCTAAAAGTCACAATTTACAATTGTAGGCCCATGAGCCCACGAAGGATCTTTGCGCTAAAATAAGGAAAAAATCCTAAGGCTCCTCACATTTTGTAAAGGGACACGCACCATGCTTCAAGTCAAAGCGGAAGGTGGGTCATGGAGGCAGTCTAAATTTTTGGATTTTATTTTGAAAAGGCATAAAGTAGAAAAGTAAGTTGCACCTCCGCCAACACCCAGAGAAGCCACATGTTAGGCCTTTGTCAATTGTGTGGAAGCGAGCCGTCGGGAAACTTTGGAAATTTTACAACTTTTACAAATAACACAAATTCAATTTTGGCCCATGGAGGCTTTTGGGAAAAAGTGAATTTCAGGCCTGTGGGGCTATGGGAGGTTTTTTTATAATTTTGCATTTTTTTGCAAAAGGTACCAAAGTGAATTTTGGGCCTGTGGATTCATTTTGTAAAACTGGTTTTTTTGCCATTTTTGTACGGATTTGATTCAAATATTCAAATGGGCATATCTTTCAATCCAGTGCTCGAAATTCAACAAATTTGGTACCATTACAAAGGTCTCGACCTCCTCTACACCATGGAATCCTAAAAATTAATTTTGACAAGGTTAGGTGGGTGAAAAATAGGAAAACATCTTTCCTACCATTAATGTATGATCTACTTACTTTAAAAACTAGATCATATTTGATTTGATCTACCCTTCTTCCTTCTTCAACATGCCAAATAGACATGGAGAGCCAGACTTGACCAGATTATAGGAAGATTTGCAGGCATTGATGGTTGGTGGTTGAGCTTCCAAATTATATTTCCGCCTCCTTTCTTCTCCTCTCTTTGCTTCATCTATAAAGGTAAGAGCTTGGCTCATTGTAAAGGGTTGGACATTTTTGCTTTGCACCCTCCCTTCTTCTCTTTCCCATAAGTGGATTTGTGGAGTCCAAGCCTCCCATTCAAATTGTAATGCAAGTTTGTGCCTCTTGGCCATTGTAATGCACTGTATCAACTTTTGAGCAATAATGCATGTTTGTGGATGATTTTTAACCCTCTCTTGTGTTCATTGTCTCCTTTATGATCTCTCATTGCAATCCTAGTTATTTTTGCATGGTGATTGTATGCATGTTTATGGTTTGTGTTTTTGTAAGCAGTGTTCAACATTCCTTTGGTGCATCACCTTGTTAGTTTAGGTTTATTTTCTTACATCTTCTTAACCCCTGTATCCTCCTGGAAAGTTAGAGTAGGTTTTAGAGTAGATCCTCTAATATGAATGTGTGCACTGAATAGAGGAATAGGAATCAGCCTTCATCTCAGAAGATCTCTCTCATTTCAAAGTCCCACACTTTGAGAGATGCTCCATGTTATGCAATCACATTGAAAGTATCAACCCATCGAGTTGTAGACATTCAGGGGTGTTGTGATTTTGCACTAACAATTTTGGCATGCTCGGTGGGACCAAGAGGTCTCCATTTTTACTTGCAGCAAGATTGATGTGCACTTGTAAGTTTTCAGCTTGTAAGGAGCTTTGAAATTACACATCTAGTGACTCCACAAGAGGTAGAGTCCACTTGTTTCAACAGACTCAAGTTTGGTAGATTCATGAGAATAATTTAGACTAGATCAAGAACTAGAGAAGAAGGATTATTTGTCTATTTGCACTTGTCCCCAGATAGAGAGGAGAGGGAAGAAGAGCTCAAAGGTATCCATCTCCACCAAATAGAACTTTTCAACACCTCCCCTGGTAGGCCTTTCATTCAATCAACAAGGGTTCTTAGGCCAATCGAATGGCACAACCCAATCCCTATGTCAACTTCACTGGAAGCATCCCACTTGCTCTCAATGCACAAAATCCAGTTCTAATTGCAGCATTGAAGAGCATTCCATATTTCACTAGAGAGAACCAAACTACTCCTAGTGACCACATTCAAGACATTGCAAATGTCTGTGCAATTCATGAAATCATTGAGATGGACATTGTAGTCAAATTTTTAGCCTCTTCATTCAAGGGTAAATCTTTGCAATGGTTTAAGAGTCTAACAACAGGATCTATTCAAAATTGGGACCATCTGTGCATAGCTCTTCACAATCAATTTGGAGAAAAGGGGGATAACCTATCTCTATTGGAACAATGACAACAATCAATAAGAGGATCCTAATGAACAATTGATTTATTTCAACTTCATATTTCAAAGGACATTGGATAGGATTCCATTGGCCGTGAGACCAATAGAAGGTGCTTTCCTATACTTTCTTAAAGCTTTAAATTCTGATATTGCTATGATGATTCAATCCATGGGAGGTGTAACTTTACCTCGCATCCTATAACATTTCTATTAGAGCTGAAAATTTTTTATCCAAGCTGGTAAACTTGCACCTAGGCCACCTATGCCTCTATATCTAGAATTAGGAGCTCCAAGTACTAGTCAAACACCCACATTAGCTCCCATTCCTGCTCCAAGAAATCAAAATTCAACTGAAGCTTCTACTTCATCTTCCAGTACCTCAAATGAGCTCTAAGAAGTCATGAAGCAACTACAAATTTGGGTAATGAGTTGGTGACACTTAAGAGGTAGCAAGATCAAAATTTTAGATCATATCAGCCCCAAACCCAACCCAATAGACCCCCATATCAGCCTAACAGGCCACCTATTCAAGCTACAAATCAGAACCAAGTAAAACCTCCTACTAATAGACCATTCTAGCCTTACAATCCTAATGTTGCATCAACATATAGAGCCTTAGTACCAATGCAAAATAACATGGCTTAGGAATATGACTGGTGTTTCCCATGCAATCAACCTCATAACTAGTCAATGTGTTTTAATGGTGCTTTGAATCAAGCTTTGATGGTGACAAAAACTGGTGTAGAATAAGAAACAAGCCAAGAAGTAAATCAGTAACAGGAACATCTCAACAAGAGGAACCTCCAAATGAGACCAAACTTGTAAATTGATAGGCTGAAGATTTTGTGGTATGAATCAAGCACCTTCTCAAAGTGTAGCACCAATATACATGGTCCAAGAGGAGGAACATTGGAGAAGGAAAATCATCAAATTTAAGTAATCCACAACCCTCCATCACTCCACAAGGTGTTAGCAATCAAAGTGCAGCTCTCAATGTGTAGGGGCAACCCAAGCCACCTCTAGACTAGCTCAAGTGTTAGTTGTAACAACCCATGTGCAAGAGAAGAATATGCAAGGCAAAAAGGGAAACAGAGAGATAGCTCATCTCCATTCAACATCATTGAGAAGATGAAGAGGACAAATGTAAACATCTCAATGTGGGATTCATTGGCTATCCCAGGACAAAGAGACCTATTGCAAGCTGCTATGGAAAATTGGTCAACATCAAATCAGTCACCCAATCAACAAGAGAAAGTTCTTACCAATGCAGCTCATCCTAAAGGAAATCATGGAGGAAAACAAGGTAAAAATTTGAAGCCCCCACCATTCTATATCTCATTGATCATTGGAGATAAATTGGTGCATAATTGCATGATTGATTCTGAGAGCAAGTAGCTTTGTGATGCCAAAACAAATAGTTGATCATTGGGTCTTCAATATGAAGTCATTTCCAAAGGTGTGGTGCAATTGGATGGGAAAACAAGTAAAACAGTTGGAGTAATCAAATATTTGAGCCTCACATTGCATGCATGCCCTAATGTGATTATCTTGCAAGATGTATCAATCATAGACTTGCCACCACTCTTTGCATTGTGTTTGTCAAGAGACTTCACTGCTAAAATTGGAGGCTATTTTTTTGCTGATTGGTCACACATGTTATTCAAAACAAGGTATGGAGCTAAGGCTACAATCAATCTGAGCCTAATTACAAATTTCCATATTGAGCCTCATACACCGAGTCCAATCAATGCAAATTGTTCAACATTTGATCAAGAGGATTATCCAAGCACCCATGAAGCTAATACCAAGGTTGGATGTATTCCAGACTTGACTCTTGATGAATGGGAAAATAAAATACATGCTTTTGACCCTTACAAAGAAATGGAGGAATCTGAGCTAGGAGTTTATTGTTTGCATGAAGAGAATCATCCTCTCCCTAGCATCACCAAGCCAGACCACAAGGATGATAATGAGGTATGATAGTTATTATTTGATGGCTCAAGAAGTAGGCAAGGTGTAGGAGGAGGAGATATGCTTGTTTCACCTCAAGGCACAAAGTATTACTCAGCTTTTCCATTTCCAGTTTTCTTGCTCAAACAACATAGATTGAGTATGAGGCTTTGATTCATGGACTTCATTGGGCCAGGAGGAGAGGCATTAAGAATCTGCAAATATTTGGTGATAGTGAGCTGATTGTGAACCAAGTCAGAGGACAAAATGCTGCTAAGAATGATCTATTGAAGAACTAAAAAAATAGGGTATGGGATCTCATTGAATATTTTGAAGCTTTTAACATCAATTCCATTCCAAGAAAGAAGAATGAAGCAATAGACAGACTGGCAGAAATTGGGGCAGCATTTGATGTTGTAGAAAGTATCAAAAGTGAAAATCTCAACCTCATATCAAGGTGGTTGTGAGGCCAGCTGTCCTATAACAACAACACAAGTTGGAAAGTCTTCGAGAATGATTAGAAAATTGTCAATTTTCTACAAGAAGAAGCTGAGTTCTCCTCTCCAAAAACCAAGACAAATTGGAACAACAATATGGTGACCAAGTGGTGCAGCTGAGAACCAACAAATTACCAAAAGGTCTTGTGACCTTGGAGTCAATCTTCAACCCAAATGATCAGTTCCGGAAGGAAAAGGAAAACATTCAAGTAAAGGGTGAAGATTTAGAGCCCATTTCAATAGATGAAGGCAAGACATTACAAATTGGCAAAGTAAGTACTCCACAAGAGAAAGCTGAATTTGTTCAACTTTGTCAAGAATTCCTAGATGTTTTTGCATGGACTTATAAGGATTTAAGAGGTTTCAACCCAAGATTGGCTGAGCATACAATTGAATTAAAACCTGAATCCAAGCCTTTCAGATAGAAGCAAAGGCCAATAAACCCTCACATTGAACCTCTCATGAGAAAAGAGTTGAACAAGCTAATTGAGGCCAGCATCATCTTCCCTATCAAGCATTCAAGTTGGGTTGCAAACTTGGTGCCTGTGAGGAAAAGAAATGGAGAAATCAGATTGTGTGTAGACTTTTGTGATCTAAATAGAGCATCACTCAAGGATCACTATCCACTTCCTTCAATGGAACAAATCTTATAGGTTGTAGCTAGTTTTGAAAGGTTTTCATTGTTAGATGGATACTTAGGCTATAACCAGATAATGGTGAAAGAAGAAGATCAGTTCAAGACAACCTTCACTACAAAATGGGGTACATATGCTTATAAGAAGATGCCATTTGGAATGTCAAATGTCGGAGCAACATTTCAAAAGCTATGGACATGGCATTCAAAGGATTAATCAACAAGATAGTTCTGGTGTATCTAGATGATATCACCGTCTTCTCAAAGAATGTTGCAGACCATCTCTTCCACCTCAAGCAAAGTATTTCAGAGGTGTAGAAGGTTCAGTGTCATTGAATCCAAAGAAGTGTGTATTCTTGGCACATGAGGAAAATTTTTGGGCCACATTGTCTCAAGAGAAGGGTTAACAATTGATCCTGAAAGAGTTGAAGCCATCCAAAAACTTCCATTGCCACAACATAAGAAATATCTCCAAAGATTCTTGGGAAGAATAAACTTTGTTCATAGATTTGTGCCTAATTTTTCCACTCTTGTGAAGCCTTTAACAATGATGTTGAAGAAGATTCTTGCATTTAAATGGACAGTAGAAGGAAAAGAGAGTTTTGAGGCCATCAAGCATGCAATATCACATAGGATCTAACTCTTATCAACCCAGAATTCTCAAAGGACTTCATGTTGTATGCTTTTGGAGGATCAAGCACAATCTCAGCTATCTTGGTACAACTAAATAGAGAAGGATCAGAGCAGCCCATAGCATTCTTCAGTGAGCCTGGAAGATTACAAAGTAAGGTATTATTTTATTGAAAATCATGTCCTTTTTGTCATTAGGAGTTTGAAGAAGTTTAGACACTTGGTCTCGAACAACAAGATCCAACTATTAGTGTCTCATGTTGGTGTCAAGGAATTTCTCCTAAACAAGGACTTGAATGAGAAGAGAGCAGGTTGGATCACCCGATGTAATGGAATATGACATTGAAATAAAAGTGACCAAGCTAGTTCATGGAAAATGTTTGTGTGAGAAACTCACTTCTAAATCACATGATGAGTCAAAAGGAGAGAAGAGGCTATCCTGCTACTATAGAATGATCAAGAGCAGCTAGCTAACTATGCACCCATTCCATGTTGGACTCAAGCCTTGGTGCATTATTCTCCAAATAGGTTTATGCCCTCCAAGGAATGGCAAAGAAAGAGAGATACTTTAGATTACAATCCATCCCATATGTGCTTATTGGTGGTGTCTTGTTCAAGAAATACATCAATAGTGTTCTATTGAGGTGCATTGGGACATGCCAAATTGAGAGGGTGTTATATGAGTTCCATGATGGAGAATTAGGAGGCCACTTTTTCCTTGAATAAAAGCTCTCAAAATCATGAAAGATGGTTACTATTGGCCTACGATGTTTAGTGATTGCTACTCATGGATCAAGAAATGCAAAAAAGTGTGCATTCTTCATAGGGAAGGAAAAGTTAGCAGCCCTTCCCCTTCATCCAATTTCAGTAGATCATCCATTCATGCAATGGGGATTAGACTTCATTGGAGTGATTAACCCAAATTCAAGTCAAGGCCACAAGTGGATACTTATAGAAATAGACTATTTCACCAAGTGGACTGAAGCAGTGGCACTTAAGGAGGAAAATGAATCCAATATCTTGGATTTCTATGAAGGGATAGTCACTAGGTTTGGAGTCCCTACCACTATCATATCAGATAATGCATTGGCATTCCTTGGTACAAGGATCATTGAAATGGGCTGTCAAGAATGGTGTATACCTCAGCACTTCATCAAACTATTACCCTCAAGGTAATGGCCAAGCAGAGTCCACAAACAAGAACCTACTAAGAATTATCAAAAGGAACTCTTGATGAAAATCAAAGAACTTGGCACAAAAAGCTCAAATCAGCTCTATGGGTTGATAGGATCACACCCAAGAGATCTACAGTAATTCTCCCTACAAGTTGGTATATGGGAAAGAGGTAGTGTTGCCTATATCATTAGAGCTTCCCACATTGGAACTCATGAAGTAGTTATAGTTATCTGAGTTTGAGCCTATGGAAATTAGGTATGTAAAGCTAATGGGAGTAGAAGAAGAAAGATAACATGCAATGCAGATCATGGAGAAAGATCAAGCATTGATCAAGAAGATCTTTGATAAGAAAGAAAGAACAAGGACCTTTCAAGAGGGGGACTTAGTTCTAAAGTGGGATGCAGATCGGGAAAAACCAGGAAGGCATTCCAAGTTTGATGCCATTTGGAGTGGCCCCTACATGGTCATAGGATGTAAAAGTAGCAATGCCTTCCAATTGTCTACATTGGATGGTGAAGAATTGTAGATTCTAGTCAATGGGATCTACCTCAAACACTACTACTAAAAGGAAAATTTCTCACCCTTGTAAATATTAGCCTAGGTTTTCAATTTCTCCAAGTGTGTATGCACATTGTCTTGTTATAGTTTAGGTTTCAATTCCCTAAGTGCTTTGGTGCACATGCTCTATTACTTTTGGTGTATGCTTGTATATAGTTCATCTCACTCATGGAAGAGACTTGTGGCCACAAGAAATTAAATATGTAGAGTATCCATATTGGAGTAGGTCTAGATGTTTTCATTGCACTCCAATAGATCAGGTTTGTAGAAAATCAAATGAGAGAGAATTTTCCGGTTTCAAGACAACTCTCTACTCTCACAAATCTTGAATCCAAGATTCTCTTGCAAAGATAAGAGTACATATAGCGGAAGGTAGTTCCAGACTAAATTTTAAATTACTAGGTAGACTCCATGCCCAATGGATTGCTACAAGAAACTGATCTTTCCACCTAGCAGGTAGATGTCCCCTATGAGTCGCCAAATTGTTATCCAAAATAAGCTCATGCTTATTTTTGGTTAACTACCCCCTTTTTCTCCTTTAGTGCTTCAATCTGATTTTTAGATATTTTAAGCACTTAAGGTTTCCTGAAAACATCTTCATCAGATAGGAAATTTCTTCCCCTTTCCGAAAATGTAAATAAGTCCTTCTAACTCTTCATATTTTGCAAGTTACGGGCCAGTGGGCCTTGGAAGGATTTTTGCCAAATGTGGGCCGGCGGGCTGGGGAAGACTTTTCACCATAGGAAGATTGTGGAGTGGCGGGAGACATCTTGGCACTTTTTAGTGTTTTCACTAAAATGCACATTTTACAATTGTGGGCTCGTGAGCCCGTGGAGGATCTTTGCGCCAAAAGAAGGAAAAAAATGCCTAAGGCCCACAAAGGGACACATGGCCATCCTTCAAGTCAAAGTAGGAAGGCGGGTCGTGCGAAGCAAGTATGAATTTTTGGATTTTGTTTTGAAATGGCATAAAGTATAAAATTAGTCAACACCTCCACTGATGCCCAAAGTAACCACATGTCAGGCCTTTGTTAGCTTTGGGGAAGCGCAGGAAGCGATCATTAGGGAAACTTTGGAAATTTTGCAACTTTGCAACTTTATCAAATAGCGCAATTTCAATTTTGGGCCCATGAGAATTTTTTTGCAAAAGTGAATTTTGGGCCTACGGGGAAGCATGAGGAGGTTTTATAATTTTGCATTTTTGTGCAAAAGGTGCCAAAGTGAATTTCGGGCCCATGGATCCATTTTGCAAAACTAGTTTTTTACCATTTTTGTATGATTCGATTCAAATATTCAAATGGGCATATCTTTCGATCTAGTGCTCAAAATTCAACAAATTTGGTACCATTGGAAAGGTCTCGACCTCCTCTACACCATGGAAGCATGAAAATTTAATTTTGACAAGGTTATGTGGGTGAAAAATAGGAAAACATTTATTTCCTGCCATTAATGTATGATCTGATTGCTTCAACAACCAGATCATATTTGATTTGATCCGCCATTCTTCCTTCTTCAACATGCCAAAAAGACATGGAGAGCCAGACTTGACATATTGTAGGTGGATTTGCAGGCATTGATGGCTGGTGGTTGAGCTTCCAAATCAGATTTCCCACCTCCTTTCCTTCTCCTCTCTTCAGCTTCATCTATAAAGGTAAGAGCTTGGCTCATTGTAAAGGGTTGGACATTTTCTACTTTTTGCACCCTCCCTTCTTCTCTTTCCGTAAGTGAATTTGTGGATTCCAAGCCTCCCATTCAAATTGTAATGCAATTTTGTGCCTCTTGGCCATTGTAATGCATTGTATCAACTTTTGGAGCGATAATGCATGTTTGTGGATAATTTTTAACCCTCTCTTGCATTCATTGTCTCCTTTCTAATCTCTCATTGTAGTCTGGTTATTTGTGCATGGTGATTGTATGCATTTTTATGGTTTGTGTCTATTTGCAAGTAGGTGCTCAACATTCCTTTGGTGCATCACCTTGTTAGTTTAGGTTTTTTTCTTGCATCTTTTTAACCTTGTCTCCTTGGAAAGTTAGAGTAGTTTTAGAGTAGATCCTCTGCAATATGAATGTGTGCACCTGAATAGAGGAATAGGAACCGACCTTCATCTGGAGAGCTCTCTTGATTTCAAATTCCCACACTTTGAGAGATGATCTATGTTATGCAATCACATTAAAAGTCTCAACCCATCGAGTTATAGAGATTCAAGGGTACTTGTGATTCTACACTAATAGTCACAAGTACTCTACCTATTACGATTCACCCTAAAATCTTAACACGGATTTATTTTTCATCAATTCCTTGTTTCATACAATATTTTACTTGGTAGGCCAAGGCGTAATGCCATGCAAGTAGTTCCTTCTACCATATATCATTGTGTTAAATTAGTACATGAGGGTATTGAATATACTATTTTTCATGAATTTCATCTATACAAATATTACAACCATGATCTAAATACTACACTTCCTACTCCAAGAACTGATACTACTAATGAACCAAAAATGATGGATAATCTAGATCATTTACCACCACTTGAAGGTGTCATTTACATGATAGACACGTCTCATCCATAGCATTGCCTCATCCACCGACTACTACTACCATGATTCCTTATCAGGGGCATTATTAGGAATTTCGAGTGTATCGAGAGGGGGGTTGATGAGAGTTGATAAAATTCTTCAATCAATTTCCTATTCCTTAATTTTTTAGTGTTAAATTATATTGATTTTCATAAGCATGTATTATCAATCATGAGAGATAAAGAGAGAAATAAACACACATACACATGAGGAGACAAGATTTAATATGGGAAACCATTCTCAGGACAAAAACCATTGAAACAAGAGAACTAACTTAGACTTAGACAATTGTCCTTCAGAGTTACAAAATGGAGCTACAAATCCAATAATTTAACCAAGCAACCACCCAAACTTTGACAAGCTACAAATTATCCATAAGCCACAATACCCAAATTTAGTACAACACCCATTGGACTTTAGTAAACCACTACTTACAAGGAGGATTCAGCCCCCTGTAATTTAATCAACCACCTTTGATCATTTGTAAGACACTACTTATAAGGAGGCTACAACCCCCTATGATCTAAGCATTTACTTAGAAAAATTTACAAACAATTTGATCATATAGCTTTTATATTGCTTATACAATGGATTATGACCACTCTTCTCTTGCTCTCTTCATTCACTCTTTAGGAATAGATATTCAATATTTTCCTTACCTCTCTTTTTCTAGTCTTTCCTCTCAAACATTAATTTGATTTGGTTTTTTTACTTGATGGATTTTTATCTTTCAGCACACATAGCCATCCTCTCTTTCAACAATAGCTATTAATTATATATCAATGTCTCCTTTAGCACATTTCTCTCTTCTTGTTTTACTAATAAATCTTCATTTGATGGCTTTGTCTTCTTCCTCTCTCTTGAAAAACACTCTACTCAGCTACGCATCTCTCTCCTTCATCAACATTACTTATCATTTAAAATTTGAGCTTAAATAGATAAGTATTACTTTCCTTTCCCGTCTCTTGGTGTTTCATGATTTTTAATTACTCTTAACATGCACAAATGAACACAAAAAATGTTACAAAACTACCTTCTAATAATAAATATAGTTATACTGACATTTAATTAAAATATTCCCTTTCTGACAATCATTTATACCTCCAAATTTGGAATTTTCTATTTCATGGCATAGAGGATGAAACAAGATTTCCAAAAAGTCCAAAGAAAATGTGCCACCTGGAGCGAAATATAGTACAATGTGGGTTTCCAACCCCCAATTACTTCTCTTGGCATTTGGTTTGTGGGTTCTAACTCCCAACAACATAACAACTTCAAAGTGGGTTTGAAAATCCCAACAACTTTGCAGCTTTAATGTGGGTTTTCACAACTTCTTTTTTAGGTTTTTCTTTGACCATTTCTTGAAGTTGTTCCCTATTGTATTCTTGACTTAATCTCCTTCCATTGTCTTCTTTATGGTGTTTTGGAGTGACTTTACTTTGGGTTTTGGGATCCCATTACTTGGAGTTATGGATCACCAAATCTCCATAATAAACAATCCTTTTTCAAGGTTTACGATATGCCTTTACTTGAACTTTAGGGACTACTCTAGTTGCAATCTTAGCACTTTGTGTATCTATAATACACTCTTCAATCCTTATTTTTATTTTATTTTCAGGTCATAATCTCATGTAGAGATCTCAAGTTTTTGTGAAACATGTTCCACCTGCATCTTGTTCTCCTGGCTCCTCAAACTCCAACACTTAACTCCCATTTCTCTATTTCACGGGTTGACTTACAGAGAACTAAGTATCACTTGGAACTTGTGCACTCATAGTCTCCCATGACCACATCTATCATCGATACACAATACATTAAATTGTTTATAGTTCGAGATCAACGTACCATGTGGAGAATAGATGTTCTGGGAACTCATTCCATTCAATCACTTTATACCTAAAACACTTGTCCAACCCAGAATACACCAATGCTTTCACCCTTCGGTCCAAACCGGCTTGTGATGAACATTGATTTACTTAGAACTATGTCACTTAGGTATTTTGTGCTTAATACACCCGATTTATCTATAAAAACACAAACCTTTGTTCTGCTGCCCCAAGACCAATGCAGGGAACTCCAATTCTCGGGGAACTAGCTCCATCCTCACCACGTATGTCTACAATACACTAAAATTCAACATACTCAATTTTTTCAATTTTTTCTAATTATTGGATTTTTTTACTTTCTCTAACCAAACCTTGCATGAGTACTTAGAACATATGAAAATGAATTTTAGACCTATAAATTAACTGATCCAAGTGTACCAACATTTTCAATATCTTCAGTGGACTTCTATTTCATTTACCAAGCTTATAGTCTTATGAAATCATCCTCGAATGCGCTTCAACCATCCTAAGATCATTACACACCATTGAAACAACTTTCATCCATCAATGCCATAATCATCCCTTGGTTCAACCATATCATTTTCCTTCTTGAACTAGATATGGGATTAGGCCTAAAGCTTACTATAACTTCATGGGCTGATCGTTAAGGCTAGTTGCAGACTTGTTAACACTCGATTCACACATGATTGACTCTGTCTAATCTTGGGAATTATGTATACCACCTTGAGAGGAATCACCAAACACCTTTCTTACTTTACGAGGCATTTATCACTATGATCTCCAACTATCACTGAGAAGGCACTACTAATCAACCTTCATGCCTCTTGTAGAGTCTTACTTCACCACTTACTCTTTTTGTCATCAATGCCACTTGAC
This sequence comes from Taxus wallichiana var. yunnanensis, assembly GCA_018340775.1. NCBI lineage: Eukaryota > Viridiplantae > Streptophyta > Pinopsida > Cupressales > Taxaceae > Taxus > Taxus wallichiana. Next base: position 337,374,146 of record CM031237.1, on the reverse strand, counting down.
ATTAGTGACAACACCAATGACTAGGGTCCAACAAAATACCCCTTTTTCATTGATGGAAACATACTTAGAATAATAGAAGGTTTGATGGCAAAATATCTTTCATACTTGGTTTCGACTTAAATCTCTCCCCTTTGACATTTATGATAAAGGGATGCATATTCAATGTTATGGTCAATATATAGATAAGCTTGATAAAACATAATATTTCCTCATGAATCTCCCCTTGGATGATGCCGCTCTTTTGAATGAAAGGATTATTCAGCTACACAACCTTATTCACATATTTTCCTTGGACTAAAAAATAGCTCTCCTTGTTCACAAGACACCCTTAGGATTAACATCACTAACTTTCCACTAGGTCTTGATTGTATTAAATCTTCTCTTACTCAAAAAATTAACAAACCTGATCTATTTGACTTGATATGAGCTTCAATAGAACTCCCCTTGAGTTAATACACGCTATATCTTATCGTACATCTCGTGTTTATGCCTAATTCATGCTCACATTATAAAAAATTTCATGGTTAGCATAGGTATCATCAAATATGTTTCCTTTCTTTACCACACCACTAATTTTAGTTATCAGTACTTGGGCATACTTTGAGAAGATACATTCTTTAATTGAAAAGACTTATTTCACTAAATTGGGACATATTCCAGTGAATTGAGACTCCAATATTTCAAGTATTGGAAGAAATACATCTCCATTTTTGTGTATATTGGATTCCAATATTGATTCCAATAGTAGCGATATTCAATTCCAACATTGTCATTATGGGAATTATTCTATTTCTAATTTCACTATTATTGGATTTCAATATCGCTATTATTGGATTCCAATTTGGCTATTATTCGATTCTAATTTTTCCATTTTTTAGATTTTCAATGTTGAGAATATATAAGGTTAATAAGTGATAACTATTATATCTCATGAGCCTCGATGTAAGCCGAGAATTTGCTAACTCTTATAAGTCATGAGAATCAATCTAAGGTGAGTGGTCGCTAACTCTTACAAGTCATGAGCCCGTTTTGTTAAAAAAATTGCAAAAGCCTCGATGTAAGGTTAGTTGCCAATAACTATTATAAGTCATGATCATGTTGTATTTAAGTATGAGCCCCAAACTTTGAAAGTGTGAGCCTTACCCTTATAAAGTAAGAGAGTCTTGCGGTTTTGAAGTGCGAGCTCCATGCTCTTGAAATTTTGAGAGCCCCATAACTTTATAAGTGTGAGCCCCACACTATGAAATTCACAGTCTCACACTTTCAAGTGATATCCCCACACTTTGAAGAATATGAGCCTCACATTATGAAAGTGTGAGCCTCGCCCTCGAAAGTATGAGCCCCACACTTTCAATGTTTGAAATTCTCATCTTGAAAGTGCAAAGTCTTTCACTCACACTTTTAGAGTGTGAATCTCAAACTTTGAAAGTGTGAGGCACACACTTTTAATGTTTATTATGCACATATCCTTAAATTTGACATGTTTCAGTAAATGCTATTAGTGTTATTTTGACTTCTAGTGGAACTCACAATAAAATTACATTCTTAGCCCAAAATATACCTTGTAACAACTCAATTATTATTTTGTTATATTGTACAAGTGCACTAGTGTTTATTATTATAAACTATATCTCGATTAATCATTAAAATAAAACAACAAAGTTGGGGGTTTATGTATATCACAAATTCTATTACTACGAATGATAGTAGAATTTATGCTTGTAAAAATTTCCATTCTCCCTATAAATAATGAGTCACTTCCAGTGAGCAAGAAAATGAAATAATCCTTAACACAATTCAATCAAAATGTTTGTGAGAAATGCTATCTTACACCATCGGAGATACATTGAACCATTATTTTATATTTTACATCAATCAAAACACTCATTGTGTCACAATTGTATTTTTATAAGTCAAGAAATAACAAATTGATCTGTCATCATCTTTACATTGAAAGGTTTTGTTGGTGCTCAATTTAATCTCACCTGTTTGTCCTTGAAATGATTCGGTTTGTAGGCTCTGTCATCTTTTCTATCTCCCCATATTGATGCATGAAAACTCTATCCTCCATTTGGTTACCATGATCAGTCCCTTCCTTGGTTGAGGATCACTTAAAGTACATAATTTGTTTTTTGTTCCTCTCTGTCCATGTGAAAAGAATCTATAACTTGGGTTTTTTTTTTCCTTCCTTCCATTTTCACATCACATTTTGTTGTCCTGTCATTTTTGTCCCAAATATCTATGGAAACGTTGTTGGATGTAGCTCGGAAGATCATATTTGGGCCTTATATCATTTCAAAATTCTTTGTCCTTGAAGAAAGATTCATTTCTAGGCACAAATGATGATTTTCCTACATTTTACGGTTTGACGGGTGTTTTTTTCCCATTTATATCTCAAAGCATCTATGAAAACATGGCCCTTTTTGGTTGGATACAGCTTAGCGAGACACTTTAAAAAATCTACGGCTCACTTCAACTCAAGACTTGTCCACGTGGAGGGTCGACGCTCATATGAAAATTAACCTTTTTGTTTGACCTTGGAGTTACGCCGGGAGACATGTGGATCTTTTTGTTGCCTTGCCCAATTAGACATATTTTCCATGTGACCGGTATAGTTTTGGTGGGCCATGGACACGTGGAGGTAGCGCTCATTTGAGGATCCGCCTCGTGGTCCCACCTTAAAAATTTTAACGAGAGAGACATGTGGAGACTTCGCCACTCTTCTATATACTTAAACTTTTCAAAGCAATTTTCTAAGGCCTGGGACATGTGGAGGAACTATGCCTATTTGGGGACCGGCCCCTAAGTTTTATTTTGAAGAAGTGCCAGGAGGACACTTGGAGGCTTCCGCTCACTCTGCCCTTACTTGGACTTTTCAATGGCCAAGGAAAATTGTCTTAGACCCTAGACACATGGTGCCTTCCACTGTTCCTTCATATTTTTTATCAACTCTTCTAGGATGAGACACATGGTGTGCCCATGCTTGTTCAACATCTCTACTTGAGAGGACCATACCAAAGGTGTGCCAAGGCGACATGTGGAGGTTTCCGCTGGCTCCTTTTTTACTTAGACTTTTTCAAAGGCCAAAAGGCATTTTTCTTGGGCCTAGGGCACGTGGAAGGCCCGCGCTTGTTTAGAAACTTGCCCCTGTACTTCTCCTTTGTGGTTACGCCAAGGAAACATGTGGACGACTCTAAAATAAAATACGAAAGGGGTAAAATCAACTATTCTTTATGCATTTCACCTATTTTCTACCATTTTCTCCAAGACTCCACGGAGATGCGAATATACACTGTTTTTCATCATTTTTTGATGAAATTCCTTGTCCTTTTATCTGCAAAGTTCCATTGAATGGATTCGAACTTAATTTATGAGTCTAAGGATTGTTAAGGTCGATATTTTGAAGTTGGAATTGCTCGGGCACTTGCAAAAATGGGAATTACCAGAGAAGATGGATGCAGGACAAAGTTATAGAGGAAAGTGAGGGAAAATGATGAAATGATAGAGGTTGCAGGTGCAAAAGGTAAAAATCTTGTTGCCTCGAGAGTGAAAAGGATTACCTATCAGATCCAGCTATACAGAGCCTCCGAAAATGATTAAAATGGGGATTTCTCACATGACAGAATCAAAATGATTAAAAGGAATGCCAAAATGTTGTGGCATGGCATCCTAGTCATTAGTTGAGGGTTTAAGAAATGCAATCGAGTTCATAATTGGTCCACTGTAACTTTCGGATGTGAATTTGTTAAATGTCGCTTTCTAAGGAAAATTGGTAACAAGAAAAGGTCCCTTGAATATTCTTCATTTTTAGGGGGAAATTTGGGATGAGTGAGTGAGTGAAATGTATAAATGCAATGAGAATAATATTGCAAATGGTCGGGGGTTGAATTCTTAAGATAAAATTAGAGAAATCCATCTTCCTGAGAGACCAATCCGAGATACCTGGTTAATTTCTTATGTGTTAGATTTTCTATCATGTCAAGTTGGTTGTATATGTATAGCCATTGACGAGCATTGAGATTGCTCTGGAAGATTTCCCTTGCTAATGAATCTAAGCAATTTTGAAATTAATTTGTGTTCAATCTCTAGCAATTTGTGTTTGCTTTGTTTCAGAATGTCTGTAAATGGTTTCTTTTGTTCCTATTGCAATCTTACATTGAAATCTTTGTGAAATCACATAGGATCTCATCCCTATGACAATTTAGTGGCATTTGAAATTTCATTTCAAGAAGATCCTTCATCCTATGATGAGATAAAAAATTTAAAATCACTCCACTATCATTTGTTGATAAATATTGTCTGTAAGTCTTTGGGTGTACCTTAGGCGTGATTGATAAGATATTTTAGTGTTTAATTGAGTCTTTTAACTCAATCCTTCATGCTAGATTCTCAAAGATTGTGTGAAAACGTGCCAATTTGTAGCTCCATCAAAGCACACCTCTGGTTGAAGGAATATCTTAGCTATTCCAAATATTTTTGTCATTTATCTTTCCAATTATTGTGAAGTCTCTCAAAGATTTGGTATAATCAAATTTATCCTACTTAATCTCCCACCAAAATCATTCAAAAACCATGAATGCATCTCTAACCCTATTTTCCCCAGTATATCAACAAAGGAAAAAAATCTATTTACTAAAATATGTATAACAATCAAGATCCCATAATGTCTTTAGTAACGTTAGCCTTGTTTTGAAAGTCTCACCATCTTGTAGAAGTGACAACTTGAGAGTTAAATTATGGAGTATTGATCATACTTTCCCAAATTTTTCTTCATAAAATTTGTGCAAAAGAAGGATATATTCATCTCCTTCATCGAGAGGTTCTTATTATCGCCAATCACAGCACCCCTGGATGTTGATCAGATTTCTAGTTTGATCATACTAGCATCCAGTGTGATTGCACAACATGGAATCCTTTCTCCAAGTGTGGGACTTGCAAAATGAGAAAGGAATCTCCAGAGAAGGCTGGTTCCTATTCCTAAACTACCTGCCACAAGCTATTCCAGTGCAGGCAAGCTAATCTAATCCTAATCTAACCATGCCAAGGAGACAGAGAGAGAGAGAGAAAAGGGAAAAACAGAGCCTACACTAAAACGGTGATACACCAGAGAAGGAAAATGTTGAACATCTATCAAAACTGCCATGGAACAAGGAGAGGTGAGCAATGGGAAGGATGGACAGATGCATCACAGGCCCAAGGATAGATTTCACACAGAAAATGTCCCAAAACTCCATGAACACAGCTCCAAACCTATAATGAGTATTAAAACATGCACAAATACTTTCAATGAAGAGAGGCAAGAAGAAAGACAAGCAAAGAACGAGCAAGGATGGATAGATGCATCACGAAACACGTTTTTGTTGCTTCAGAAGTTTGCACAGAACATCATTTTAATGGTAAAAGGAAAAAATGCCATTATAGAGAAGGGGAGGAGGTTCGAACTCCATTTTCAACCCTGGAGAAGAAAAGAAGGGAGGGCAAAGATGAAAAGATGAACCACCTTTTTGAAAAATGAGCCAAATATGGCTTTTACAATGCATGGGTCGAGCCTAGGAGAGAGAAAACGTGTAAAAAACATGGGAGCCATTCCTCATTGAATGAAGATGCATTAAAATAGCATGGGTGTCCTTACAGACCCATGCCCTGACATTTTTGACCATACTGAAGAAGAATGCGACCCATTTTGCATTAAAACTGGTTGTTGAAACGTCATTTCTGGCCATTACCACGTGCCAGAGGTGTTTTTCGATTTTATCTCTCCAAAATCCATAAAAATTCAAAAATGACCATGGAATCATGTAGAGAATTTCACTAGCTTTCCATTGATATAAAGAACATGAAAATCTGAGCTCTGGATCGAAAGATATGGCGATTTGAAGATTTAGGGCAAAAACAGGCCAAAACGGATCGGCGGGAAAATATTTGAATTTTTTTCCCACGCTACCACTTGGATGACACGTGTTCGGGCTCTGATTCATCCGTGGGCTCATCCTTTGAAAATTTATTTTGGGCCCTTCCTTAATTTCTTGCCACTTGGACACGTGGCACTATTTTATTGGCTCGGGCCTGAGGGGCGCACTTTGTCCTTCGAAAATTTGGTATTTTTCACTTTGGGAAAATTTTCCCATTTCTCCCCACGCTCCACCACTCAAGTGCCACATGGCATGATTTCATTGGATGCGGGCCCTTCCTGACCATTTCCCTTTTGTTTTTTTCCTTTGGAAAATTTTTCAAAATTTTCCCGCCGGGCCGATGAGGTGAAGACACGTGGCGAGATTTGATTCGTTGGCGGCTCTTTCGCTTTTCACGTCCCACATGCGTCCCTTGCACGTACTTTTTGGCCCAGCCCCCAACTACCTCGGGACAAATATCTCCTGAATTTTGGCCAACCGGCCGGTTCGTGTCCTTCCATGTACTTTTGGCTTTTGTCCTGAGATTCTTCATGCGTGCCGTCTGGGACAAATATCCCTGAACCACCCAAAATGGACCAACTTGCCAACCAGGCCGATCCGCGTCCCCCACGCATACTTTTGGGCCAGATGTCCCAGACTGTCTGGGACAAATATCTCCGAACCACCTGAAATGGACTGACTTGCGCCAAACTGGCCGATTCGCGTCCCGCGCGTACTTTTGGCCCGGATGTCCCAGACCATGTGAAACAAGACTTAGGCAATTTTTCCCTCTTTTGGCCGATTCGGCTTTTCGTGTCCCACACGTCCCGATGTCCCAACTATCCCGTAGACTGCCTGACTAGGACTTAGCCGATTTTCTTCATTTTTCTGGCCCCCAAGCTTGGTACAACGAACCTCAGTACGACCCGAACCCTTCAGACCCGAAATGCCTTAACACAGTCTTGCAACCTTATTTTTTGCATTTCTTCCATTTTATCAACCTGTTGGGATTCCTTCTTGGATGGGAGAGTTAGAAAAAGGCCGAGGGGGACCCCGAAAAACATGATTTTGGGCCTTGAATCAATCTACTTGCTCGGGACTGAATAATCTGATGCATGTTATCAAAATTACCCTGGGGGTGAATTTTGGATAACAATTTGGTGACTCAGCGGGGTCATCTGCCTGCAGATGAAGTTACCAATTTCTGAAGCATCCATTGGGCATGGAGTCATGAGTTATAACCTGAAACTGATCTGAACTTTGAAAACCTCCTCTCTGAGCCACTTGGAAACCCACTGAAATGGAGTCGTTCTCACCAAAATGCCACTGAAATGGACTATGCAAGAGCAAAACCAGCACCACAAAAACTATGTATAGAACTGAAAATCATACATGCTCCAAATGGAACATGCAGAGTGTGCACAAGCACTTCTTCTACTAAAAGCAAACCTACCTACTCTACTCTAACTGGAAGCAAAGGCAAGCTAAACAAACCCTGCAATTGGTTGTGAGAAATAGCTTCCCTTTCTCAAAAGTGGCAGCCATGCAATTGATTTGGCATTGAACATGGCTGATTGGATGGATGGAAAATCAACAAGAAGCTGGTCTTCCACCCAAATCATCAAGGTATCAGCTGAAGGCAAATTCAATACCTCTTTTAGTTGCTCTGCATTTGGATTGAAGAGGTATGACAGCTGATCCTTGGTACTTTGTAGCTCACCCTCATGCTCAGAAGCAAGCATGACTGGTTGTGACTTCTCCTTTGGCTCCAATAAAGCCAAATACCTGATTGGGCAAGGTATGGTCCATTTGATATGCCCATAGCTCTGATTTTCAACTCCAAAAATGGAGTCTTCTTGTAGACCTTCTTGAATGGATGGTGTGGAAGCAATGGTAGAATCTTTGTGCCCTTTCTCTTCCTCCAATGAAGGACATGAAAGATTAAAATCTTCCAATCTTGGTTCCAAAGAGCTGCTATAAGATGCAGGCTACTGCAAATGAATGTTCTCCTTCATGACAGTAGACTCAAGTGTTTGGAATGTGGATGATGAAAGAGAGAATGGTGGAAACTCAACCGGCTCTTCTCCATCAAAACAGTCCTCCAAATCTGACAGATAAACTGCCTCATGGTTGTCCTGCTGCAAATGCTCCACTTCCTCCATGGTGTCTTCTTGATTTGTAACTTGACCACCATGGTTTCTTTCACCCTCCAACATTGAGTTTGAGAGATCAAACTCCTCTTTAGTACTAGAACTTGAGAGAGGTGAAGTAGAAAGAAGAACTGAAGGTTCTCCTGTAGCCTGCTTTGTGCTCAAAGCCCTTGGATCTGCAATTTTCTCCTCCACAACTAGAATGTGCTCCTCTTCTTTTGGATCTGGAGCAGCTTCTCCTTTCTCTACTACTTGAAGACAATCTTGCTCTTGATAGAACTCTTCCTCTAGCACGAAGTTTTTCAAGTCAAACTCTTCAATCTGCTGCTCTAGAGGACAAGTTGGGACTGCAAGATCTTCTTCTGAGCTTTCTTCCTTTATGGCTGATTGTGCAACTTGAATTGAATCAGCATTCCCTTCAAATAGAGTGCCAACATGGACACTACTTTATGAGCAAACTGACTGCTGATCTGCTTCTTCTTTTTGCTCTTCTTCTGCTGCCACAAAATCAGTCTTAACCACCATTTGTTCAACCTTAGCCTCTTCTGTAGGTTTAACCATCAAGGGGATCTTTGTCATCCCAAATTTGGCAGCCCAAACCCTCAAGTTGTCTGTCATTTCTTTTCTGTTGGGCTCCTCTTCTTGCTGTCCTTCATGGCCGATTTTTGCAATTTCTTCTTCCCCACATGGAATTGGGAATGCAAGAGGAGGGATGGGTTGTAACTCAATTGATTTGGAAATTTTTTGTGGTGGTAGAGGAGGTGAAACCTCTTGTTTCTTTGGGGAGAGTGTATTTCTTTTAGCTCTTGTGGAGGGGATGACTGTTTGGAAGGAAAAAGGAAAGAAGAATTGAGGTGGTGGAAGACTGAGAGGTGGAGACATGGATCAACATTTGGGACAGCAGATGGGGAGTTTAGAATTTGTAATTCCAAATGAGATGATGTTGCTTGAGTAATGGGAAGAGAAAAACCAGATGATGGTGTAGAACTTACCCATTGACAAGGTTGTTCAACAACAAGTGTATAGGCCTCTATTTCTACTATCCATTGTGCAAGTTGGGGCAACATCTTCATCATGAAGTCCAGCTTCTCCTGAGGGCTGAAGTGTCTTGGAAAAGGGCCTCCCCATGGACAAGGAGTCCTGCAACCAATTCTGAAAGCTCTCATTTGAGCTGTTGCTCTGGACTGCACCATCTTTACCTCCATCTTTTGGATTTTCTCCAACAGACCAGCATCTTGCATCTGATTGTCTTCATTATATGCATACTCTTGCTCTTGGAAAGCTCCATAGCCAAAATGATTTTGGCATTGCTGCTCATATGGGTATGCATGCTGATTTTGAATTTGTTCAAAATGCTGATTTGGAGGATTTAAAAAACATGTTGGAGGTGGGAAACATTGCTGCTGTTGTTGAAAATGTGAATTCCATGATGGAAATGAAGTCATGATTGCACAACTTCATGGAATGGAAAAGAATGAAAGAGATGGAAAGAAATATGGATGGAAATGGATGGAAAATGGGTCTGCAACTTCAGAAATGGGTTGTTGATCAGATGGAGTCGCCAGATGTGTTTGCAAGTGCCTCCAAAGGCTGAAATCTTCACAGGAACACACCAACCTGCAAAAGATGAAGTGGAAGACCTCTAAGGTCCCACCGGGTGTGCCAAAACTATTATCGTGAATCACAACACCCCTGGATGTTGATCAGATTTCTAGTTTGATCATACTAGCATCCAGTGTGATTGCACAACATGGAATCCTTTCTCCAAGTGTGGGACTTGTAAAAATGAGAAAGGAATCTCCAGAGAAGGCTGGTTCCTATTCCTAAACTACCTGCCACAAGCTATTCCAGTGCAGGCAAGCTAATCTAATCCTAATCTAACCATGCCAAGGAGACGAGAGAGAGAGAAAAAGGGAAAAATAGAGCCTACACTAAAACGGTGATACACCAGAGAAGGAAAATGTTGAACATCTATCAAAACTGCCATGGAACAAGGAGAGGTGAGCAATGGGAAGGATGGATAGATGCATCACAAGCCCAAGGATAGATTTCACACAGAAAATGTCCCAAAACTCCATGAACACAACTCCAAACCTGTAATGAGTATTAAAACATGCACAAATACTTTCAATGAAGAGAGGCAAGAAGAAAGACAAGCAAAGAACGAGCAAGGATGGACAGATGCATCACGAAACACGTTTTTGTTGCTTCAGAAGTTTGCACAGAACATCATTTTAATGGTAAAAGGAAAAAATGCCATTACAGAGAAGGGGAGGAGGTTTGAACTCCATTTTCAACCCTGGAGAAGAAAAGAAGGGAGGGAAGAGCTGAAAAGATGAACAACCTTTTTGAAAAATGAGCCAAATCTGGCTTTTTACAATGCATGGGTCGAGCCCAGGAGAGAGAAAACGTGATAAAAACATGGGAGCCATTCCTCATTGAATGAAGATGCATTAAAATAGCATGGGCATCCTTACAGACCCATGCCTGACATTTTTGACCATACTGAAGAAGAATGCGACCCATTTGCATTAAAACTTGGTTGTTGAAACGCGTCATTTCGCCATTACCACATGCTAGAGGCGTTTTTGATTTTCTCTCTCCAAACTCCATCAAAATGCAAAAATGACCATGGAATCATGTAGAGAATTTCACCATCTTTCCATTGATATAAAGAACGTGAAAATCCGAGCTCTGGATCGAAAGATATGGCGATTTGAAGATTTAGGGCAAAAATCAGGCCAAAACGGATCGGCGGGAAAATATTTGAATTTTTTCCGCGCTCTACCACTTGGATGACACGTGTCGGGATCTGATTCATCCACGGCTCATCCTTTGAAAATTTCTTTTGGGCCCTTCCTTAATTTCTTGCCACTTGGACACGTGGCACTATTTTATTGGCTCGGGCCTGAGGGGCGCACTTTGTCCTTCGAAAATTTGGTATTTTTCACTTTGGGAAAATTTTCCCATTTCTCCCCCACACTCCACCACTCAAGTGCCACATGGCACGATTTCATTGGACGGGCCCTTCCTGACCATTTCCCTTTTGTTTTTGCCTTTGGAAAATTTTCAAAATTTTCCCGCCGGGCCGATGAGGTGAAGACACGTGGCGAGATTTGATTCGTTGGCGGCTCTTTCAGATTTTCGCGTCCCTCGCGTACCTTTGGCCTGGCTTTTCCAAACTGCACTGGGAAAATATCTCGAATTTTGGCCGAATCGGCCTTGTTTTGATGTCCTCAAATCATACTTTTGGCTCTTTGGATGTCCTGACTCTCCTCGGGACAAATATCCCCGAACCGCCCGAAATGGACGTACTTGCGCCAAACCGGCCGATCCGCGTCCCACGCGTACTTTTGGCGATGTCCCAGACCGTGCGGACAAATATACCCGAACGTCCAAAAATGGACCGACTTGCGCCAAACCCGTCGATCCGCGTCCTTGCGTACTTTTTGGCTTTCGGATGTCCCAGACTGAAATAGCGAAACAAGACTTAGTTAATTTTCCCTCTTTTCGGCCAATTCAACTTTTCACGTCCCATGCATCCCGACGTGACAAATGTCCCGCAGAATGCCTGGACTAGGACTTAGCTGATTTTCTTCATTTTTCGGCCCCCAAGCTTGGTACAACGAACCTCAGTACGACCCGAACCCTTCAGACCCGAAATGCCTTAACACAGTCTTGCAACCTTATTTTTTGCATTTCTTCCATTTTATCAACCTGTTGGGATTCCTTCTTGGATGGGAGAGTTAGAAAAAGGCCGAGGGGACCCCGAAAAACATGATTTTGGGCCTTGAATCAATCTACTTGCTCGGGACTGAATAATCGATGCATGCTATCAAAATTACCTTGGGGTGAATATTACACAATGGGTTCTCTCACCACGGTCAAAAGGCACAACCTAAAGTAGTGAGGATAGGTCAAATCCTCTCAAGGTCTATCCATCTCTCCATAATTAGAGTGCTAAAGGGCCGCTTAGATCTCATCCCAGCTACAAAATGACACACATCATGATCTATTCGCTCTAAGCTCTATGTCGAATCTGTGATCTTTGCTTCGGCAAAAGGAGAACAAATTTCGATACCAACGGGTTCTACGTATACATTTTAATTTTTTACAAATTCGTAAATATACGATTGTAAATCTTATATGAGTCATTTCCTTTTGTGGAAAATTTTATTTTCACAAAACATGAATACATTTTCTGCCTCTAGAATGAGATTGTTGGTTTGGATAAAAGTAGAGACTAGTATTTATGAGCGGGTCATAACAAAAGAGTGTACAAAATTTATTATTCAACATTGATGTTCTTACATATTACGGTTCAAAGTAATGAATGGTACCCATAACACAGGTAGAGGTGTGGTGTTTGGCCGATGAAATGCAATTGGAAATGTCAAAGTCTAAAAATTTGCATCAAAATTATGATCCAAAATAATGTTATAAGTCTTCACATCCTTGTAAAAATGTGTGGGTTCTGATCATAATGAAGATATGGCTATCCTTCTTTAGCACCATGAGCAATATTTATCCGATCATTCCACTCTAGCTTAATTTTCTTTGATGATCCTATACGAAAATAAAAAAACTTAGATTTTCCAAATATCCATTTTACTAAGAAGGTTAGAGGTTGATTGGACATTTCTATTTCAAAAATTGAATGTACAATGGACAAATTCATTTTCTTCATAACATAATTATTTTACTCACCATGTAGGATGTATTACAAACTTTTGTTTACCATATAATCATAAAACATCGGTTTCCAAGTGGAGAATGTGAACATCCATGCAGACTCTCAAGATTTTGATGCTTGATGCTTCCAACTATTTCCACATCAATTTTAAATGTAAACAAGCTTAGTGGGTAGTGAATGTACATTATCATTATAGCGATTGGCTTAGAATTCTTTAGATCACATTTATAAAGATTGCATTGTAGCACTATATCTAATTACATATTCCTCGCTAAGATTTTTTTTTTTTCATTATGTCATCATACATGTAAAGCGCCATATTCATGTGTAGTATTGACCAAACTTGGAGAACCTAAATGTAAAAAATAGATGTGTCGATAAATAAATTGTAATATGATATTACTTTCATATTTGTTGTATGATAATATATACAATATGAAATCATGTCTTTCCATGTTAGTTTTAACACCTTGCTCCATGGTTTTTGTAGAGTCATTTGTAAATACCTTTGGATGATTTGAATGGTACATAGCTATAATTATGCAAAATAGTAGTATCTTGAACCCTAACGATGATGAAACAATTTCTATTTTGAGATGGATGGTGTTCATTGCATTGGTCCACATTTGTTAGGCAACATTATATATATCCTAATTTGCCAAATTTTTGATAACAATAGAAGAATGTTTCTAGAACCCAAGATATTTAAAAGAAAACTACTATTTATTACATCATCGTTTATTGGTGATATCCAAAAACTAGAAGAAATAAAACTGAATTGGTATGCGAGAAAATTTGTGTTTATATCTACAACCGTATGGATGAAAACATGAAAATTTTAATGGCGGAATTTCCCAAACAGTTATTGTAGGAGAGGTTTCCGTAAAATAAATACATCCATTTATAATATCTTATATTATTATTGTAAAAGAATTAAATTTATTCCTTTCTCAAATACCTCCATATCTTTCGAAAGTGAAGACCTCCGTGTTTCCAAAATGATGTAGTGTAACTCAATTTTTTTTTAAAAGTGATGGGAAGATAGCCATCAATCCACTATTAGCTCCTCTATCCTAAAGTTATACAAATTATTTTTTACATTGACAAAAATATATTCTATAATATATTGATCCTAGAGGCCGCTAGTCTAAACTTCTAGCAATGAATTGACATCTTCAACAAAACCAAATTTAATAACGCTTAATTGTTAAAATTACATAGTGCAATGCAAAACAAAAACTTTATTAATGATTTCTTGATTTTTATAACTAAAGGAGGGTTGAAGGGTCCCTTTACCTTTACATTACAGATATAATGAGAGGATTAGTGTAAAAACCCAAAGGATCCAACAATTGTTTGGTGAAAAATTCTTAAGGGCATATGCCAAAACAAAAGTGATTGGGAATACAAAACAAAACCCTAGACTAGTAAGAGAAGACATGATGATTTGGATATAAAAAACTAGAAAAGCTATCTAACAACAAAAAAAGTTACAACCTCACATTTTAGAAGCACTTATTTATTTGAATCAGATGACACCTTTGTAACCTCCACCTTAATGGGCCTGAAAATGGTTTCCGTAGGAGGTTACGAAACAAGATGCTCTTTTCCAAGAGTAGCTTGACTCTTTAACCAATCATATGCCTTGAGACCTTCCCAATGAAGAAGATCCCAACATTTTGGTTCCTCTTGCAGCAGAGAAAACCTTTTATCTAGGTCAAGGAAGGGGAGAAAACTATCTCCCACCCTCGATGTCTCACCCCATTTGGATACACTAGACACGAATCACATTAGGACGTCAAAACATTTGTACAACTCTAAAAAAATGGACATCACATTAGGAAAATTAGAAACTAGGTATTTCTCTATTTCAATTCGAAAAATGGATTTTAAATGGTGACATGAAATTTTGGTATAAAATTCCATTTCACTCACTAACGCGAAAAATTGCATGAAAGACAACATTGGAAATTCCATGGTAGATGAAATGTAATCCAAAGTGAAATAAATATGAAAGGTGTTAAAATAAGGAGGAGAGGATCAATGAATATGTGGAGTTACTATCCCATTACATGCTTGTAATTAATACAAACTTGATAGGGGCTTTAATATCGACCTTTATTGGAAACAAAGGTCCAATCTATAATTAATAAAATAGTACACAAAGTATTTTTATTCACACAAGATTTTTGATGGTGACGTTAGTAATAATATGAGAGTCACCTCAAATAATTAAATCATTACTATTCAATTCAATAACAACGAACCAACAATGTTCCAACACTTTAATTTATTGATTCATCCATTTATTAATTTACATTGGGTGGGATCGGGTCCATAATCTATAGTCAGGGACAAACTCAATAATTAATATTATGATACTACACAATTTAATCTTCAAACTATTAATAATCATTAAAAAATAAAATTTCTATATTTGGTCCTTTGAATAATATCAATAATTTTTACATTTAGTTTTAATGTAGTAATTTTGGGGTTGATGGTGTGTTTTATTTATGAATAACATCTTATATTATATTAACAAGTAAAATGATATAAGAATATTCACCAAAACATTTGGCGAGTATGGAAGCACACCATAATGCCACGAGTTCAAACTAGGCAGAAAAAAGCCTAGGAGTACTTCCGATTACAAAACATCACAAAACAAAAAAGTAAAATATTTAAGTGTCAACTATGAATTACTCGACCAGCAAGTGAATGATCTTGATCATGCCATCAAGAGCCAACAAGTTTGAGGATAGACAATTCCCTTCTATTACTTTCCTTGAAATAAAAATATCAGTGTGGTCTTGAACAAAAAAATCATTACTTAAAATTTAATGAAAATAGTCTAAAACTTCCATATTTCCTCTTGTTTCATGATACAAATCAAATAGTTGGGAAATATGAACCAATATATTGGAAAAAATTGATCGATACAATATTGTATTGATAGGGTTGGTTAAAGACAATTCCTTTACAAAAATTATACACAACATGCTTTCCACTAACATTATTTTCTCAATACCCTCTTCAACATTATCTGTAATAACATCTTCCACATTTTCAAAAGGACTTCTCAAAATTTACTACATATCTGTATAACCACACTTCTCTTACATCAATCAAAATTATAACCTTCTATCAATCCAATAAACACATTCCAATAAAAATTCTAGTCGTTAGTCATGGTATTAATTATGCGATTAACATCTTGAAGAAGGTCACGCTTTTTTCAGGCTATCTTGCCAAACTAGCTTTGAGGATTGGAGAGAGTCTAACATGCTCATATAACACTTAGACTTGGCTTTTTGATTTTCCTTGGCCCATAAAAGTATGTTTATTTTATCAAACACACTATTGGGTATACTATATCATAAATATTTGATCAATGCAATAGAAGTACGTTATTTAATATAGTTACACGGAATCTTGTTCACTTTCACCCTGCGTATGTGGTTGATCCTTTAGGTATATTTTCTTTGAAGGATGATTTTAAGAAAACATGCAAGGCCAAGACTGATAGAACATGTCTTCAAGTTTAATTGATGTACATCTATTACGATGATCTAACATTGCCACACTACATGACTATGTTAATTACAAGAAATTATCGATCATAGCAATAACAAAGCCTTCCTTTTCACTAACTAACGACACTTCTCGGTTCAAAGTTCTAGTCATTAGTCATCCTTCTCGAAGGTTTGTATTCAAGGAATTCCATCGAATATAATATAAATACAAATATTGACTTCAAACCTATTGAGATTGTTTTATTACATGGTTAAAATAGATTAAATCGATAATATATAGGATAATGGCCAATAACCTTCTCATAAAGAAAAATTGAGAAACATAAAACATGTATTGCTCTTCACGGACTCGAGAGAAATCATTCTTGAGAAAGATTTGTGTTCATCTTTGACTTAAATTTTTAGTAAAATGTTTAGGACTATTTTTTTAATGGGTTATTTATGGAAATATATAGGGCCAAGATGATCAGGATACATCTTCATGTTCAAAATATGTACTTATATTATTATGTTCTAACTCTTATCTTTGTCGTAAAGACAAATAGTGAATTTAATTAGCTAGATATTTTTTAAAAACAAAAACAGTAGAGCCTAGTGAGCTCCAAGCCACTCCTTTCAGTAAGTAATGTAGCTTAACGGTCACTATACATTTTCTTTGATACAAAACAACATCAAAAATTCCTTGCATCACCATTTCATCCATTCATATGATTTGTTATCTAAGCACTATGTTTTGTAAGTATCGTAGCTTAGCGATCGTTAAGCATTTTTTTGTAATACGATCTTTTTTTTTTATTTCTATTTTCTTAACCAAGAAACAGTTTAGCCTAGAGGCCACAAATTTATTCCTTTCTCATTTAACAATAAACAATAAGCGTAGAGAATTAGTTACTCAGTATGTATTTGAGCTTAACGGTCGATAGGAATTTATTTTATAAGAAATGTTTTTTATCGCTATTTTCAAAATTAATAAATAATTTAGTCTTGAGGCCGCTTAATCTATTACTTTCTGAAAAGACCTATTATCTCTCGAAAGTACACCATGTTGAGAGATAACTACAGGTGTTCTAAACTTTCTCTAGATCTCTCAAGTTTGTAGATATAATGGAAACACCTCAGGCTGTGGGGTATACCTATTGTTGAGGTGAGTCTCTAGTATCAAGGCCGGTTCATTTTTGATGTGATACACAAAACTTGTTGAGGGCTTTGGTAGTACATGAAAATCAATTTTAGAATGAATTTTGGATGCACAAACCAATAGTTTTCAACAGATTATGAAGGCAAAACACTTTGTTTATTGAGGGACTGAATCACAACAACACCATAAGATAACATGCACACTAATATTATGCAGAAATTTCTAAATTTACAAGAAGGTAAGATGATTAATCGGAAATTTGAAATTCATAAGAATTAATGAGATATACACACCACGAAAAAATAATTAGAAAGGAAAAAATCAGTTTCTCATTCAAGGGTAAAATTGACAAAATTTTCTTCACACTCCTATGTCCAAAAGGTCCTCTCTTGTGCCTTGCAATTACACACAATATATAGCAAAATTATTCACCTATCCAATCATAAAATAGGCTAAAATTTGTACTCACCCATGCATGATAATTTTAACCATTTATTATGAATAAATAAAGGAATATAAAATAGCCATGCTAATTATAATGAGGCATTAATAAACTTGGTTACAAAATAAATTCCAGTCAAGTGCTATTGACTAATCTATTTTTAATAAAATTTAGGTGAATACTTTTGCTAAAATTAAATACTTGCTTGATGTGCAAGTCTTCTTCTTTTGATGTGACACTTGCAATGCTAAATTTAGCACCTTTATAATTTTTTCCCCTTGGATGCTTATGAAAAATAATACCTGTGTGAAGAAAATAATTCATTTTTTTTCAATACTTTAGTAAAAACTTCACCCAATGTGTGGGGACCACCTACAGGAATTTGCAAGAAAATAATATCCTTCTTTTGCAAAAATAAGGTATTTGAAAAGATTCAATTTTGTCCCTTTCACCGATCCATGTCATCCAATGGTGTTGACATCCTTCCATGCATTGTGTTCCCTTATGGGGACCACTTCATTCATCTATAATGGGACTCCCACTTGAATTTGACAATGTGGTATACATTAGTTTGAATACACCTTGACACTTATTAACATCACTTGACCCCTTTTGAAAATTGGTATGTGTTTTGATTTATATGGAACTTAATGATTTGATATCACTATCACGGGATTCCTTTGAATATTACAAGGCATCAACATTCGATCTTTTTCAAAAAAACATACCATAGACTAATATGAACTAAGGTAAAAGATTTTAATTAATTAAACAATAATGTTGTCCCCTTTGACATTAGACCATGACCCATATTTTCTTTTTCGGTGATTGTTTTAACCCTAGGTTAGATTATGGTTTCTAAATGCTTTCCATGTTGGTACTTTCATCTAACCATAGTTAGGATTGGATTAGGTTTTGAAACCTAAAACATTCATTACATTTTTCATGAGCTCATTACGAGCATCTTTGAAGCTCTACTAAAATTTTCTTTCCAGCGACCATGGATTTTCTCTTAAAGCTGATTCGTTGCTTGTTCTTTTACCTCAACTTGTGCAAGAAACGAAGTCAGTTGTGGCCCCTATTCTAGATGCTTTCCTCTCTATTTTTTGAGGTTTGGGCCTTTTTTGGAAGCTACTATTTTATATTTGAAGGATTACCATCATTGTTTCTTGAACTTGAGGGTTTTTCTTTTCATTTGCATGTGTGGAGATCATCTCAAACTTGTTACCATCTTAAAATATGGAGATCATCTCAAAATTGTACCATATTAAATTGGTTGTAGCTTAATACCCGATATGTTGATTCTTTACTTTGAAAGACATGTCTTGAAGATGAATTGAATTTGTAACCTTGATTACAAATGTGATTCATATTTATAAAGTCCATAGTTGTATTCCTTTGAAATATCATGACTAGTAGTTGTTCATTATGAAATCTAGAATTTCGCTTTGAGATAGAGTGGTGTTCATATTCCATTTTATCTGAGTTATGTACTTGCTACAGTCACTACTTTCTAAGTAAATTGGTTTTCTTTATCTTGTATTAGTTGAAACTTATAATATTTTAGAACTTTTCCTTTCTTAGATGATTGTTGAAGACTGAATCTCATTAAAGATGCTTCAAAATAGTTGCCTCTAAAAGTTATTTATTATGATGAAAATTATAATGTAGATGTTTTTCTTTCGAGATATGATTGTGGGTACCCCGACATGGTTCAAACTCCATGAAATATTCAAAAGTTGAGAAAATCTTGCAACTGCCTTATTTGTTCACCCGTATAATCTGGATCTTCCCTCTTTTGAGCAACTTTGGCTATTCAATATTTGATTTTCCATTCTGCATACTTAGCTAAAATATGGAATTTTACTATCCTGCTTTCATGTTAGTGGGCATATCATATAATCTTGAATGCGTCATTTGTGCTTCATTGGCTATCATTGATCTCTATTTTGATTTAAAACTCAAAAACACTTCCTTTGAAATTTAAAATGTGGAACTTATAATTGAAATTCTGAAGCTGCACTTTATACTGCTTTAGTTGAATGTACCTTATGTACTTGAAACATTTAATTTCCTTTTTATGAGCATAACTTTATCTTTACTTACTTGTAATGAGAAAAGAAGATTAGAAATGTTCTTAGGCCCTTCTTTTCAGAATGATTCTCAGTTGTATATATTGTAAATGCTTCTTCATTCATTCTGTATTGATTTCAAGTTCATTTTTGAAAGCGTATCTCGCTTAAAACAGTGAATACAAGCATGAAATATGGCGCGTGAGAATTTTTCATTTTCCTCTTTTCAGGTACAATGACAATAGTTGGAAAAAGTGGTGAAGAGGGAGCAATGAGGACAAAAACTCACACTAGAATCATGGAAATCCAGGAAATGATGGATTCCATCCTTTCTTTATTCACAACTTTACGTATATGTACTTTCATTGCATGCACTTTCTTTTAGAGTTATTCCCACAATGTGTGCGTGTTCACTATACTATTATTCCTCATGAATAAATGAACTATTTTCATGTAATGAGATGTATTTCTTTCTTTTCTATACTTTCCTCATTTGTATGGATAATAAATGAATTTATACAACTCAAAAAACTTAAATAATTCACTTAATCATGGAAATAAATTAAATTCAAATGTACCTTTTTGATGATCATTCAAAATGTAAACTGTTTGTAAAACCGTAGCTTTTCCTTTGATCTTACAACTTGTTTCTAGTTTTCAAAAGATCATGTATGGTACATATTGTCATTCCTTCCTTCTTCAAGGCCTTACAATGGTCTTTTATGGATGTTGTGTAGTTATGATGAAGGTAGCAAAAGGAATAGCAAAGTATCTATGAGGCATGGCATTCTGTGACTACATACGAGTTATAGTTTTGATTCAAACTTGACTTCCACTACTCATCCAAAACCAAACAATTAAAGATGTATCCATTTTTAGGATGGATGATCAAAACATATCCTAAAGCTATAACTCGACAATAATCTGAGAAACTTAAAAGTTTAAAGTAGACCTTTTTGTAGAGGTATGAGAAATGTCAACAAGACCTCCATAGATTTTGACTATAAACAAGTTTTATATATCACATATTTTGCATCTAAAAATATCACAAAAATGTCTAGTGCCAAATAATATCTATTACTATGATATGTTATTAGGGCGCTATGTTTGAAATAAGATATTGTTTAGCCTAGTTTCCCACAAATCATTCCTTGCTAAAAGTAATCGTGCTTAGTGGTGGCTAAGAATTTTATTTAATACAAACTGTTGTTTGATCTCTATATTCAAAATAAAAAATCAATCAAGCCTAGTGGCCACTAATCTACTCCTCCCGACAAGTAGTGGAACTTAGCGATCACTAATCATTTTCATTGATGCACATTGATGTGTTAAAAAGAAAGGACACAAAGGCGTGTGACTAGCAATCCTATGGTGTTATACGATCACCCCGAAAATATTTTAATAATCACCTTTCTTCACGACTAAGAAAAAGCCTCCATATATTTCGAAATTAAAATTGTCCATACCTCACTTATCTTCCATCAAAATATATTATGGAAAATGCCTAATGACCACTAATATCTAATAGTATGATTTGTTCATAAAACATCTATGTTATCAAGAAATTGTTTAGCCTATTCTTTGCATAATCATTCCTTTTGGTAAGTATTGTAGCTTAGCGCCTCTAAGCATTTTATTTCACACCCATTGTTTGATTGATCTTGTTCAAGTAATGGAGCTTAGTGGTCGCTAAGTATTTTACTTGATACGAATTGATATAAATTATGTTAGACACAAAAATTATGAGTAATATAGAAGTTGAGAAATCCTTCAATGGTATGTAGTTCCACCCTTGGTTGTGGAAGGAATGTATAGTCAATAAGATAAGATTATAGTTAATGAAAATACTAGTGATCGAAAACTCTAAAGATATTTATTTACATTACTGGAAATGAAACATAGGAGTTATAGAGGCTAGCGACCACTTAGGATTCGCTCAACAAATAGCCAGACAAAATACGATAAGTTGTTCATTAACACATGATGAAGAGAATACCCTGATCCCCTATAAAATGTAAGTATTTATTATTTTGAATTTGATGTTGCAAAAATATCATCCTAATGGAGCTTAACAATCACTATTTTGTTTCTTATCTATAAGAACTCTCAAATTCTGTTGAAGCATAAAATTATGTTTTAGTTTTTCTAGAGTAAAGCATTAATAACTCCAAGATATTGATGATCACGAGATATATTAGAAATTTCATGCCACATGGCAACATTTTAGTGGATTACGATTCTGACTTAATAATGAGGATTTTTATATGTAAAAACTATTTGTTAATTCTAATGCTAATGATTTTTTCTTAATAATGTGTCAATTATATAATTGTGTAATTAACTTGTTGAAACTTGCAAGATGCCACATTTTATTGAGTTTTTCGAATTAACACGGAAGATAGCTAAAAAATATCAAATTCGCACTCGATAAAAATTAATAATAAAATAGGCGTGAGTCACCTCTTAAAATTTAATTTTTTTGCTTTCTAACGTTCACTTCTATTTTCTAAATGGTTTTTTATTATGCTTAAATTAATATTTTTCATTTTCCCACGAGTTCATAAAGAAACTTTTGATGTTGTCTAGCAAGTTTCTAAAGTAGGTAGTATTAATAAATTTGATTTCCCCATATCCCACGCTATTCCCCAAATTAATGCTAAATTATATTTATAAAATACCGAATTCACACTAGATAAAAATTAATAATTAATGAGGCGTATATCGCTCTCTTAAAATTTAAATTTTTGTTTCCTAATGTTCACTTCTATTTTCTAAATGGTTTTTATTATGCTAAAATTAACAATTGTCATTTTTCGTCGAGTCCACAAAGAAACTTTTGTTGATGTCCCACTTGTTTCTAAAGTAGGTAGTATTAATAAATTTGATTTCCCGAATCCCACGCTATCATTTAAACTAATTTGCAATAGATTTAAAAATACCGAATTCACACTAGATAAATATTAATAATTATACGAGGTGTATATATCGCTATATTAAAATATAATTTTTTTGTTTCCTAATGTTCACTTCTATTTTCTAAATGGTTTTTTATTATGATTAAATTAATATTTTTGGTTTTTTTGTGTGATCACAAATAAATTTTTGTCATTGTCCCCTTATTTCTAAAGTAGGTAAAATTTATCAATTTGATTTCCTGTATCCCACCATATGCCTCCCAATTAAATGCAAATATTAATGACGAGTTAATTCAAAGTATGATATGATAAATACACCACATTAAATTCCAATATTTGAAATATCAAAATCCCACACTTTCACTTTAAGAAGGGGAAATGAAAAATTTGAAATTTTGTTTTCCCACTTTTTTTTAGTTTTTAATTTTTTTTCATTGAATGCATTTGGAAAAAAATAAATAAACTGGAGAAATATATATTAGGGTTTATTTTTTATTTTGTAAGTGTAGAAAAGGATATCTTGAAATCATAATACATCACACATAGGCACTAATTTACTGGTCTGATTGCTCGATTCCTAGAGGGTTTTTTTAACGATAAGCTAAGGAAGTGATCGTAATCATGTTTGAGGGCGCAAAAGATAGACATAAAGTAGTGATAGTGGATAGATCAAAATGCGAGTGCAGATCAAGAGGTCGAAAAAAGGAAAAATCAAAAGAGATGAGCAAAATAGGTTGTAGATAGAATCTCACTAATATTGTGTATTAGAGAGAATGCGAGATCTTTAATCGACATTATCAATCACATTAAAATATAAGATACAACTAAAAAAGTATTTATCAAAAGCATATATGTTATTGTATGTGTACTATAGTTGATGGCGGGCACTTGCATGTAGCTCTATATTTACCTAGTTCTTGTGTTTTACACAACAACCTCGTCCCTACCTTTCCCTTTGGTGCCTTTGTAGTTTCGTTCCATCTTCTTGTAAAAATGCGTTGCTCTATCTGAAACCACATTTTTGTCTACCCATGACCGAATATTTTGTAATCCCTTTTAAAATATTTATTCCTTCTAAAAACCCATTTTTTATGTTCAGTTGAATAGCTCAAGTATTCATGTTTGTTAAACAAGTTCCCTTTTTAGCCCTTCTATCTGTCTCTCTAGTTTTTTTGTTGATTTTTCATTCTTTTTCATCTATTTATTTTTTCCCATAAACGCTGACATCTATCTCTAGCGCAAAACACAAGTTTGTTGTCACCCTCAAAATCCCCCTCATTTTTTCAAGTCAAGTTTCAAAAATTTTTAGTTGGTGCCTTTGAGAGATGTTTGAGTAGATTGAGAAGTATGGAGAGATAGGAAAATTTGTGCTTTGAAGAAGTTTGTGCTCATTTGCAATCTCGCCCAATTAATTTAAAATCTTCAAATTTACATGGTGTGCTAAAATTTTTGTCTCCTATCATAGATGCTTGAAAATTATTTCTTTCATTCGAATGAAATTGTCAATCCTTCTCTTTTGGTTGTGGATCATGTCAAGCCTTGTATTGTTTGTAGTTTCTCTTTCCATGGAGAACAATTTGAAATTCGGGTGTAAATGGTGGAGTTTCCCTCCTATGTATTTTTTCTACAATCATGAATGACGGGCATATCTTCCCTATCAATTTTTGGCCCCAACATCCATGAGTACGTGGACATCTCTAATTGGATGTGGCATGGCGGATTATTTTGCGAACTTATCATTTTTTGTTATTTTTGCAAAAGTGTCAAATTGCTTCATGGCCCCGAAGGATCCTGATTGGTCGAATCGAGCTAAGGCGAAAGGTGGGTCCATTTTGTGTTTTGAGGCATTATGGTGAAAAGGCTTAAAGTATAAAAGAATGCCTAAGGCCTGCAAAAGGACACGTGGCCATTTTTAAGTTTGAGGTGGGAAGGTGGATCATCGGAGCACTTTGAAGATTTTGGCTTTATTGCCAAAAGGAGTAAAGTTACAAAAATGAGTTGCAACTCACTGAAGCCATGTATTGAATATCTGTTGAAAATTCAAAGTGGAGAGGTGGGTTGTCATGGGACACTTTAGGAATTTTGGCTTTGTTTCCATAAAAGGTGTAAAGTGATAAA
Organism: Taxus wallichiana var. yunnanensis; assembly: GCA_018340775.1. Taxonomy (NCBI): domain Eukaryota; kingdom Viridiplantae; phylum Streptophyta; class Pinopsida; order Cupressales; family Taxaceae; genus Taxus; species Taxus wallichiana. Next base: position 337,349,191 of record CM031237.1, on the reverse strand, counting down.
GTGAACTGCAACCCCGCTCATGCCAAGGGATAAAGTCAAATGTTGAGCCCGCATCGAAAGTCAAAATGGGAAGGCAGTTGGCATAAGCATTTTGGGAATTTTGGTTTTATTTCCAAACATAGAGATAAAATTTATAAACGCTCCATGACTCCACTTTGGGTCTTGAGCCCGTGTTGAAAAGTAAAAAAAGGGAGTGGGTTAGTGGAGAAATTTGAGATTTTGAGCCTTGTTTCCAAAAGAAGTAAAATTATAAAGTGAGTCGCGACTCCATTACCAATCGTAAAAGCCACGTGTCGAATATATCAAATGTGAAGTTGCGGGCTTGTGGGGCTACAGGGAACTTTTACACTTTTGTATTTTTGTGCAAAAGGTGCAATTTCAATTTCGGCCCGTAGATCCATTTTGCAAAATTACATTTTTGCCATTTTTGTATGGATTCAATTCAAATATTTAAATGAGCATAAGTTTTACTCTAGTGCTCGAAATTCGACAAATTTTATATTTTAGAAAAATATTGGTCTCCTCTATGCCATGGAAGCATAAAATATTATTTTTAATAGGAGTTTATGTTTGGAAATATAGAAAACCTCTTTCATGCCATTAATATGTGATCTGATTGGTTCAAACATATCAGATTTGATTTGATCTTCCATCCTTCCTTCTCCAACATGCTAAATAGACATGGAGAACCAACTGGATGTTTTGATTTGGGTAAAATTCTTGAAAACATCTTTCCATGTCCATTAATATGTGATCAACCACTTGAACTAGATCAAATTGATCTGATCTTCCATCCTTCTTGACACACCAAAGACATGTAGAACCAGATTTGACAAATTGTAGGTGGATTTTCAGGGGCATTGATGGATGGTGGTTGAGCTTCCAAATCAGATTTTCTTCCTTCTCTTCTTCTCCTCTTTTCGCTTCATCTATAAATGTAAGATATTGGCTCATTGCAAATGTTTGACTATGATACTTTTGAAGTGTAATTATATTTGAAAGTAAATCAATATAGAAGGATTTTCTACTTTTCTCTATCTTCCTCCATTGTCCCTTCTTACTTACCTAAAATTCATGGATCATTTGTCTTCTCTAAGAAATTTTTTGTTCTTATTGATGTGATTTCTTGAACTTTGTGTCTATGGAATGATATCTTATGTTGTGAATGTGAATGATTATGTTCTATATCACTCTTTCTCTTAGTACATATAGGGTTATACTCTTTCTATCTATATTTCCTAAAAGTGCTGTTATATTATGCTCTTTCCTTTCTTCAGATTCTTCCATTTTTGTTTGTATTGATAATCTATTTTGGTATAAAAGCATTTTAAGATGTCGAGGTCCACCTTAAGATGAAAGTTTTATTATTTGTAAATAGTTTTGTTCTTGCTTTCAAAGGGACTATCCCATAAAGAGCTAAGGGACTCTTTAGCCGAAATAGGAAAATAAAGCTCAAGATCAACATCCCGATTAAAGTAACATTTTACCAACCCAGAATACTTTTTTTAGTGAAACTCCAATGGGGAATTTGTTTCAAATGTATCCCTTTATGGACAATCAAACAACAAAGATATTATTTTGATCTAAAATGATAACAATGTATATACCACTAACGGAAGAAAATCATCCAGGATGAATCATTCTCATTTTCAACAAAATCACTAAGAAAGAACCAACAAATCTTCTCTTCTTCAAAAAAGAACAAAATAACAAAACACATTCTGCAAGCACACCTCACCTAAGCAGAGAAAAAATGCCAAGAATAGCATTCCTCTAAAAAACTCACCCTAATCTTCTTGTCCGATATGGTGGGGTTTAGATTTGAATTACCCTTCTTTTTTCCGATCTTCCATAGATGGCAAACATTCTTGATTTCCTTTCATCCTCACTTACAAGTAAGGCCTCTAACTTTCAATAGGTTTGATGGGGAGTGATCCAAATGGGAGGTAGTACCATATCTTTAATCATTTTTCTGAATCAGTTACCTGTTGAAAGAAAAAGTGTGGAGGCTTCTCGTGAATCGAAAGCTCTCTGGAGAAGGAAGTCCTCTGAATCAAATGATGGGTGAGTTATCTCATCAGGGGGCACTGATTCTTCTAATCTGATCTGAGATCAAATCGATGTTTGTGAGAACATCCACCAAGACTTGTTTTGGTCTTACGTTTGAAGTGTTCACTTATCATTGGGCAATAAACATGACCATAAAAATGAAGAAACGTCATGCATCCAAGGCAAGTCTCTCATAGTCTATCCTCTCTTTTAGATCAAATCTCCAATCAAAGAGATTGATTTCATCAAGAAGATTTTGAGGTATAAATTACCAAGATTTGAGCATAAGTTATGGGTTTGAATGGAGGTTCTTATCATCTACATCACACATGAGCCTAAAGTATCCCCATAGTAATGAGACAAGATCTGCTCCAAAGCCGCAATGGTCTTAATGGGAGCTTTGAGTAGAAGGACCTTAAATTTCGGGTAGTATCAAAAGACTCCTTTAATGGGTCGAAAGATGAAAGTTTTACATTTATATATAAGATTTTTGCTTTTAATTTCTAATAAGGGAACCTCTCCCATAAAGAGGAGGGATTTGCATGTCCCATGAGTTGGACGTGGTTTTATTTCAAAGTACCATTTTAAAACCCAATAGTTTTTGGTGACTTAGCTAGGGATTTTGTTTCAACATATCCCTTTCTAAAAAAAAATTCAAGATCATTTTGTGATCTAAAATACTCTCTATGATATAAACATGGGAAGAAAGCTCTTAGGGTTGAAGATTCTCATTTTGTGACTTCTCTGAGCAAAAACTTCTCTCTTCTTTTTGAAGGAATAGAGGAAATCATTCTAAAGATTTTTCTAAAACACATAAAATTCAAGAATAACATTCCTCTAGAACAACTCTTTTCTCGATGTAATCTTCTTGCTTCTTATACTTGTTGGTGTTTTGATTTACCTTTAGAAATAATCTTCCCACAAATGGCAGCACCTCTACCTTGGGGACAACGGATTGGGCCCTTTGCTCTTCCTCATCCATTGAATGAGTTACCTGTGAGTAGTAGGAAATGTTTTCCTAAATTCTAAGGTGATGTGGAAGTACACCCTAGATGAACACATTTCAGCCTTCATTGTTGCATGTGGGATTCTTGGGGTTGAACATGAAGACATTTTTGTCAGGCTCTTTGTGGAAACATTGCATGGGATAATGTTGTGAAGATTGGTTCTACCATCTTCCTACTTTGGTTCAATTATTGAAATGGACCACCTTGACAACTTAGTTTGAGCAACATTTCAAACTTGTTGAAGATGTGCATGCCCTCTTGGCTCAAATTTCTCATATCAAGAAGGAACCACATGAACCCATGAGGGATTTGTGGCTAAATTCAACAAGCTAGTTCTTAAAATTCCACATAGAACACTCATCCTATAGATCAAATCCAAAAGTGCTTCTTCCTCAATGCTCAGTTACCTAAAGTAAGTTATGCACTAAGGAGATAACCTTGCAACTCTGGATGTTGATCAACATTTGGCTATCAGTGTTGAGGATGATTTAATCATGTCTAGTAAATTGAAAGAGAACCTTCCAAATCTAAAGCATCCTCCTCTTCCTCTCCTGGAGCCAATTCAAATCAGTTAGTGCAGAAGTTGGAAAATGATCTCATTGCCATCAAAAAGCAATTGGCTCAACATACTCCTTATCAAGATATTCCAAGAAGGAATTTTCAGCCTAGGAACCAATTACCTCCTTCTCGAATAAATTGGCTATTGAAGGCCCACCTATCAAGGTTCCATTCAATGTAACTTGTGAAGTTCAAGAACCTGATGATGAAGAGTTTAATGAAGACTTTGAAGACCTAGAAGAAGAGGTTGATGAAGAACTAGAAGAGCTTGGTGGATCTCAAGTTCATTTCCTCACCACTGAAGGTATGGATGATGAAGATGAATATGATGAAAGAGTGGTAGATATGAATAGTGATTCATATGTTGTTATGACTTGGGAGAAAACAAACAAAAAAGAAAAAGTGGTGCAGCACTTGCTAAGAAATCCAAGGAGTTTCCTATAACTATTCCAGTGGTTGCAAGAAGAGGAGCTCCTATTCCCACTGCCTCCACACAAAAGGTGAGTAATGCTAATCCTCCTCCTTCTACTTCTATTTCCAAAACTTCTTGTCCTTCAAATCCTAAAACTAATAAATCAAAAGTTTCTCAAGTTCCTAGTAATGATGCCCCATCCACCTTTGGATCTTTTGATATCATTGATCACCTCAAAAATACCAAAATCCAAATTTCAGAGGAAGAGTTTTACCAAACCCATCCAAAATCCTTTGCTAAAATGGTAAACTTTGTCAATTCCAAATCCAAAGCCTCATCCAATACTTCTAAAGGTATTTTTCCCACTCCCTCTTCCTCACCTCAACCAAGCCTTGTGGTTGCAGTCACTTCCCCTAATGAGAAAATTGAACCATTCTATGTGACTCTCCTCATAGCTGGCCATAAACTCAGTAATTGTGTTATAGACTCAAGAGCATCAGACAATGTAATGCCTACAAAAAGTAGCTCATGCTTTGGGCCTGAATCTAACACGCCTTTGGTTCCTACTATTCCATGGAGAGTAGAGAAGTGCCTTTGGTTGGAAGAATTAAAGATGCACAAGTAGCCTTCGCTACTTTTCCAGAGAAAAGGGTCTTAGCCACTATTTTGGTAGCTGATATTCCTCCCTCATATGGTATGTTGTTGAGTAGGAATTTTTGTAAAGAGGTAGGAGGTGAAATTCAGATGGACTGGTCACATGCTTTGATCTTGGTCAATGGAAAAATAAGAAAGTTGTTACTAGAAAAACAAACTGAGTATATTGTGCAAAAGACTGATGATCCAAAAGCACAAATACTCTATGAAGATATAGGGCATGGAAACTATATGATCATGTCAGAAGATGAGGCAAGTCTTCCTAAGGGAGTGATTCATGATCCCAATGGCATTTGGACTTTGGAGTTTGATGGAAGCTTCTCTTCAGCTAGTTCTGAGCTGGTGTGGTGTTAATCTCTCCAGAAGGGAAGATTCATCCATTTTCTTTCAAGCTTCATTTTGAAAATACAAATAATACAACTGAGTATGAGGCTCTCATCCTTGGGTTGAGCATGGAAAAAGAAATAGGAGTAAAGAATCTTTGTGCTCATGGTGATGCAGAGTTGATTGTGAAATAGGTAAGGGATCTTTACCAAGTCAAGAATAGGAGATTGAAACATTATAGAAATATTGTTTGGGATTCCATTGAATTCCTTGATGCTTTCTCAATTGAAGTTGTGCCAAGAGAAAAGAATACTAGAGCTGATTCTCTAGTTGTCTCAGGATCTTTGTTGATTCCTCATCCAGATTTCTCTCAAGAGAAATTTACCATTGAAATGATTCATAGGCCTAGTGTGCCGGATAATGCAAGCAACTGGAAGGTTTTCAATGATGATCAACACTTTCTCTCTTTCTTGGAGCTTAAAGATAACTTCAATCAGTTATATTTTGAAGGAAGTGAAACTCTGCCTAGAGAATATGTGCCCTCTAATGAGGAAGATATCAAGGAAGAGATGGATCAAGATGGTTGTATTAAGTTGAAGGGTAACAAGATTCCCAAAGGACTGGTGAGTCTAGAAGATCTGTTTGAAAAACATGATAGGTTCATCAAATCTGAAGCTTCTCAAGGGACTCAATATATTTTGAGTATGAGAAGGTCAATATTGGAAGCAATGATGAACCCAAGGGTGGTGAATATTGGAAAATGCACTCAAGAAGAGAAAAAGAAAGTAGTAAACCTATTAAAAAATATGTGATGTTCTTTCCTATTCATATGAAGATCTTAAGGCTTTTCAACCAAAGGAGATGCAACACTATATCCCTCTGAGACCTGGGATCAAAAATTTCAAGTAGAAGAAAAGGCAGTATAATCCTAAGGTTGTTGATACTATTTTTCAAGAGATCTAGAAGTTACTAAAAGCCAAGATTATTTTCCCTATACATCATTCAACATGGATTTCCAACATTGTGCCTGTCAAGAAAAAGAATGGTGAGATTCACATCTATGTGGATTTTAGGAATTTGAATCAGGCCTCTCTAAAAGACAACTATCCACTCCCCATGATGGATCAAGTTTTGCAAGTTGTCTCAGGCTCTGAGATGTTGTCTATGCTAGATGGATTCTCTGGATACAATCAAGTGGAAGTCAATACCTAGATCAGCACAAGACTGCTTTTACTACCCCTTGGGGCACCTTTTCCTACAAGAGAATGTCATTTGGTCTTATCAATGCTGGTGCCACTTTCCAAAGGGAAATGGATTTAGATTTTGGCATATTCTAAAGGAAAGTGTATTGTTGTGTACCTTGATGATTTGAATGTTTTTTCCAAAACAAGGGTAGATCATCTTCAACATCTAGAAACAGTTCTTCAAAAATGTAGAGAACATGGAGTTTCTCTCAATCCTAAGAAGTTTGTCTTTTGTGTTATTGAAGGCAAGTTGTTGGGGCATATTGTTTCCAAAGAAGGGATCAAGATAGATCCAGAAAGAGTTCAAGCAATCCAATAGATTCCTCTTCCCACAAGCAAAAAGGGTGTTCACTCTTTCTTTGGCAAGATAAATTTCCTGAGGAGATTCATTCCAGATTTTGTACAGAACTGACTATGAGCATTGCTCAAATGATGAAAGGAAAGAAACCTTTGGTTGGTCTTCTGAAGGTAAAGAAGCATTTGAAGATATCAAGAAATCCATTGCTAAAACTCCCATCTTAGCATGTCCTAATTTCAACAAGGATTTTATCATCTATTGCTATGCTATAGAGAATACCTTGGCTTGTTGTGCTAACTCAAAAAATTCTGAGGATCATGAACTTCCAATTGCCTTCATGAGCTATGTTCTAAAAGCTCATGAATTGAAATATACTATGATGGAGAAACATGCTTTTGCAGTGGTCAAAGATGTCAAGCAGTTTCATTTTTATATTCTTAATTCTCACTCTTGTTGTGCTTGTACCTGATACAACCATCAAGTCTATTCTTACACAACAAGTTTGGAACTAAGAGAGGAAATTGGGTAGAAAAAAGTCCAAGAATATGACCTTGATATCAAGCCAACTAAGCTAGTTCGGGGTAAAGGCTTGTGTGAGCTTATTGTTGAAGGGGATGATGAAGAATTGTCCACAAAAGTAGTTGATGTTCCTGTTGTCCTCTTCCTCAGTTCAATAGATGAGTGGTATGCTGATATTGCACATTTTCTTACTTATGGAGAGTGTCCATCCCATTTGAGTGCCAAGGAAAAGAGATCTATTAAGCTAAGGTCTACACAATATGTATTATGGGAAAATGCTTTGTTCAAGTGAGGCATTGATGGAAGATTCCTTAAATGTGTGGATAAAGAGCAACAAAAGAAGTTGTTTTCAGATTTTTCATGATCAGGCTTGTGGAGGGATTTCTCTTCTTCTCACACTTCACTACCCATAAATCCTTCGTGTAGGGTACTATTGGCCTACATTGTTTAGAGATGCATCAAAATGGGTAGGTAAGTGTGAATCCTATCATACTTTTGTTGGGAGACCTAAGTTGGCTGCTTTACCACTCAAACCAATAGTGATTGATGAGCCTTTTCAACAATGGGGATTGGATTTCATTGGAACTCTTAACCCACCTTCCAGTGCTTAGACATACTCATGTGCTAACTACTATAGATTACTTCACAAAGTGGGTAGAGGCTATTCCAGTCAAAAGCACTACTTCTGAGGTGGTGTGTAATTTCATCAAGAGAACATCTTGATAAGGTTTGGGGTACCAAACAAGATTGTGACTGATAATGCTTCCAATTTTTCTTCTTCTGAGATGATGGATTTCTGCTATGGTTATGGAATTTCCCTTGCTCATTCTTCATATTATTATCCTCAAGGGAATGGACAAGCAAAATCAACAAATAAGAATTTGTAACCATCGTTCGGAAAGCTTGTCAATGAATCTCAAAGGAATTGGCACAAGAAGCTCTATGATGCTCTCTGGGCAGATAGAATTACACCCAAAAGAGCAATTGGGATGTCTCCATTTTAGGTGGTGTATGGTGTTGAAGCTCAGCTTCCAATAATAATGGAATTACCAGCCTTGCACTTAATGAAGGCTATTGAGGATTCAAGTTTCATCAGTTCCTTGGACAAGAGGATCATGTATCTCTAAAAGATGGATGAAGACATGATGCAAGTTTTTGATAGGATCTCAGCTCATCAACTGAAGGTGAAAGCTTTGTTTGATAAGAAAGCTAGACCCAGATATTTTCAAGTGGGAGACATTGTTCTATTGTGGGACAAAAGACATGAACCTCGAGGAAGCCATGGTAAGTTTGATTCTCTTTGGCTTGGTCCTTTCAAAATCAAACACTTTGCTAGAGAAAATTATTTCTACTTGGATTATATGGATGGATCTCTCTCCCACTTCCTTATAGTGGGAATATTTGAAGTTGTTCAAGTCCTAGGTGATTAGGTAGTCCTTTTGTATATACTGTGTGTGGTGTTTTGTTTTTTGTTTTTCCTTTTTTGGTTTGTTTCCCTTCTGTGTGTGTTGTCTTTTGTATTGCTTTGCCTTTGACTCTATTTTCCCAATGGATAAGGCACTGGTCTACTTTCCTAGAGTTTTTCTTGAGTTCTTGATCTTTCCTTTCTCTTGTCCAAGCCAAGTCATCCCCAGAAAGAGCTAGTTGTTGTCACCCTCAAAATTCCCCTCATTTTTTAAGTCAAGTTTCAAAATTTTGAGTTGGTGCCTTTGAGAGATGTTTGAGCCCCGAGAAGAAGTCCTCAGAATACCTCAATTTGTGCTTTAAAAGAAGTTGGTGCTCATTTGCAATCTTTCCTGTTAATTTAAAATCTTCAAATTCACATGGTGTGCTAAAATTTTTGTCTCCCCGTCTGGATGCTTGAAAATTGTTTCTTTCATTTGAATGGAATTTTCAATCCTTCTCTTTGGTCAGGGATCGTGTCAAGAATTATATTGTTTTTGTAGTTTCTCTTTCCATGGAGAACAATTTGAAATTCAGGCATAAACAATAGAGTTTCCCCTCCTCTATATTTTTTCGTAGTCGTGATTGACGGGTGTATCTTCCTTGTTAAGTTTTGGCTCATTGGTGCATCCACAAAATGAGAACCAGGACATATCAATTGAATGCGGCATGGAGGATTATTTTGTGAACTTATCATTTTTTGTTATTTTTGCAAAGGTGAAATATAAATCCCCAAATTGGCTCCACATGGTCTAGAAGGATCCTGATTGGTTGAATCGAGATAAGGCGAAAAGGACCCAAGTCCGTTTTGTGTTTTGAGGCATTTTGAATGGTAAAATACTTAAAGGATAAAAGAATACCTAAGGTCTTGGGGACACGTGGCCATTTTTAAGTTCGTGGTGGGAAGGAGGATCATTGGAGAACTTTGAAGATTTCCATGCTTTATCTTCAACACAAAAAGGAGTAAAGTTACAAAATGAGACATGGAGACCCCAAAGCCATGTATGAATAACCATTGAAAAGTCCAAAGCGAGAGATGACAAAGTTTTCGGAAACTTTAGGAATTTTTGCTTTGTTTCCATAAAAGGGGTAAAGTGATAAAGTGAATCCCAAAGTCACACCATGCCAAGGGATAAAGTCAAATGTTGAGCCCGCCTAAAGTCAAAAAGTCACCAAGGTGTCCATCGTAGCATTTTGGGAATTTTGGTTTTATTTCCAAACAGAGAGAAAAAAAATATAAAATGCTCCATGACTCCATTTTGTCAAAAAGGGATTGAGCCCGCATTGAAAATTCAAAGTGGGGAAGTGGGTTAAGGAGAACTTTGAGATTTTGAGTTTGTTTCCAAAAAGAAGTAAAATAAAGTGAGCCGCGACTTTACCACTCATGGGGATAAAGTGAGCCATGTGTCGACCTATATCAAATGTGAAGTTGTGGGTTGTAAGGGCTGCAGGAGAATTTTTCACTTTTGTAATTGTTATCCAAAATTCACCCCTCAAGTAATTTTGTAACATGCATCAAATTATATCATCTCCCAAGAAATTGATTCAAGGCCCAAAATCGTGTTTTGGGGCCCAAAGAAACTTCAAAACTCTAACTCTCCCATCCAAGAAGAAATCCCAACAAGTTGAATTAGAATGAAAAAATGCAAAAATAAGGTTGTGCCCTTAGGATTGAAAGCATTTCATGGAAATGGGATGGGTTCACAGTCCCTGCGCAAATTAAAGGCACCAAATGAGAAAAATTTACACAAGCTTGGGGGCAAAAATTAAAGAAAATCACCAACATGGAAAAGTTGTCCTAGGTGGTCTCAGATTAGAAAGTTGCGTACATGAAAATGCGCTATGCCCGACACGCAGATTAGAAGGCGGCCAAGGCAAAAAGAAAAGTCCCGAAAATGCAATTAAACTTCAAATGGCCATAACTTTTCAGCACCTATGAGTGCACTTAAAATTATGTTGACGTGAGGATTGGATGTCCATTAAGGTGCAACATATTCGGAGGCACAACATTTTGCTCATTCCCGATACCCCGAAAATGACAAATGCAAATGCCCTTACCCAAAATAGTTCAAATGGCCATAACTTTTCATATGGAGCTTGGATTCATAAATTTTGACATTTCTCGATGAAATCGCACATAAGTTCTTTACCATTGGAATCATGGCTCAAGACCTTGCAAAAAATCAAAATACCAGATTCACCATTTTTTTGGATATTGATGGAGAATTCTTACCTAAAACGTAATGGGATCATTAACATTGTTGTATTTGGTGGTTGGGAGTGCAATTTGGAGGTATTCATCTTCTTCTCTCTCTCATTCTTCCTATAAATTGTAAGGGAGGGCTTTTTAAAGGTTGGAAATTCATGTTTTCCCCTCCCTTAATGCTTCTCTACAAGTGAATTTGTGGAGTTTCAGGACCTCCCATTTAAAACTCCCTTGCTCTTTGTCTCTTCTCATTTTTTCTATAAATTGATGTTGGGCTCATTGAAGAGGAGGTAGTTTTTGTGGATGAGCTCTCAAAATTCTCTTGTTAATTTGATCCTCCATTGTTTCACTCCAAATTGGGTGATCTTCCAGGACATGATCTTACAACATTTTAATGGTTTGTGTTTATTGAAACAAGAAAATATAAGTTCTTCATTATCTTCACCTTTGTTGTTTTTTATTTTGGTACATTCTTCTTACCCCTTCTCCTTACAAGAATATTGTTAGATTATTATTTTTGAGTAAACCCATTATCATGGTTATGTGTGCATCCATCAATATTGTAGTGAATGCATTTTTCATCCGAGAACTTTTATCACCTTCTTCTAGGTCCCACACTGGGAAAGCTTCATGTATTTCATGCATTTGAAGAGTCTCAACCCATCTAGTGTATCACTACTTTAGTGTTGTGATTTCATTTTATGCATTCTCTCCCACTCAGTCTCATGGAAAAAGATTAAATCTTGAGTTTCCCGCATTAGAGTAGATTGTGGTAGGTAGTTTAGGTGCAAGATAACTTTGAGTTTTCTCGAGGTCTATTTCAAGTAAGAAGTAAAATTATAAAGTGAGACCATGACCTATGTTACCAATCACACCGTGAGTTAAAATATGTTAGACCTATAAAAGTGAAGTTGCGGGCTTGTGATTTTGAGGGATTTTTGCATTTTTTGCTAAAAGGCGCAATTTCAATTTCAGGCCCGCGGATCCATTTTGTGAAAATTGCATTTTCACCATTTTTGTATGGATTTGATTCAAATATTCAAATGAGCATAACTTTCACTCCAGTGCTCAAAATTTGACAAATTTTATACTATTGGAAAGATCTTGGTCTCCTCTACACCATGGAAGCATAAAATATTATTTTTAGTAGGATTTGATGGTTGGAAATCTGAAAACATCTTTCATGCCATTAATACGTGATCTAATTACTTCAAATAGATCAAATTTGATCCGATCTTCCATCCTTCCTTCTCCAACACGCCAAATAGACATGGAGAACTCGAATGATATCTTGATTTGGGTGAAAATATGGAAAAATATTTTGTGCCATTAATATGTGATCAAACTGCTTCAACTAGATCAAATTTGATCTAATCTTCCATCCTTCCTTCTTTAGCATGCCAAAGACATGCAGAACCAGATTTGACAGATTGTAGGTGGATTTTTAGGGGCATTGATGGTTAGTGGTTGAGCTTCCAAATCAGATTTTCTTCCTTCTCTTCTTCTCCTCTTTCGCTTCATCTATAAATGTAAGAGCTTGGCTCATTGCAAATGTTGGACTCTGATACTTTTGAAGTGTAATTATAATTGAAAGTAAATCAATATAGAAGGATTTTCCCCTTTTCTCTATCTTCCTCCATTGTCCCTTCTTGCTTACCTAAAATTCATGGATCATTTATCTTCTGTGATAAGAAAATTTGTGTTCTTATTGATATGATTTCTAGAACTTTGTGTCTATGGAATGATATCTTATGCATGAATGTGAATGATTTTGTTCTGTATCACTCTTGCTCAGTACGTATATGGTTATACTATGCTATCTATATTTCCGAAAGTGCTGTTATATTCTACTCTTTCCTCTCTTTAGTTCTTCCATTCAATTGTATTGATAATCTATTTTGGTGTAAAATCATTTCAAGATGTCAGAGGTACAACCTTAAGATGAAAGTTGTACATTTGTATATAAGCTTTGTTGCTTACTTTCAATAAGGGAACCTCTCCCATAAAGAGGAGGGACTTGTTGTCTCCCGACTATCGTTTTGATCAAAGTACCATTTTAAAACCCAAAAAAGTCACATATTATTTTTTTATAAATCGTAATGGTTTGATTTTGTATAGTTTAGGTGATCATTTTGACTTCCTTTAATGATTTTTTAAATATTAAAGAATAGTCGTGACTAATTCTTCAATATTTGATTCACACTTGATTGCCGTGTTAATATACATAGTTTGTTATATTTGTTTTTCCACATAGAAATAATTAAATGCATTGTCTTTACATTTTTTTATGTTTAGAAAAAAGGTAAGCACATTATATGTTATTGTAAATATTATTAAATATAAATGTTAATCATTCTATTTACAAACATATATTTCATTTACAATTAGTAACAACTTACTTGATAAATGAGCCAATATAAAGTAAAAATATTTAAATTCTAAAATAACATATTCCAAGACTAGAGGTCGTTAAGCTCGATGTTTATGACATTTCCTAGCTATTACAAGACAACACAAGGCAAAAAATATTCCAAGACAAGAAAAATATTAAAGAGTTTCCTGAATATAGTTTTCAAACAAGAATGGAGACTAGTGGCTGCTAATATTCTAGTTGAATCACATACGATATAACTTTGATGGATTTCCTAAAACCAAGCTAAGAATGATTATTATATTTCGATTTCTATATTAATTTATTAGAATCCTACCATGATATTCAAAGCCTAGTGGCTGCTAATGCCGAAGATTAGTAAATATCATTGTGCAACATAATAAAGACTTGAGATTAGCGGCCGCTAGGATATTTGTTTCCTTGTATATAGGATAATTAGTAATGACTGATGAAAAATTAACTAGATCCTTTATTATATTTGGATGCTACATTACAATATTTAATGACTAGCGAGCGCTAGGGTGGATGTTTACTTTCTTTCTTTGATGTTCCAAGACAAAAAATAGTCAAAGAACAAATTAATTTGAAGCCTATCACATGATATTCGAAGCCTAGTGACTGCTAATGTCATAGATTATTACACTTCATTTGTGTACTGTAGTAAAGAATTAATTTTACCAGCCATAAGGATAAGTTTTGTATTTGCATTCAATATAATGATTAATGACACGAATAAAAACTCAAAACTAAACTAAATTCCATCACCGATCATTTAGCCAAGTGGCCTCTAAGTACAACATTATATTCAAATTTTATTACATGATATTCCTAGCGGCCGCTTGGATATTTGTTTTCTTGCATTCAGGATAATTTATAATGAATGGATTGAAAATCTAACAATGCTCCCACAATTATATTAAAATTTTAAAATACTATTTTTAACGACTCAAAAATGATAGGGTGGTTGCTCACTACATTTTTTTCCTAAATACTCATGATTCCAAATGAAAATTTAAGCCTAACAACCACCGATCTCACTAGTAAATTCTAAGTCTATCACATGAATTCAAAAACAAATTTTTAAGCCTAGTGGCTATTGGGTTCAATATGTTATTTGAATCAATGTTGTTATAACATCACATAGTCTTGAGATTAATGATCTCTAGGATAGTTTTTATCTTGCATATATGGCAATTACTAATGACCTAAAGAAGTATTCAAATTTATGACTAGACAACAAATATTCAAAGACATGATGAACTCAAGTTCTTGGGCTATTGGTGAAATACAAGTAGTTTGTAATCATCAACCCAAGTTCCATTCCTATTGAGTTTGTTGGATGATTTCAATAAGTGGCCATGGGGACACCTTGAGGTAGGGGTCAAAATTCTCCATATGGACCAAGAAGAACATAGTAGGGTGCTTTGAATGTGGATGACTTTGTGGACATTAAGGACCAAAGACAACCTCCATGTCCCTCTTAGAGAAAGTGCTCCTCCACCACTCTAGTTCATAGATCTAGTATAATAAAAGTGTTTACCATAAAAATTTACAAATAGTTTGTAATCATTAAACCAACTTCCATTCTCATTGATTTCACTAGATGCTTTCAATAAGTGACCATGGGAACACCTTTGAGGTAGGGGTAAAACTTCTCCATATGGACGAAGCAAAAGATAATAGGGCACTTCAAATGCTCCCCACAATTATATTTTAATTTTAAAAGAGTATTTTTAGTGACCGACGATTGCTAGGGTTGTTTCTCACTACATTTATTTCTTGAATACTTGTGATTCCAAACTAAAATTTAAGCCTAGTGGATATTGAGCTCAATAGTATATAAGAAATATATCGCATAAATTTGAAACAAAAATTTAAGCCTAGCAGCATTAATCGTGTGTTCAATTTTAAGTCTAGTGGCCGGTGTGTTCAACATGCTATTTGAATAAAAATTGTTGCAACATCACAGAGGGTTGAGGTTAGCAACCACTAGGATAGTTGTTATCTTCCCGACATGACAATCGAAATGACCTGATGGATATTCAAATACACGACTACACAAAAAATATTTGAAGATAAGAAGAATTCAAGTTCTTTGGCTATTGGTGAGTTACAAGTAGTTTATAATCATCAACCGAAGTTCCATTCCCATTGATTTTATTGGATGTTTTTAATAAGTGTCCATGGGGACGCCTTGAGGTAGGAGTTGAAATTTTCCATATGGACTAAGTGGAACATAGTGGAGCAATTCAATGTGGATTACTAGGCGAAATAAAGGACCCAAGCCCACCTTCATGTCCCACTTAGAGAAAGTGCTCCTCCAAAGCCTCCACTTCATAGATCCGTATAATAAAGATGAAGCAAAGATAATAGGGCACTTCAAATGCTCCCCACAATTATATTTTAATTTTAAAAGAGTATTTTTAACGTGATTTGACATTTCTTAGGGTTTTTGCTCACTACATTTATTTCTTGAATACTTGTGATTCCAAATGAAAATTTAAGCCTAGTGGATATTGAGCTCAATAGTATATAAGAAATATATCGCATAAATTTGAAACAAAAATTTAAGCCTAGCAGACACTTGTGTTCAATTTTAAGTCTAGTGGCCGGTGTGTTCAACATGCTATTTGAATAAAAATTGTTACAACATCATAGAGGGTTGAGGTTAGCAACCACTAGGATAGTTGTTATCTTCCCGACATGACAATTAGTAATGACCCGATGGATATTCAAATACACGACTACACAAAAATATTTGAAGATAAGAAGAATTCAAGTTCTTGGGCTATTGGTGAGTTACAAGTAGTTTATAATCATCAACCAAGTTCCATTCCCATTGATTTTATTGGATGTTTACAATAAGTGTCCATGGGGACGCCTTGAGGTAGGAGTTGAAATTTTCCATATGGACCAAGTGGAGCAATTTGAATGTGGATTACTAGGTAGAAATAAAAGACCCAAGCCCACCTCCATGTCCCACTTAGAGAAAGTGCTCCTCCACCACTCCACTTCATAGATCTAGGTATAATAAAAAATTTACCATCTAAAATTTACAAATAGTTTGTAATCATCAACCCAAGTTCCATTCCCATTGAGTTCACTAGATGCTTTCAATAAGTGGCCATGGGGACACCTTGAGGTAAGGGTCAAACTTCTCCATATGGACCAGAAGAACATAGTGGAGCTCTTTGAATGCTCTTTGCAATTATATTTCAATTTTAAAAGACTATTTTTAATGATAGACAACTGCTAGGTTGGTTTCTCACTACATTTCTTTCATGAATACTCGTGATTCCAAATGAAAATTTGAGCCTAGTAGCTCGCTAAGCTAAATAGTATATTCGAAGTCTATCACAAGAATTCCAAATGAAAATTTAAGCCTAGCTACCATTGTGTTCAATTTTAAGCCTAGTGGCATCTAGGTTCAATATGTGGCATCTTTGTTACAACATAACAAAGGCTTGAGGTTAAAGAACACTAGGATATTTGTTATCTTGAATACAAAAAAATTAGTAACGACTTGATGGATATTAAAATACATGACTAGAAAACAAATATTTGAAGAAAAGATGAACTCAAGTTCTTCAAATTTTTGTGAGTTACAAGTAGTTTGCAATCATAAACCCAAGTTCCATTCCCATTTAGTTCATTGGATGCATTCAATAAGTGGTCATGGGGACACCTTGAGGTAGGAGTCAAACTTCTCTATATGGACCAAGCAAAACATAACAAGGAAATTCGAATGCGGATCACTCAAGAGACATTAAATACACAAGCCCACCTCCATGTCCCACCTAAAGAAAGTGCTCCTTCACCACTCTACTTCATGGATCTGGTATAATAAAAAATTTCACCATCCAAAATTTACAAATAGTTTGTAATCATCAACCCAAGTTACATTCCCATTGAGTTTGCTTGATGCTTTCAATAAGTGGCTATGGGGACACCTTGAGGTAAGGAACAAACTTCTCCATATAGAACAAGTTTGAACATAGAAGAGCACTTAAAATGCTCCCTAATTATATTTCAATTTTAAAATACTATATTTAATGATAGGTGATTTCTACGGTGGTTGCTCAAAGACATTTATTTCATGAATACTCATGATTCCAATTTTTTTAAGCCTAGTAGCCACTAAGCTCAATAGTATATTTGAATTCTATTACATGAATTCCAAACAAAAATTTAAGCCTAGCTACCGTTGTGTTTATTTTTAAGCGTAGTGGCCACTAGGTTCAATATGTTATTTGTATCGGTGTTGTTACAACATCACAAAGGATTGAGGTTAATGGCCAATAGGATAGTTTTATTCATGCTTATAGAAAATATTTCAAGTACAAGATTATGATGATCGTGTTGTACATTTTACCATAATAGGGCAGTAAATATTTCAGATTGTGTAAGTATACTAAATGGAAATTGCAGATTTTGAAGGAAAACTATACAATCTTAAGTGAAAGATAAATGAGATACTTCAAGAGCTAATCAACCATGATTTTTGGAGAAGGAATAATACAAGTTATTTACATCATGTTCTTTAAAAAAATCACTTTTAGTTGATATGATAGGTAGGAAGAGTTTGAGATCACCTTCTCGACCTACAGGACCAACTTCTTAGCTTTTTCATAGACCAGGGAAACCAGATTCCTTACTAGATTTCTTATAGGTTCCGAAGCCCTATTCCAGTGACCTAGTCTACTCGAGATCCTCCGAGATATATTTTTTTATGATTTCTCCACATTCTTTAACGTTCCCGAATTTCCAATCAGGACCTACGACACTCTGCGACATGTCATCGGTTATCAGCTGAGTTATTTCCTTACCTTATTCATGCATATTAGGGTTTGATTTTATTAGTTTACTTTATTATTTTCATTCACATGTTTCCATAATATATTTTTTATTACGTTATATGTCCTCCTAGATTAAATTAACTAGTTTTTAGCTAACATAGATTTAGTTAATTTTAGTTAATCATTTTGGTGAACCCAATGTATTCTTGTCATATTTATTATGGGTATATCATCATCCCTACCACTTATGGTCTTCATATATTTTATCTCATGATTTTTCTTGCTCGCACCCCTCTAAATCTTCACCACTCACATTAGGCCAATCATGGCTTGATTATATTGGAGGTACTCTAGATCCTGACCATATAGATATATCTTTCCCTATGCCTTTTGGATGCATTTTCATCTGCAATAGTTCTTTCCTAGGTTATACACAAAATCTTACTCATTGGTATGCCCATGGTTTCCCACTTCCTCCCTTCACTGATGAGGAATATGCTATGGGTATGTATCACTTACACCTCAATGGCTCCTTACGTGACCAACCAGACACCATTTCTTACCAAGTTACTAATGCTTACCCATTTGATTATGACCTAGAGGATGAAAACCTTCTAGATGACTTTACATGAGCTACTTACGTACACACTTGGGGGCATAACATGTAATACCCTTTATTCTAGCATATCTACATATCTCTACATCACACTCACAACATTTAGGCATACTTAATCTTAGCATAATCACACTCTTCATATTATCATACCCTTTTTTTATCATGTTAGACATACTCATCATATATTCTAGTGACATTACCAAATGACATACTCTTGTGCTTTTGTTCACACTTGACTATTGATGGATTATTAGTATGTTGAACCCAACACAATGCACCTTAGGCACACATTACACTTCATTAAACATTTACGCATTATAAATTATACCACATTTTTTCATTTGTTTCTCTTCATAACATACATCATGATAATTGCATACATCTACATACTATACATACTATGTTGCATATTTTCATGCATATTCTACTAGTCTTCACCATATAGGAATCTAGGAGTACATTCTTTTTTTCTAAAATACATTACACACATCATACCTACACATTCTACACATTACATCCTTACATATACCACTCATCATATGGTCATTTTTATCCTTACATACACTTTATTGTCTTCTACAGATTGCACTCATCACCCAATGATGTACTTTAGTTCATCGGTCCATACTCAACTACTGAGAGTTTACAAATAAAATGGACCTTACAGTCATCATGTGATCACCACTCAAAATTTTATCATGCAAAATCGCTAGACTAATGACATACACTTTAGCCTAAATTGTCATAATCTATCATTTTGTAGTGGTATAAAGCTTAGGTTACATCATCACTCCCTCTTTTCAACCTATAATGATATGATCTTTGGGATAAATCATCATTCCCATTCCATTTCATTGTGGTATATGCTTAGGATTTAAAGTCCACACATATTTTATACATGTCGCATATCATCACCACAAAACATATAAACATTCGTCAAAGTGTGCTAGAAAAACAACACACACTATTTGACCATTTCACGATGACGAACTCTCGTTTATTTTCATTATTTATTGATTAGGGGAAAAAAAATGAAGCTCACTATATACATTTCCATCTATTCTAGGGTCACACAGCTCCTATGATTCCATCTTGCATTCCATTCCACCCATCCACAATATACCGCATATATGGTTGCTTTATTCTTTCTTATTATTGTTTGTTCATGATAACTTTATTACACATGCTAGTTTGGTTACTTGTATGTAATTTTCTATATCATCCACACATGCATGTTCACACCTTTTTCTAGTTGTGATCGTAGATACAGTCTCTTATGCATGGAAGGGATGCTCTCCTTATACCCTTCCTCCACTTGGTCATTGGGGGCATCGACACATTCATCTCATCCGAGGTGCTATTGTTTCATTTTATACTTAGCACTTTATAGTACTTTATTATACACACTTTTGACATACTAGCTATCTTTCTAACATGCTAATAGATGCTTCATGTGCAACATCTATTATGTAGGATATTAGTTTTCATACTACTTTGTTACATTGTTTGCCATCGTCTGCTATGTTTGTTAATGTTTGCGGGCCTTGCCCTATGTTTGGTGTGCACACTTGTATGTTGTTTCCGGCCATGATGGCCTTACGTGTCTTGTGACATATTGAGTGATGTCCCATATTTTCAACTTAATTTGTGTGGCTTACTTGTCTTCTTACGTGTTTACGTTACTTCGTTTGGTAGCTTTTACACTATTTATGTAGCTTATACATTGTTTTCTACATGCATGTTTACACTTGTATTTTGTTAGCATTTAATATTTGTGTGTGCCTTGATTTCTAATAAGAACTATATAGTTTACATGCAGTTGGCCCTCTTTTGGGGCTACATGTCTCCTATCAATGATGTCACATGCACCTTCAAGGGGGGCCATCATTTGGGGGTTTCTACATACTAACAAAACATATTTACACCGGTTTAGTTTAGTGCACTTTCCACCCTTGGAATTGTGGGTTACATACAATGAGTGGGTTCAGACCAGTCTACAAACCCCATACATAGTGGCTTTTACAAGACATGGTGTCCTTAGCATTTCTCGGAGCACTTACAAGCTTAGAGGTTACAATGGGTGTGCCTCTCTACATAACTTCATCTAGTGACATCAAATCACCCAATAAATGCGAACAATACAAATATCTCTACATATATTTATGGTTTAGTTATAGGCTTAGAGGTTAAACTAGGTGTGCCTCTCTACACTACTTTGTTCAAGGTGTCGGATCACCAAAAAAATCTAGGCAGATAGGATATCCATCTACACTTTTTCTCGACATGGATTAGGTACATGTTCCATTTACAAATATATTTAAATTTTCATATTCTACATACTTTCATACACATGCATCTTTTACATAGTGATTTTACATTTACATACATATATATTTGATTCTTTGTTCATTTTTTTCTTGCAGTCCTACCATATGAGAAATAAGTTGTCAAATGGGGCAACAAAAAAGCAACAACAAAACAACAACATTCCAAGACAAAACACTTTCTTTACTAACCATGCAAGTATACTACACTTTTTGGCAGCTACACACACGTATTCTTCCCTAGGTTCAATCTTATCACCTTTTCTTTGCACATTTTTCATCTATAGTTTCCACGCTCCCCCATCTTTTTAATCATTCCACACTTTGTGTGTTTCTTCGGCACACTTATACTACACTCTTCATGGAATTCAAGTACACATATCTATCTACTTTATGTTATTGAGTTTTCCAATCACCAATATAAAGTGGGGGAAAAATGTAGTCACAAAATCATGCACTTTAGACATTTATTTATCTCGGTCTCATAATACTATTTATAAGGTTCCTCAGTGAATAAAGTACTAATTAAACCCCATCCCTTTAGCCATATTATTTATTTTATTTCATAATTTATGACCTATTGCACCCATATTCACATCCATTTTCATACATCCTACGTAATTTTAGCCATAGCCGGGCACCTAAATTTATTATTGGGTCTTCCTTGGACACCCTAGTCCTACCTAGGGTGCCACAATCCTTCTATCTCTTTCTCACAATGTTTTTTTCCTCTTCTATCAATTTTTCATAGTTATCTTTCTTGTGGTCAGCCTTTGTGGGGTTAATTATGAAATTAGAGCAAGGAAACCCTATAAATATAAATTTATGAGACCATAATGAGGGACATAACATCATACACTTATATCACTCCATTAAGAGTTGAATCCATCTATTGCATTGGAATCCACATAAATCCATCATCAAATAACAAGCTAGGACATCTACATCACACTTCATAGGAGGAGGGATTTTCTTCTATTTCATGCACACATACTATTAAATTTTCTACATTTAGTTATTGCTTGATATTTCCTAAAGTGTGACTAGTACAAGAGAACCTATGACATGACATGCACACACACACACATGCACACTAGAACTACATATAGATCTAAAATGTAGTGCAAACTCTCGGTTTAGTAAGCCCAATGTTGTGGCAATAAGGCCATTTGACCCATTCATTTTACATATTTTTTTAGGGTTTTGATACTTCCTTTTGTTTCATTGTAGGTCATTTATTCCTCTTGAAATATTCAAAACATTCGGCATCAGTACAAAATAATTCATTCGATAGGTAGGAATAGTTTTAGATCACTTTTTGACCTTATGAGGACCAACATCTAATCTTTCTTAAAAATGGGGCTTCAAACTCCTTATGAAAAACACCAATAGGTGCCCCAGATCCTATTCTAGGCACCCTAATCCACTCGAGATCCTCCAATCCAATGTTTTCAAGATTTCTTCACACTCGTTCCTATTCCCATAATTTATTATCGGACACACACACTGTGACATGTCATCAACTATCAACCGATTTCTTTCCTTACCTCATTCTTGCATATTAGGGTTTGATTTTATTATTTTACTTCATTTATTTCATTCACATGCTACCATAGTATATTTATTTATTTCATTGTATGTCCTCCTTTATTATATTAGCTAGTCTTTAGCGAACATAGATTTAGTTAATTTTAGTTAATTAGTTATGATCATACTTTACTGATAATGATCAAAGTTAAAATGAGAAATCTAGATATTCTAAGCATTATATTTTTTCCAAAATTACAATTAATGGAAAAATAGGTTTTATGAAGGGCATGTGATTGAAAATTTCTTTTCATCAATTTTATATGTAAAGGAATTGCATATATCTTTCTACATACCCATTAAAGAACAAAAAGAATTTAATTTCCTAGAATTTGAAGGTGATTACAAACATCAATGGCATCAAAATATATTTTAGTATTATATTCCACCACATAGGTAATGCGAGTACAAAAACCATATCAAGTAATCTTCAACATGAATTATAGACAAGAAATAGAACTAATTAGATAGAGATTTGAATAATGAGCTCAACGGTAAGATGAAATAGGAAAAGGGATAACTTTTTGATGTAATAAGGTGTTAAAATATTTTCTACAACAATTCCCACTAATGAGAAGAAATATTTTTCCTTTCCAATTATTTTTCAGTGTTGTGATTTTCAAGGTAGTAATTCTTGTGATTTATTTTCCCTGAATTCATTAATTTCATGCTTAAGCTATCTGCCCCATTGCAAAAAATAGGTGTCATGAGCTAATTTTAGTGTGCATGTTATTGGAAATTGGTATTGTGAGTCATCCCTTAACAGCTTCCATTATTTTTCCTTGAATTCACCCACAACCATTTAAATCATGCAAATATAAGTATTTATTTTTATTAGTTTGTGCACATTCCTATTTCTAAAACCTCCAAAATATATGGTGTATCAACCCCTTTTATTATTCTCATATTTTATTCTAACAATTACTCCCACAAAACCTTGATTTAGGGATACACTGAAAGTGAACCAACCCTTTAAATTTGGAGATTCACCTCACTCTAGGGATACCCACAACCTATGAGGTGTTTCCATTGTCTATATGTGAACCGAGGAGAAAGAAAGAAAAAATAATTCATTCCTCACATTAATGGGTTCTCACCAAAGTGCATAGGATCGAGTCCATTTTATTGAATGGGGAAGCTCCATTTATTTAAAACAAGGAAATTAAAACAATCTAAACTAATTTCTAGGGTGGCTTGAAGACTAGAGTTCACACAGAATACTTCCCTAAACCTGTGGAATTGCTTGTATTCAATACAAGAGAATAAAATTATTTAGTCGGAGAGATAGGATAGAAAACTAAGAAAAAGATTTCAATTAACAAATAACATAGTAGAGTTGGTTACATTAAAATTAGAACATTTCACTTGCATCAATAAGAAGAAACCATTTGCAAAGAAAGAGGAATGATTAACAAGCAACATAACTTCTTATTGCATCATGTTGAACAATTTAAAATTCTCCTAGAGTACTAGTTGAGATGGATATAGAACAATAATAGATAACAAATGTAAGAAAGGAAGGGACTTGCTTATAGAAAGACAGTGAGAGTTAGTAAAAATGAATTAACATTTGCCTCAAAATGAGGGCCCCATTTAAGTAGAGGGACCAAGTCCCATTAATTTTACCATTTGAAAAATTATTTTACCAACAATATTGATGAGTTAAAAATTGAATATTCAAAGAAGAACACATCCGGTGACTTTGATGAGCTGATTTCATATTAGTACCACATTTTTAGAGACTTTTAGAGGTATTTATCAAAATAGATCTAGTTATTTTAATGGTCTTAATAGTTAATTTTCATTTTCAACAAACCTTTTTTTAATATTTTTCT
Source organism: Taxus wallichiana var. yunnanensis (assembly GCA_018340775.1). Classification (NCBI taxonomy): domain Eukaryota; kingdom Viridiplantae; phylum Streptophyta; class Pinopsida; order Cupressales; family Taxaceae; genus Taxus; species Taxus wallichiana. The sequence goes on along the minus strand of CM031237.1, from coordinate 337,324,927 downwards.
ATATTTTCTAAGGTCCTCTAATCATGAATCCCCATTTTCAGCAACATTATCAATCAAATCCACCTCCTTTCTAACAATATTCCCTCCGGATCAGTAATATAACCCTTATCAAAACAAATATCCTCATGAATCAAACCTTTATTATGTGGAAGGTCATCAATACAATCATTATGTTGTTCAGGAACAAGGTTATGCATAGGAATATGCAGGTTATGAAGATTATACACACGAGAAATATTTCAAAAGCAAGTTTCATAAAATAGAGCAGACATATCTAGCTCTGGAGGAATGATTTGAACAATTGCAATGATTATAAGATGTTAGGAATTAGGTTGAGGATCCCTACTAATGGGATGTTCCCACTTACCTTCTTCATAAAAATAAAATACCCACATACCTTCCTTGTTAACCATCTAAACCAAATTTCTAGATTCTAAGCTTTAATGTTGTTGTTTCTAATCCCCTTTTCTCACATGCATATTTTTAATGACATCCCTTTTTCCAAAAATTACCTAATTAGTTTGAGACCCATCCCACACCTCATCCTTCATCCCCAAGCCTAATTCTGGAAATTAATGATAAAAAAATTAGTCAATAGGAGAAACCATTTAAGAAAATAGCGAGTGGAATTCATGCAAAATTTGTAGCAATGGGTCTCCAAGTTTGGGTTTAGTCATGTTCCATAGTTGGAGAAATAATGCATACAAGAGGTAGAATTTGATTTTGTAAAGGAGCAAACACAAGAGGGAGATGATCAACAATATATATGTTCTGAGTGTAGTGTGTATGCTTTGGCATCGTATTCAAAAATTTACCTATTCATCCCAGCCTAAAATCAAAAGAGGAGGAATAATTAGTTTCATATGAAGAAGAGCACAAGGAATTTGAGATCCAAAGGATGTGTGTTGTATATTTTGATAGTGAAGAGGATGATTTCTTATCAGATTTGGAAGATTGCATTAGTGAGGAAGAACCCATTGAACTCACTACTTTTTTAGTTTCACCATTTGTATTCCAATACAAAGATCCTTTTGTTGCTAAGGTCTCCCTTGGACTTGAAAAGAAGAAAGGAATTCCATTGGATGTAGATTCTTTCTTCCTCCTTTTTAAAAAATCAGATTTGGAGGAAAACATAGCAGAACATCTTGCTACCCAATCAGGCCTCATGAAGAACAAATAGACAAGTTTTATCTTTCAAAGTTCATGTTGGATGATGAGGAAAAGGAGGAAGATGATGATAAATTTTCCAAATCAGTCATCATGGAAGATAATGAGATGTTTGAAGAGGAAAAAAAGAGCACAGATCAACTTATAAACACATAAAGAACATCATAGATACTGTAATTAGTCAAGAGGTATAGAAATATTTCAAAATGGATAAATTTGACCTTTCCAGCTGCATGTTGGGCCATAATGAAGAACAAAAGTTTGACATTATTACTGAGTTAGATATCAAAGAAAAGGTACAATAGTTTAAAAAAAAAAATCATTTTTCTAATCAACTTCTGCATATGCTCAAAAGATGGAAAGGAAATCATGCAAATGGTGTGATTTAGAAAAATCAACTTTCCATCTTTGAAAAGGCCATGTCTTATCCAATAATTGGCTGATTTTGAGCTAGTTTTACTAGTATTAGCAGTTGTGTTTTATTTAAAGCATAAGGATGAGCTTCATATTCTCAAAAGTTAGTTGTTAAAACTCCTAAAACATTGCAAATATGATAGAGGTATTTTTCAGCTTTTGGACTAATATTTTAAATGAATTGAAGGTAGAAGTCTTGTCTCAGCTTTGCGATGATGATCCGATTTTCAAGTTAACCTCATGGCCTCGTTTGTTAAGAAAAGGAAGATTTTTATCATCTTATGTCGTGTTTATTTAGCTTCACTTTTCAACTTGTTAGCATAGGGTAGGTAGAATTTTAATTCAATAAAGTTCTTACACACTTGTAGTAGTTTTATTTTGAAGAAGTGCATTACATGCACAAGATCTAGTTCCTTCCCGGATCTTTTCCCTATTTAGTTTTTTCGGAAAGGCTTTATTTTTCTGTTTCAATGAAAGAATTGTTTTGGGATTTGAATCCATGCCAAATGGATGCATTAAGACACTTAATCATTAGAGCTAGTAGGAAGTCTTATCCTGTATAATCTTTAGTAATGTTGACATTTATCACACTTGTGTGAGGGGTGAACTCAAAACTTTGGTTTCTAAGATTGAAGGGGTAAATTTGATGGACCTAACTAAGAAAGAAAATTAAAGTGAGTGTGGAATGCCACTAGGATAATTTTAGAATGCATACGCTCTCCTTTAAATGCATTTCAAAATTTATCATCTTCATCAATATCGTGCACCGACCCTTTAAGAACTCGATAAAAAGTCCTAGTAAAGACAAGAAAGGAAAGGTAGGTAGAAAATGGACATCCAAAAAAGGTAGAGGGACAATCCAAATGCTAGAGGTTGAAGTGATTTGGATTGTTTGATTTTATTCCTTTCAGTTTCATGATTAAGAAAGTAGATTATCCTTTAAGTTACTTATGATTATATGAAAAAAATTATTCTACAAGATTTTAGATGCTCTTTCTTAGTTCATTTCAAGATAATTAAAGATAAAACAACATAAATCTTAGTATAAAATGTTTACATATATTCATAAGTAATTGTATAAGTTTCTCACACAAGCCATGAGAAGTAATTGAAGAAAAAAAAACATACAAATGAGAAACTTAAAATAAAAAGAGAGAGATGTGATGCATCATTTCTTGATGACCGCATCCCCTCTCATTTATATGTAGTTCCGTATTCATTCAATACTTCTCTTTACACGAAAGAGAGAGTAAATATTGGATTAGATCTTGGGGTGACCTTAACTCCATTGTATTTTCAGCTTACGATGTTTATGCATTCATGATCAAGAAATTTGAAGAAATAAAGAGTACAATTTTAAATTACAACTTTCATAAAATAAAATTAATTCATACAAGAAAATCATTTTCAGCTTTGATTCTAACCCTTACCACCATACTAACTTAGTTTAGGGATACACCGAAAGTGTACCAACCCTTTAAATATGGAGATTCACCTCACTCTAGGGATACCTATAGCCCATGAGGTGTTTCCATTATCTATTGGTAGAAGTGAAGAAAGATATAAAGAAAAAATGTGTCATTCCTCACATAGGGTGCAAGTATTCTATATAACATAGGTAAATACCGGTATGTCACCAATGCATAATGTCCCTATTTTTGTCATTAAATTTGGATATAAATCCACTTAACATTATGTTTTTAATGAATGTTCAATGAGATGTTGATTCTTCTTAATTTTTCTATAATTTAATTTAGGTGTACTTTTTAAGGTGTCTACAATACATTGTATCTAAGTAATGTAGTTTATCATTCACGATTTACTAATGATCTGTGGAAGGTCATGTTTTATAGTGTAGGTAAATGAAAAATCCTATTTTATATTTTGTTTAATGACAAATGAGTAATGAGAAATTTACATTTCCATTATGTGTATATAAGAATATGATCTCTGTAATTTCCTTTTGTTGATTTTCTTATGTGAGTAGACTTTGAGGGTTTTATTCAAATGACATTATTTTGATTTTCTTATATGAATAACACCCAAGGGTTTTAATACTTATTGATAGAGATAAATTTAAAAATTGTTAATTCTCTCTTTATATGCCTTAAGTATAAATATTAAATTGTTTTGATTATGTACATAATATTTTTTTATTAATATTCTCTCATAAACATCTTCTATTTAGGTATTTTAAATTATCAAGAGACAAGACCACAATGGAGTGAGACAAGCTCGGGAGGTCCGTGTGTTGTTGCCATCTATATACTCTCATATTTTTAAGTAGTTGATAGGTTAGTAATTTGGGTTTACTATTTTTCACATTTTACATGCTTCGTAAGATGAGATAAAGAATATATATTACACGTGTAAATGCAATCCCCTTGTTAACAAGGTTGTAGATGTATTTGAAACTCTCCTTAGATATTTGTATTTTGTTTTTGTAGTTATCTATCACCAAAATCAAGAAACGAATCAAATCAAACATTTCAATCTCTTATAAGACTCATACATGGAAGTTATGCATAAGGAACATTTAGTGCAGGAATAATTTTGTAGGAAAATCTCATTATCCATGTTGTTCACCATAAATTCCAAATCTAAGTTATAATGAATTAAAGGAGGATATCTTTAAAAATTTAAATTCTATGATCTAAGGAATATATTAATTTTTAAGTTTAAGATGAGAAAAACACATTCTAGGGATTCGGCCTAATCTATTACACTGTGGAAGATGCAAATCTAATTTGAACCCTAAACAAATTGATCAAAATGGAATTGACTTTCCAAATCCAAGACCTAAAAAGGATTGTCCAAACAAGGAAAAGAAAATAAGAGGGGTTAAGAAATTTGGGTGCTCGAAATGAAGAGATGAGAGTTAGAGATGTGATTAAAAATTTAGCATTTTTTATTTCTTTGTACTTATAATTCAATTGTGTTAAAATAGGTTCCTATGTGTATATATTCTCCTTATAGGGGTTAATGTTTATATAATTTCATGCCCCATTCTATTGAATATTCATTGTTAGGTTAAATTTTATTCCAAAAATAACATTGAGTTGGGTATTAAAGATACACATTTTTATGTTGATTGGTGTACTATGACTCAATACAATCAATAATGTGAGGAATCTCTATAGTCATGATACTCTAAATATGTTTGGTGTACGATTATAAAAGAGTAGTTTATTTTTATGGATGTTCATTATTTTTGAAAAAAGGGATTTTTATGGGATAAATTACAATTTAGAATAAGGAATGTAGAAAAAAATTAAGGATTTTAAATCTTAATACACCATTTCCTCTAATGTGTTCATATAGGTATGTATTTATTAATGTAGGGTTTTAGGAGAAAATATTTAAGGCTTCGATAAAATATGTATGTATTGAATTATATCGATATTCACTTGTAACATATATGCCATTGGTTATGTTTTTGAATGTGTGTAATGAATACCTTTTGAAACCATTTCTTGAAGCTATTGTCTTTGGATGGACTCAAGTCAACTATATTTGGTGATAATTTTTAATTTTAATTTGTAGATACATGATTATTTGATGCGTTGTTTGATCACATTTCCTTATCGATACATATTTGTAATATAAGAATTAAATGCATCAAATTTTGTTCTAAAGATTCAATTTTTTCATTCCATTTTATGGTTTAGCAAGTAGTGTCTTTTCAATTCTAGAAATGGAATTGACTATTTTAAATATGATAGACTTGTATTTTAACTATGGTAAAATATGGTCGATAGGTTGCACATTAGTTTTAGGTGTTTATTAGTTCTATTTATTTTTTATTTTTTCAAGAATTGACCATGTTGATTTGTTTTCCTTGGGTTTGATATACTTCAATTGGGGCTGCATTCTATTTATAAATGAAGTTTCATGTGTGCTTCACATTCACCTAAATGTAGGGATTATTTTTACATTGATTTTTACTTTCTTTATTTGTTTTCATTTCACATTGTAACGCCCATCTAAAACTCCCACTCGAGACCCAGGAACAACCTAGGTTAGTTAGAAAAATTATGGAATAATTTTTTTTTCAAGGTGAGACTACAAACAAGCCTCGAAGCAACAGTTGACACAAGGAAGTACATCAAGGTCAATCATGTTAAGAAGATAAGGTTTTCCATTGGAACAACATATAAAAGACCACATTACAATTAGTGGGTATAATTAACCAAGTATAGTTTAAATTTCCTTTAGGTGTTAATTTAATAATTAGATTAAATTAACACTAGGGTTAAATATTTCTTAATTACACTTAGAGGGCTACAGGGGCCAAAACAATAAAACAAGGCTCTCATTACAAGGGGGTAGGAAAAAAATTCCCTTGCCCCATAAGGTGGCCCTAGAATGGTCAACTCATGCTTTTAGAAATACACATTGAAAATAAGGAAGGTAATTTTCCTCTTACCCACTCACATACTGACCTAAAAGATTCAAACTAGTTTTTATCATATTTCCCACACTCAAAAAAATCCTAAACACCATTCCATTAGATAGAAATTTCTTCCCTTTTCAGAGATATAAGGAAGTCCTTCTAACTCCCTATAAAACTCAAGTTATGGGCTGCCAGGGCCTTGGGAAGAAAAGTTTCCCCAAAGGTGGGCCTATGGGCCTAGGGTGAAATTTTTTCCCAAGGGCGTTTAGGTTGGTGGATCTGGGGAGGAAAGTTGGATTCTTGGCACTTGGGGTGAAAAGTGAACTATACCCCCATGCACCCATGAGTCCATGGCGGGATTACCTACTTGAAAATGAAATTATACCCTGGGCCACAAGGGACATGTGGCACATTCTAAGCCAACGTAGGGAAGTGGGTTAGTAGGGACAAATAGGCATTTTTTCCTTAAGGATTAAAAATTCATGAGGGATTATAACCCACCCGCACTTGCGCCGGTGTCTCACGATGCCACATGTTAGAAATTCATTAGATGTGGGTCGGTGGGTCGGTGGGGAGATTTGGGAAAAGTTTCCTTTTGAAGCATAAATCTTCCGGACACTCTACCTCCGCTGATGCATCGTGGAGACACGTGTTAGCCAACCATTGGTCGCGGGTCTGCAGGGGGAAAATTTGGGAATTTTGCCAAATTTTCTTTTGAAGTGTTGAGAAAAAAAGGATCCATGCCTCCGCTTAATGCTTCCATAAGCCACGTTTCAATCAATGATTGGCTACAGGGATGCAGGGGCCATGGAGAAATTTTTTCCAAAAGAAATTTTGGACTTAGAATTTTTTTGTCAAGGAAAGAAGGTTCGGGGGCGGCGGGGAACTTCATGATTTTTGTGCCCTTTGGGAAAAAAGTGAAAAAGGTAGGTTTTAACCCATGTGTCTCATACAAAATATTTTAATAATTTAAATTTGACAATTAGATTATTTTTTTGAGCCCGAAATGAAGTAAAAACTTCAGAAGGCCATAACTTTCAATTGGAAGCTTAGTTTTTGGCAAACGAGGACTTTTTGGAAATATCTCAAAGTCCTCTTTGCATAGAAACCTAAGATTATAATTTTGATAAGTTTTGAAGGGTAAATTTTGAGAAAACATTTTGCTATCACTTAGGAAGTGAACTAGTCTTTTTAACTTATAAATTTTGTTCAAATTTTCCATTAACTCTTTCTCAACATGCCCAACAGGCATGGAGGATTTTACTTGGAATATTTTAGGATAGATTGCAAGGTTAAAAGGTTTGATTGATTTGCAATTCAAATTTATCAATTTTATACAACAAGGAGTCTGCAATTTTGCTTTTTCCCATTTTGAAAGGTTTGATGGAAATTTCTTAAGTGTTTTAGTTCGTTTGGGGTCGTTTTGATCTTACAAGTCCAATTCGGTATTTAATTTTGTCTTTCTGATGTTGTAGGGTCATTCTGTTCAATTTGCTAATTAATTTGTAGAGTTTGAAATTTATCTAATAGAGATCAGATTCGAATTGGTCTATTTTCATTTATCATCTTCTAAGTTTTAAAAAAAATTCATTCCAAAACCAATTCTAACCTATTAAGTTGATTCAAGCAAGGTATTCAAATGCCAAATTACCAATCTTGATTTCTAAAACATTCATTTCTAAAGAACAAAGCATTATGACATTTCTCCATACGTATTCACTTTTTCCTCTTTCCAACAAAACTTCAAAATACATTCAACAATCAGATTTCAATACCTGATAATGCCATTTGAGAAAAGTAATACAATATTTTATTGATTCAAAAAGATACCTTTACAACTTCTTCTTTCATTCCTAAATTTCAATATACATAATACAATTTCTTTCTCATTCATTCAAAAATAGAAAATAGAGTATATCTCTTTCACATTTCAAATTACAGCTTTCATAGCCAATACAAAACATATTTCCATCACAAATAATATACAAGGTCATCCACTTCAAGTGGGAAAAGGTTACAATAAGAAATAATCTCAACAAGGACTGTCAAACTTGTCTTTTTCCTTTGCTCCAATACAACAACATGAAGATCCTCCATTTTCCAGTTTGATCACAACAAAGGTAGGGAAAGGAAATGCTCTCCACCCAACCAAGACATCCAATGAAAAGGAGAATCCATCCTTCTTCATTGGCCCCGATCCCCAACCATAATGTAATAAGAAATGTGTTTCAACTCATGGCAATAATAGGCTTCCACAAACACACATGAAATTTCACATTTAAAACACATTCCAAAACAAAACTACAGTTCACAACCACAGATAAAAGACAACAAACAACACTTAGGCTTCCTCATGCAAGCCAAAGGAGAAAGAACTATGGGGGATGCTACTTATGCCTCCCAAAGGGGAAATGGGTATCACCACTTGATTACAAACCACCAAAAATATAGTATATCAAAACCCTGACATGCCCTTATGCCTCCCCAAATACCCCTTATTCCTCACATTTCCTTATGCCTCCCAACCTCTTATGGCACCCCATAACGAGTAAAGAAATGCAAGCTATTTATTTGTAAGGTGGAACCCAAATCCCAACTCCCTCCACACTTATACCTCCCCAAAACACTTATGCCTCCCACAAAATACCCCATAGTCTCCTCCTACACCATCCCTAGGTAGTCTACCCAACCAACCAACAATAAAACAACACATTCAAACATTCAGCCATTCCTAAGTGCAAAGAAAATGAAAAGAGATCATTTCAAGAGCCAAGCTCCTACCTCTCCATGATGGAGTTTTATTCCAAGGTTCCAAAACAACAAGCTTTCCAATGCAAAACATAGTCCAAGATCAACAATCTACAAGCATGCAATAGTCTCCAATCTTCTCCAAAAGCAAGAGCTCAAAACAACAAAATAATTACCCCAAAATGAAGTATGCAAAAGTGAAGCAACCCAAAACAAGGTAAGGAATTCAAATTTTATAGAAGAGGGAAGAGAAGAGGATGAGGTGGATCCATGTAGGATGCCACATCACACATCCTCAACCCCAACACCCAAGTCAACTTCATTCTCCAATGCATAATAATTAGGTGGGTGAATAATATGATAGTTTACTTACACACTCCAAAACAAGCCCACACCCCAAAGGACTGAAATTAAAAATATGTAAGAAAGTGTAATTAAAACATACAACTTGACTTACAAAATTCATAATGAAAGTCTAAATTTAACTCTCCAACCATAGGTAAGGTTGGTATATAAATTTAAGAGGTGTGGACAAGTCTAACTTATCCCACAAGCCTCCAAAAATTAGTCCCCAAGGACAAATTGCAATTTCAAAGAAGGTGGAGTGTTTCACACTCCAAAATTTACTTACACATCTCTTACAACAATTAAACCAAGAGCCAACAACTCTATTAATTACATTCTCATGACCCATTTACTTAATTAACTTAACAACATGATTACTCACACTATTTACACACCATTTAATAAATAATCAAATGGGTCAATGCACCACTAAATAAACACATGCAAACATTAAAAAAGGAACCAAATAAAAGAAAACATAAATCCCTTGGTCACATTCAAGGATCCCCCATGGGAATCCCTAACAACTATCGAAACACACATAAACAATTACAAGTTTCCATGGAAACCTTGTTGAATTCATCTAGAATTCCAATGTGGTTGATTTCCAATCCCCGATGTTTATTGTGATATATTTTAACTTGTAAAACACAATACCTCCTTTGGCTTCGTGGCCATATCGTAACATCCAAATGAATATAGATATCATTAATATATATATATATATATTAATCACAACAATCATCAAGACAATCAACAATATCACTTATAATTTCATCAACAACTATATCATCATCAATTTTAATTCAATTTTATTGGTCTACTCAATATATCCAATCATCACATGTCACAACATCCATATATATATATATATATATATATATATATATATATATATATAACCATTTCAACAATGTTCATTCTATATAAAATGTCTCCAATAAACATTATGCATCATATATGAATCAAAGTCAACAATAATCCATGGTCTAACATCTAACATCATATATATATATATATATATAACCATGTCCAACAACATGTTAACATCTATATAAAATGTCTCCAATAAACATCATGCATCATATATGAATCAAAGTCAACAATAATCCATGGTCTAACATCTAAAATCATACTAAATCAAAACTAAAACAATGTCCATAATATAGGCAGCAATATATAGTTAAAGCGATATTAGGATTAAAAGAAAGGTGTCGAAGGAAAGTAGGCACTTTGGCCCACATGTTCTTAATTTTGAATGTGTGTAAAATTTGTTTATTTAATTTAAGTAAAGGGATCAATGAAATAATGTGTGAAGAGGAATAAAAGTTCAACTAAGTATGTTGCTCAATGTTTATGTTGAGATAGAGTTTCATAACAAAAATATTCTTGACCAAAACAATGTTTGTATGGACATGATTATAACATTGTAACATCTTTTCATTCTTAGTGTATTGAAAAAATTGCCTTTAAAACATTATAATAGGGAGAAACACACTTATGTTTTATTGTTTTTTAATTCTATATAGTGGACTATTACCATTAGCTTTGTCATAGATTTGAATGTATATATCATTTCAATGCATGTTTTAAAGAAAATTTATGGGTTTTATGAAACATCTATTAAAAAGTGAACTTCGAAACTTGAAGTAGAAGTAGAAGTTGTTATATTATTAAGACATAATTAATTCAATAAAATAATTGAGTCTAAGGTATCTTTTGATACAATTTTCATATATGCTAATTGTTTGTTTTTATATTAGACTTTCACTTTAATTTCATATAATTTTGGAATTATATATTTTTGACTCATTTTTACATGGAGTACAGAAACCTCATTTATCTTTAAGTAGCAACTTGTATCTAAATAATGTATTTTATCATTCATGATTTACTAATTATCTGTGGAAGGTCATGTTTTATAGTGCAAGTAAATGTAAAATAATGTTGTATCTTCTATTTAATGGTGAATGATTTATGATAAAGTTACATTTTTCTCATTTGTTCATCAAAATATGCTATGTGGAATGTCCTTATGTTGATTTTCAGATATGAACATCACCATATGATTTCAATACTTATTTACAAAGTAAAATTTAAAACTATTAATGCTCTATTTAGATGCCTTTTCTTGTATGAACAACACTCGAGGGTTTTAATACTTATTAGCGAGTTAAAAACTATTAATGATCTTTTTAGATGCATTTTATTTTATAATAGTTGTTTGTATTGTTTTGTAATCATAGAAAACTTCTTTTATTAGTTTATCTATATCTAAGGCTTACTGCTCATGGAAAACATTGTCGTTGACTTAATTTTCTACAATCATAAAAATCTATGTTATTAGTTTACATGTATTTGTAAATCTTTAATTTTATTCAAACAATAATATAACAAATAATAAGTGCAAAGATTAACTCGTTTTGATTCCATACATAATATTATCATTATTAAACACTTAACACAAACCTCTCAGCCTAAAATGACATAATAAAGGAAGCGTAGTTGGTAGAAAATGTCTTGTACACTCTTTCAACAAGTTAACAAAACTCCTCAAATGCACTAAACCTAAAAGGATCACCATTCAAAAAAAAGAGTTATAATAATTGTTACACCACAAGTAATTAAGTTATTAGAGACTTGACCCCAAATTCTAAACTCCAAACGATAAACCATATAAACAAATTGTGGATCTCAATGTTCAATACTACTACTGAAATGCTATACATGAACAAGAGAAAATCATAACTAATAAACCATAAATCCTAAATATAGATCATAAACACTATAAAAATTCAATCCTTAGCATGAATGCTTGATGTAAACATGACATTAGGGTTTTAAAAAATAAATTCTATCATTGAATAACAATGTAAACAATTATATTAAATCTTTTAAACATTTAATTTCTCTCGTTGCTCATGAAACCATGGTTTCCTTCTTTTAACCCATCCACGAAAACCTTCCATGTCAAGCCAATATGGTTATATTTACTCACCTCCCCTTATAATTATGGGGGTAGAGAGCCTAATTTTTCTTTGAAATGCCTTGGGAAATGTCTTGATATTGACACCAAAACTGAACTATACTCTCACATTACCTATGCCCGTATTTTGGTAGATCTGGATACATCGATGGATCTATTAGCGTTGATTGAACTTAAGGTTTTGGATTTTTTTTGGAACCATCCATTACACTATGAAGGTTTACCCTTCGGATGTCGAAAATGCTTTGAATTGGGTCACCTAACTTCAAATTGTAAGAGTGTTAAACAAAATGTGAATAGGAAAGTTTCTTGGTGGAAGGATGTGCAGCCTATTATGTTGGATGTTGGTGGAGATTATAACTATTCTTCAAAGGACTCTGAAACAGAAAAAATGTGAGACTTAACAGCTGGTTGAGAGTCTTGAGCTCCATGTTAAGGGTTGAAGGATCATATTTTTATAATATGGAGAAGATGATACCTTTGGGTCCGGCCTATGGAACTCTTAAAATGGAATATCGAAGGACTCAAATTGTAGTGCCAACAGAGACAAGACTAAAATTATATATATATATATTTTAGTCTTGTCTCGTTGGCACTACAATTTGAGTCCTTCGATATTCCATTTTTAAGAGTTCCATAGGCCGGACCCAAAGGTATCATCTTCTCCATATTATAAAAATATGATCCTTCAACCCTTAACATGGGCTCAAGACTCTCAACCGCTGATGAGTCTTCAAATTTTTTTAAGTCTTATATAAAGGTGAGGGCATGTGGTAGGTGGGATAGTGGAAATGATCTTTAGATTCCATTTAATTTTTTTAATTGTTTTTGCTATCAAGTGGGTGCATGGGTGGATATGATGGCCACCTGCCATTTCCAAAATCCTATTTAATGTTAGACGCATTTGGCCTTACCTTGTTGGTGGCTGCATAATTCTTTTAATTATGATTTGATTTACAAATCTACTCTGGATTTTGTATTTGACTGCATACGCCAAACTGATTTGGCTGCATGAGTTCTCTGGTGGAGGTTTGTTTTTGGGGGTTGTTGTTTAAAATTATTTGAAACCTTAAGATAAATGCTTTGTTGAATAAGCACGTATTTTCTTTGCGGGCCACTATTATTTCCTTGTTTTTTTTTTTTTGTTTTCTTGCTTAGCCATGATTTGGGGGAAATGGTTTTACCTTGTTGGCTATTTTTTTTCCTATGCATGTTCTAAGGATTTTATTTTCCTTTAGCGGTGTGTATGTTGGTGTGGGAATTTTGAGCAGGTCACTTATTTTTCCTTTGAGTAGGTCATTTGTGTTGCTGTTCCTTCTTGTGCTTACTCTGCAATCATGGTGCCCCCTTGAGACCACGTCTCTTTGAAGCATTTTGTCAACTGTCCTCTCACCTTTAGTTTATCCCTCTTTGCTTTCACAACTCCCGTGATGCCTACGTCTTGGTGATAAAAATATGTGTTTCCCTTATCATTGATGGATGTGTTTTCCCTGCTCTAACTTCATGTATTATGAAAAACGTACTGGGAGTACGTTGGTAAGGTTGTGGGATCTATATTTTTTCACCTCTCGCTGATGGGTTCTTAGGGCCTTTCCATTAAACCCTTTTTATGTATTCAATGCTATCATGGAAGTCCTTGGGACCTCATTCCTTCAGTCAGATGCACTTGTGGTTTTGGGAGTTCCCTGCCTTTGCCAACGTGGGAGTATGTGGAGGTCTTAGCACCCATCATGTTGTGATGAGATTCAACTTTGAAGATTGTTTTTGCTGGTACGTACGGTGTCAATGGAACTAGTAGGAGTTGGAGATCGTGGCAAGATAATTCTACCATTGCTATAATTACTAATATTTAAAAATATCATGAAATGGAACCTTCCCTTCCCTAAAATTGGCTTGTCTCTACTACTTTTGATGTGGGTTTGTATGCCTTGCTCGGAAAGATCTCCTTTCCTCTTGAATTTTTTTCTTGTTTTAATCTATACTAGTTATCAGTGTTAAAGTGGACAACAAAGATGTATTCCTCTTTTCAGTCTGTTGTGTATTCATGCTTGAATGGTCGACCTTCTAGCATTCTTAGGTGTATTTAAGGTTTAAGTAACGATTTTTTCATGCTATTTATTTCTAGAGTTTTCTTGTGAAAACAAGCATGCTTGTGTACTTAAACCCCTTGCTCTTCATATGAGCTTATTATCTGTAGATTAGATTTTCCTTCTAGATAATCGAGTTGTTCCTATTTCAGCAACTCTAGATCTGGGTACTCAAGTAGTTACTCTATCAAAGGATGTCTCTTTCGGGTATGTAAGATGTTTTGATTTTAAGGTTTATAACCCTTTTCCCCCTTCTCTACTACTCCTTAAATCAATCGGATTAGTGGAACCAAATCCGGTATAGTTTTACCTTCCCGCTTCCGGGTATGTTGAGCACAAATTACTTGGGTCATGACAACCTTACTTTAGTGAACAACCACTAGGTTGAACCTAGATCCGGGTTGACTATAGTTTTATGGACACTTAGTCATCCTTTCAAGTTATGGCAACAAATTTCGTAATGTTAGTTGTTTTCCTTTGGTGTTACCCAACCATGGTGAGGTGTGGTTGTCGAGGTCTGTTGGACCTCCTTGTTCTCCTTTCTTGGGCTAGGTAGGTGGCCCCTTCATTATCCAATCATTCCCGTAGGTCTACAAAACTTTACATGTGGTTGACTGTTGTGGTTGTTATTATGTATGAAGGGGGTATCGTGGCTAAGGTACCCATTTTCTTAGTCATTTTGCACCTTGGTTATTCCTTTAGAATTGATTAGAATCCTGGACATTTACCCAACTACTTGATGATCATCGGTGTAGGTCCAGATGTTTAAGTTCTTCCCTTAGGGGCACTTTGACCCTCCCTTATGAAACTTAAACCGTAACAAAGGTTTTCGTCACCGATATTTGTAGTTTCATGTGTGTGTTATGGATAGTATTCCTTTATTTTCAGAACTACCTTGGCATATTTCTACTCGTGATGACTCTTGGTGGCATTTTTTTTTATAATTTTGCATCTCGCTGATTTTTAATTGACGTTTGGATGACGTATGTGCATTGATATCTTGTTGACTTATGATAGATTGGTTAAGAGCATTAGGGATAGTTAGGGGTATTTATATATAGATGCATTGTTGATGATAGTTGAAGTTGATGTTAATTTAATGGCTTTTGGTGATACTTACAAATGCAATTTTACTTTTGAATGGTTTGAATATGTCAACGAGGGACACTTTAAAAGGACTTGTGATGGAATATTAGTGATCCACATTGTTTTAAAACAAAACTATAGACTTATAGAGAAGGTTTGGAAATCCCTAGTGTGGAAAACTTGGTTTGATGATTAAAATATTAACTTTTATGTCGGAACTCTCTTTTACTCTCACTTTTCGTTACTAGCCTATAAGGGCAGTGGCCTCTTCTTAAATGATTGTGAAATTCCTTGGAGTCAATGGCCAAAACTAGTATTATCTTCTTCCCCTTGTTAAACAATGTTGAGTGGTGGTCGTGCATTAGTTTTCCATCATATAACTTATATGATTACATGATTAAAATTTTAATACACTCGACCTTTCATGTTAACCTTGAAATTTGTGCTTCCTCCTAGATTTTTTTTTTTTTTTGTCGTTTTTCTAAAATGAGTATCATGAAATTATTGTCCTTTTTTTTTACTGTTTATGAATGTAGATTGTTTGGTTTGAATATCAGTTCTCAATATTTTAACCTAATTGTTTATTCGATGTAAATCCCATTACATTAGACTATTGTTTCTACCTTAGCATGCCATTTTCCCCTTCTCAAAAGATGTTTTAATTTTTATTTCTTTGAGACAATGTTCATAATTGAAGTATAAGGCTTTCTTCTTAGATTAGAATGGGGAGAATTTTTTTAATTATCTTAACTGTTTTTAGAATTTAGAGCTTCGAGCCACTTCTTGAATAGAATATTTTATACTTCCTTGATTTTTTTAGATATTAGCTTATTGTTGCTTTGTGTAGTCTTCTCTTGCTCAGTTCCCATGAATTGACTCAAGTTAATAATTGTTGCAGATGGTTTATGTGACTAGATGTGGGAAATCTTTGGTAGAATATTGCATCAAACATGGTTCTTAAGTTCTTTTGTCACGAATACTTTTATGTTATAAAAGTATGGTATGGGTTATGTGGGGATTTTAGAAGAAAACCAGTGCCTTAGTATTTTGTGTTATGGAGTAATGTTGTCATGACTATTGAAACTTTGGCTTGTTTTGTTATCATGGAAAATATAAAAGTTGATTACCGCATGGTTATGGGTGATTCTAATGTATTCTATAAATTTCTAATAAATGTATAACATGGTGTGACCAATGTTATTCTCTCCTTGATTTTGTTAGATATTAGCTTATTGTTGCTTTGTGTAGTCTTATCTTGCTCGTTCTCATGAACCTAATCGAAGTTAATAATTGTTGCGAGATGGTTTATGTGAGTAGATGAAGCAAATCTTGGTAGAATATTGCATCAAACTTGGTTTTGAATTTATTTTGTATGAATACTTTTATGTTATAAAACTCTGGTATGGGTTATGTGGGAATTTTAGAAGAAAACCAGTGCCTTAGTATTTGTGTTGTGGAGTAATGTTGTCGTGACTATTGAAACTTTAAATGTTGATTACCACATGGTTATGGGTGATTCTAATGTATTATAGAAATTTCTAATAAATGTATAGCGTGGCGTGACCAATGTTATTCTCTCTTGTTCCCTAGTCATGGTTCCATAGAGTTGGTTGTCCCTTTGGGTTGCGCATCGTGTTGGAAATAATTGAGGTAACCTTGTTTAGTTTTCACAAACAAGTAATGTTAAACTTTGCTTTTGAGATAAAATGTTGAGTTGTAAACCCTTTTAGGACATAGTAACAATGTATTTATAAGCATAATAAAATGGGTTGGATAATCCTTATAAAATTTAAACTAATATATATATATATATATAAATAAATTAATGTAGACGTGATCTACTTGATAACTTTTGAGCCCCTAAAATCAATGAGGAAAACTATATTTGGTAATAAAAATATTTATATACCTTGTTTCTTTTTTTTAAGCTAAACAAATCAACATTATCTTTTTATGGTGAAGTCTTAAGTGATCTTATAGTGTAATCATTGACTAGTTTTTGGAAGATAATAAGGTTGTATAAGCAGGAGGAAATTTATTAAGAAACCCTTAAATCTCTCTCAATCGTTTGAAATGTAAATTGTTTTCCTTTGTCAATCTTAATCAAGCAAAGTCTAAATGAAACTTTTAACCAATCTTGATAAATTCTTAGCCTCAATAAAAGGCGGGTTAATAAGCAATGAGACCACGAAAGTTGAATTCTTTTTGACTTGTTTGTTAACCCTTGCCTTGATTCATTGTGATATTTCTTAAGTAATGTAAATTTTTGATCCTTAAACAAAGAAGAATTTTTTTTTCGAACCTAAAATGGTATGCTCTCCCAATTGGAGCCAGTGCTTGCCACTTGTGCAATAGAGGTGTGGAATGAGTTTAGGTGGCTTGAGTAAGATTAAATAACCTTGAGAGAAATGGAAAATGTTCTTAAATCAATGAATGATTAAAATATGTTACACCATGGGATGTCCTTAACTATAATCTGTGTAATGTGTTTGGACCTTTACATTGTGCCTTGTCGAAGCGAAAATTGGATTGTTCATGTTGGGTGTTGTATGTTTCCTTGTTGTCTATGTGGTCATCATTGTGTCAAGATGTTTGAAGAGTTAGTTGTAGCCATTGTGACCACCTGTTGTGTCGTTCTATACTTCGAACAAGTCAAAAAAATTATCCTGTACTTTTCTATGTTATCTTGTGTGTTTGAATTTATTACGAATATATTGTGTAACATTATTAATAAATTATGTTGTGTATTATTATTTAAATGAGATGTGAAACTCATTTAATAATAATATAGTGTGAAGTTATAATAAACAACTCACAGATAGAATTGAGTGAGTTATCCTAGGGATAAGCTGAGAGATTTGTGGAGAGGTAAGTGGATTCAAGATGAGATTTGACTCCACCATAATAGGAAGGTCAATCTCTATATAATGTAATCTCTCATATGAATAAAACATCCCGGATGAATAAAATTGGAGTCTTGTATTATTTCCGGTGTTATGTGATTAGTTTTTTGTGCATGCAAACTGAACCAACTTCTAGATTTGGTATCAGAGCAGGCTAGGGAAATTTATGAGATTCATTGCAGGACAAAATCGCAGCCTCTAAGATGCAGATATGAGAGTTTTGAAGCTTTCATTGCCTTTTTCGAATTCTGATCTGAAAAAAATGACTGGTAATTCACGTTTTTCTCAAAAACCCAGATTCAAAATTTACTGAAATTTTTTGGGTTTGTTAATTTGTATTTTTAAAACTTCTGTCAAAAAATTACAGAAACCCATTTCGTATTTTACGAGAAATCATGGAAACAATTCTGACAGTTTCTATTTATTCTGTAAAAAAAATAGTGACTGATTTCTAGCAATTAAAATCTGATATGCTTTATTATTTTGAATAAATATAAAGCTGATTATTATTGTAAGGGTGTATTTTCGGTTGAAACCGACACCTATTTGTGTCAAATTGTGGAGAGTCATAATGGATAAATTGGGTTATGTTGAAAAATTTGATGGAAAGGATTTTCACACTTGGCAAGTACGAACTCAGTTGACACTCATTAACAAAGATTTGTGGGACATTGCGGATGGAACATTCAAGAAACCAACCGATGCTTGATGAAGCAGCCAAATGGGAGAGTAGAGATCGTAAAGCAACAACAATCATTGGACTTGGGTTGTCTGATGCATATTTGCATCATATAGACCTTTCAAAAAGTTCAAATTTCATTTGGACAACATTGAACAAGTTGTTTGGATCCCAAACCGAAGCGCAACAGTGACCTTGAAGCAGAAGTTGTTTGGACTCAAGATGGATGAAGGAGAAAACATGGTACAACATATAAGTAAGTTTCGGTCTATTTTGAATCAATTGTCAGGGATAAAAATTAAAGTAGAGGATGATGATGCAAAAGCTGTTTTGTTGAATAGTATGCCATCTCGCTATTCAAACATTGTTTTTACTTTGAGCAAGATCAATCCCAGCCTAGAAGATCTAATTTCTTCACTGATAGATGAAGAAAATAAGAATGTTACACCAGAAGAAAAACCCTCGCAATGTATGGTAAAAACAAGTCATATGATAAAGGGAGATTTAAATCTTCTTTTAAACAAAGATCAACTTCTAGAGATACAAAGAAACATATCACTTGTTACTATTGTAAACAAGATGGACATCTATCTATAAATTGCAAGAAAAGAGCACGAGATTTACTTGATGGAAAAATAGAAGAAAGTGCCATGGTTGCTAATGAAGAAGAAGACAGTGATAAAGAAGAACCTTTGGGTGATGGTTATAATTCTGACGATTTTCTATTCTAAATAAGCAGCAGTAGATGGAGGCTGGAGGCAACGGAGGCAGGAGGGCAATCGCGACCTCTCGTCAGGCACCATCGATGAGGCCGCGGTATTGATTTGGTGGCCAAGTATTTCAGTTGTGTGTTTCATTGTTTGTAATAAGAACAGATGTCACATTCCTGTTCAGAGTTGTATTTCCTTTTATAACCTGCTGATGTAAATATGTTGTAGTAGAAAGATAAAAGCACAAGAAAAAGTAGCATCATGTTTTTCTTGAAGAGGATGAACAGAGGTTCATGAGCAGGGGCTCGTACCTAGGACAGAGGTCTGTTTTTGTCGAACAGGGTTCGTATTTGGTGAACAGAGGTTCAACGCATACCAAGATCATGAGCATGCAGAGGCAGGCATGCTATAGAAGACATGTGAATGTTTTTCTCTACCTTGTTCACATTAGGGGAGTGTGTAATAGGGATTAATAATGTAAACAATAGGGGAGTGAATGTTACGAATATATTGTGTAACATTATTAATAAATTATGTTGTGTATTATTATTTAAATGAGATGTGAAACTCATTTAATAATAATATAGTGTGAAGTTATAATAAACAACTCACATATAGAATTGAGTGAGTTATCCTAGGGATAAGCTGAGAGATTTGTGGAGAGGTAAGTGGATTCAAGATGAGATTTGACTCCACCATAATAGGAAGGTCAATCTCTATATAATGTAATCTCTCATATGAATAAAACATCCCGGATGAATAAAATTGGAGTCTTGTATTATTTCCGGTGTTATGTGATTAGTTTTTTGTGCATGCAAACTGAACCAACTTCTAGAGAATTAGTGGGCGTTACACAAATGTTGCAAAAATGAATGTTTGGAGGGTGTGCTTTGAATTCATCGAGATGAAAATATTAATCCTAATAAGATGTAGAGTTCGATAATTGTGAATAGAAAAAGAAAGGAATAACTCTCACTATTCCTCTTTCGATGCACTTAAGATCTTAGGGACGGGGTCCCCTTAGGTAATCGACCCTCTTTTACGGTTAGGGGTGTTCATTAGGTGTTTAGAGAACTCTTCAGGATGGTGAAGTCTTTTTGACATTCTTCTAGGTTTGATTTTTTTCCTTCCCAACTTTGTTGATTGGGTGGAGTATTCGTTGGCTATTTTTGGTCTTGGACCATGCTTCACTATGTTCCTTGTAGTTCCTTGAGTTCTATCTTTCTCTTATTCAGATTCTTGATCCCTTTAAAATCATTTTTATTTTGTTTTAGACATCCTTTAGTCTTGCTTTGTTATTTGTACAAGGTTGTTTGGACCCTTCAAAACCAAATCCTTCTTATCTTATCTAAAAAACAATTATATTACATCGTAAACCATTAGAACAAAACCTTTCAAACTATATCATAAACCAAAATGAATCGACATAAACTATCATCATTAAACACTTAGCAAAAAACTCACAACTGTATAACTCAACGAAGTAAACCTAGATTCTAACGAAATGCTTCAAATGATATTAGTCTTGGGTTTACAAATTTACATTGGTGATTTGTGTTTATGATATAAATATGTATTAATTTTTTGTTTATGTTTATAAGGGTTGAATTTCGTTGTCGGGCATGGACACTTATGTGAAATCATTGACTATGAAATCTTAACACCTCACACATAATCAAATACATGATGAGGACACTATTAAGGAGAAAAAGAACTATCTTGAGCACCCATTCAAAATTCTAAGAACTAAGAACTCATGTGATCCCTTGGACACTAGTTGGTCACTCTAAAAACACAAGCACTCATTCAAAATCAGTAATTGTAAACCATAAATAACAAATAGAGAATGTTATACACAATGAGAACACGATGAAATAAATACAACACCTTAAACACTCATTGGCCATGTGAAGCATTGTTATGGTACCCAAATCACTAATGTGCCACCTTGTGTAGAAACTATGTTGGTGAACCATGACACCTAAATATTGAATATAAAATGAAGAACCTTGAAATATACACAATCCTTGCGGTTGGAAGGAAAATGGTGACAATGAAAATATTTCTGGTTAATGAAATAATCATAATGTTTAACTCTATATGATGAGGAGTGAATTGTAATATTTAATTATGATTAATATTCATTTTTAAAATTAATTTTAGTTTAAAATTATTTGTAAAAATAAAAAATAAAAAATAAAAAATTACTTTTTTACAACTAATTTTTATTAATTTTATTGAAATTGAAATTATTATTATTTATTTATTTATTTATTAATTTTAATTTTAATTCTTGTTAAAAATAATAAGATTAATAATATGAATATTATTTTTAGTTTTTAATTTTTGTTGATTCTAATTTTTATTTCAATATCAATAATAATTTAAATTGTTAATTTAAATGCCTATAAATTAATATCAATATATTATAATAATTATTTATATATAATATTATCATTTATTATAAAGAATATTATATTAATTAATTTATAGTAAATTGATTGTTTTATAATTTATTGTATTATTATTTATAATTTATAATCAAAATTATATATTATAATTTATATTATATGATACAATATCGTAAATTATTTAAAATTTATTATAGTTTATAATTTACTATAATAAATTTGTTATAATTTATACTTAACTATAAATTATAAATCAATACATTTATTATAAGTTATAATTTATAATTAGTTATAATTTATAATACTTGTAATATTATAATAAACTTATTATAATTTATAAATTATAATATTTTTTATAAATTATTCTTTATTATCATTTAAATATTGTATTATTTTTTATTATCATTGGTGAAGAATGGTTAAGGGGACCCTACACCCACAACAAGTGGAGAAAAAGAGGAGACATTGAGCAAAAAAACAAACCAACCTCTACTAGTGGCACTAAAGATCGAAATAATAGCAAAAAAACCTACATACAAACTAAAAACTAACAACAATCTCAACAATGTGGCCCCTTCCCTTTGGATCTTAGTTGCATCTTAAGGGGAGATTGTGCCTTCCTTTTTCCAACCGACAACAATCTAACCCACTTCATGTTTAGATTTCCATTTTAATTGTTATGGATTGTTATCAAAACTTCAACATGTTCTCTGAGTCTTGGGATCCTGATAAGTGATCTAGTACATTCTTACAAACTTGTTATACTTCCACCTCTTTTGAGTTAGCCTATTCCTCAGAAATCAAAGCAGAATCAAAAGCCAATGGATCATTCACAACCAGGTGATTACGATTCAAGTTTTCCCACCAACAACTTCAAGTGACAATTTGTACGAAGAGAAAAACATGCTCTACATCTAAAGGGAAACCTTTCATAATTTAGGTTTCGAATCCAAGTTCTATCTTCACCTTTAAGTTCAATAGTGGTAGGGTAATCCACAGAGGTATACATTAAACTGAAACTTTGCAAAAATTTCCACGTATACACGATTACACGAAAAGGCTGGCCTTTACCATGGTCGCTAAAGCCGAACCATCTAAAGCCAAGGGTGACACCTTGTTGACAAAGGCGCCCCCAAATAGCCACTAGAAGGCATACCTCCCGTCCCTGCCAAAACTAGGAAACTAGATCCACATGGCACCTGACAAAACAACCAAAACAGGGGAACATTCATTCGCAACCACGAAACAACCGCCAAATTAGCAAGCTCGTCATTGAGCAATTAGGACGCCGTCGCTAATGAAGAAGCCATTATCAATCAAAGATATAAATTATAACAAATCTATTTTAATTTATGATATTATATCAAATTGCAATTATAATATTATAATTTAGATCAAATTTATAATTTATAATATAATAATATATTTATTATATTACAGAATTTATAAATTCTAATTTTTAAAATTATTATAATATTAATAATAAATTTATAGTATAATAAAATTATAATATAATATCGGCCTCTTATATATCGCACCCTTTATAAAAAGGCCCTATTACTAGTTTATTAAAAAAATTATTGGATACAATTCAATTGTTTTGGTTCGAAAAATGAAGAGAGTTGTTGAGCTAGATTATGTTTTACAAGCTTTCTCACTAAGGTTGCTAGAATATTCTTAGCTTCCATGTTTCACCTTTATACTCCACTTCCATAGCCATTTGTACTGTGTTGCGTTTTGCATAGCGTCTACTTGGTAGGATTTTCAGATTAAGATTCACACATCTAGTAAGAATTCAATCATTTTTTCATAGTGATTTAGAATATGAATTTATTAGTTTGGGCGTGACAGTCGTGTTCTGTTGAGAGAATCATAATTTTCTTATTGTTTGGACATATATGCTTAAAATAATATCAATCCACTAGTTCGTATATAATGAGATATTGTGCAGGCCTCCATTTCTTGACGAAAAATATATTTTTGAATTCTCTGCAATCTGTTTTCCAAAATCTCAAGGTAAAATGATCACTTCATTAATTATCTGCAATAATTTATGATGAAAATACTATCCACAATATATTTATTTAAACATTTTGTGGCATATTTTCTCATAATGAAAAATAATCCAAACCGTAACAATAATATTGTGGAAGATGCAAAGTATTCATTACAGAAATAATTTCTTCGCTTATTTACAGGAAAAACTCGATTACACTTGATATCAAAATTTTGAAAACTATTTATATCTATTACTAGAAGAAATCTTATTGACATTTTTTTAGGTTCAAACACGTTGGGAATGCTCAAAAGAATCACAAAATTATTTATCGATCAAGAACATAAATAAGGGTTTAATGGTAAATTGAGCTACTTGACGAGGAAATTACGCTCGAATAATCTTGTGGTATATGATAGAGGATATTTCCTGCAATAGATGGCAGAGGATATGATGCTTTTAGATTTGGTGTACTATTCATATTCAGTGGTTTTCATCATAGTTTGCTTTACATTATTTTATCTTTATCTTTCTGCCCAAATACAACCCTATTTTATAATGCCTTTAAAATCCCCTGCCTTCTTATTCTAAAAAATTATAATTTCTCATTGTATGTTCTTATTCTGTTGGCCCAAGACTTATTCTTGCTTAATATAATTCTTGTATTGTTTCAAAACATACTAAAAACTTGGGCTCGATGAATTCTCACTTTCAAATATCTTGTGATAAAATATTAATATATTTTATTTCATAGAAGACTGGAAATATTTCTTCTGCGGAAATTGAGGATTGTCTCGATGTTTAAACGACAGAAAATTTCAGAAAAAGAAAACAAATTGTACTAAAGATGTGCGTAACAGTGAAGGGAAGTGAAGCCCGTTATGTGTGTCTTGAAACATAATCAGAAGCAAATGGTTATATTTGGGATGATTGGAGGTTGTGGGTTCGAAAGGGAGAATATATCTAGACTGCATGTTTAAATGAAATAAAAACATGGAAAGAGAGGATCATCTCTTGAGAATTTGTCTACAGTGGAAAGAGAGGATAATCTCAATGTTTAAATGAAATAAAAATTAAGGAAAATAGAAAATTGGACTAAAAATATCCTACTGGTGAATGCAAGCGATAACCCTGGTGGTTTTTGAAACAATAATCAGAAGCAAAAGGAATATTTGTGCTCCGTGGAGGTTGCGTTCTTCGAAACAGGACAATATATGTGGACTGCAATTTTATTCTCCTACACGAGTCTTGAAATTTCAAATTTTTTAAAAGGAATTAAGCCATGTGTGGTTGCACTTAATTAATTAAAATTCATACTCATGATTATCACTTACGTATTCCATGGATTCTCATATAATAAACAACACTATAAGAAAATGAGTGATATTGTCTACAAGGTGGAGCTACCTCACAATTTTTTATATCACTATTTAATGTTTCTAATTTATATAAGTTTCCGTGTCATGATGAATATTTCGAGGAAGAGTAAGAAGTAAACCGGGAATAGCAGATGCCAAAGAAGAAAAATGAGAGGGTAATGCATGTTTTTGACAAAGAGACAAACACTACAAGGTAGGGGAGCTGCAACAGATATTTGGTACAAAGTGGGAAGGTTTGCAACAAGAAGGAAATACTTGGATTATTGAGTGGGAGTTGAAGAATATTGAAAGGGGAAAATTTGATGAATTTTGTAACACCGACTTAAAACCACACCAAGGTCTAATAATTTAATGCGGGAAATTTTGCGGTTTTTTTAATTTAAAATGGTAAAAAGGGTAAACGTTATTCACAATTTAATTAATTTTCTTGATTAAACATTTCTATACAATCTTGTGGAAGTCAGAATTAAATTAATAATGAAATATTATTAATTTATTTCCCCAAAATAACTTACGGTTTAAAATTCTCCCATTAAGCTCATTTACTTTATTAGAGTATTTTTCAATTATTTAATAGTCATGATCCATTTAATTTATTTAACTACACCTTACTAATATTTATTTATAAACCTCCTTTAGTTCATTATTTAAATACTAAGCACGATATTTAATTAATTCCTTACCACAAAATGTCATAACTTGATTAGCCACTAAATGGCCCCATTCAATCAATTACCCATGCATTTTAATTTAATCTCATTCCCACAAAATCCCCATCACTTAAGGGATGTAGGGTTTATTTTCAACCATTAGATTTGATCTATTTGGGCCATTAGATCTAGATTGCCCTAAATATCCTTATAGGTTTATTTTTCTTCACTTTTGCCCTAACCCATCTCATTTTGTTTTGTAGGTTTTGGAGCATGGAGACCATGTAGGTCATGAAAGGTTGCTAATTGCTCTTGGCTGGATGCTCATATGTTGGGAAGTTGTTTTTCATTCCTCTCTTAGGGTTTTCCTATAATTTAATAGTTATTTGCATTTTATTTGTGAAGAGTATACCCTATTCGGGTTATGGGCGTTGCCCCATTTTAATTCATCTTTCCTTGAGGTTTTTGTTTCAGATCTTTATATATATATATATACATTGTATCTTTACTATTTGAGGGTAATATATATTATATATATATATATATATATATATATGGTTTGGCCGCATATACAATACAATGCACAAAATAGGAGTGGCCGCAACCAATGCAAGTTTAAGTTTAATGGTTGGGAATATTTCTTGATTTAGAAACACTAACTATAAATATTTTCCTTATAACCTCGTATAAAATTTGATTTGGAATTTAACCCAAATAGTTAGTTCTCACAATTTAGTTTGGAGAGAGTAAAAGAAGTAACATAATTAAATAAACCCATTTCTCTAATTTTGCTTTACAATAAAATGTAGGATTTGAATTTAACATCAAATCCAATTCATTTCCTTTAACATATACAACTTGGATATAAGAACAAGATACAACACACTTAAATAAAGCTCTTTTTTTCAAATTTATTCTTGACAAAGAATACAACAAGAACCCAACAATACTTTCTTTACAACATATTTCTTTTCCCAAACAATACATATTGCCACTTTGAATAACATCCACATTTTGGAGAGTTTCATTTCCAACAAAATATACAACTTAAGTTTTCTCCTTTCCACTATAACATTACAATTTGATAAATAAAATTTACAAGGCTACTCTTTTGAAATACAAGATTTACAACCTTCCAAACTAATTTGGAACAATATCACTAAATTTAAAAAATAGAGGTTCTTCCAAGGGCTGAATACAAAATCCTTCATTTCAACAACATCACCCAACTTCATAGTTTCAATGTTTCTCTTCTTCAACTCTTCAAAATTTGATGTCACAACACAAAGAAAAAAGAGTTGGTGATGCCCTCTCTGCCGAAAACTATAATCCAATAAGAAGATAATCCATCCTTAAGAGTGGCCCTCGAGCCCTAACAAAATGACAATGGGGAGTGTTATGCAACATTGAAAATTTTCACAAAATAGCTTCCTCAAAACATGCATTTCATAATATACAATACATTCAAAAAATCACACAAAACATGATTTAAAAACTTTCCAACAACACATAGTCTTGATAACAAGACAAAAGGAGAAAGGAATATCCACCTCATTTTTTCTCCCAAGTGAATTATGAATTCTACCAAAAAGCCTCTATGTGTACAATACAAAACATTTAAACACATCCTTATCTCTCCCCTTGCAAATATGCAAAAAATATGTCCATATTTTCCTTTTCACTGCCCATAGATGAAACTCCTAATCACACTCCCTCAAAAATTCATGCCTCAAATATCCCTTTTCCCTCCCCAATGGTCCCATACTTCCATCTCCCACACCCTTCTTAAGGAAAGCTACCTAACCACAATAAATCACATTCACAACACTCATACAATATTCAAACAAGCACAAATTTTACATCTAAATGCATAAATAAAAGAATGAAAACAAGTGGAGATCCTACCTCTCCATCAAGCTTCCAAAATTATTCACTCCAAAAATATTTAAACACCTTCAAACCAAGCACAATAAAAATGCAACTCTAAAATGCCCCGATTGGAAAAATGCAAGAGAAGAAAATAAGACAAGTAAACCAAAATCCTCCAAATTAATACAATAATTAGAAAAGGGAGGTGAGGATGATGAGGTGCATCCATGTAGGATGTCACTTCATCATCCCTCCATCTCCACTCAAACTTTAACACCCCAAGCCCAATGCAATTAAATGAACATGTAAGGCTTATGACATTTACACATAACACTCCAACATACACTCCATGCCTATCAAGGACAAATTAAATTTAGTAAGTAGAAAAGTTTAATTATTTAGCCTTTTACATTCAACAAATGCATTAAAATGGTAAAAATAATCCTCATACTTCATAAGTCTCAAAACGTTTCCTACAAGGTCAAATTAGAATTTGGGCAAGGAAGAAGAGTACACACCACCTAAATGTAATTAATTTATTCCACATCAAGCAAAAATCAAGGACTATCTAGTCTATTTATTACCCAAATGTCACCTCTTCCTTTTATTTTAAAAATTTAAGTTGAATTAGCTAGTTAAGACACATTAATAAGTGCTAATAAAGTGACAAAAATTTCCCAATAATTAATTACATGCACAAAAAAATAAGATAGACAAAATTTAAAAGAAAGGAAACATTACACCCCATGGTAACACATGTGAGGTCACTCCCATGGGAAATATCCTAACCAAGCATGAAATTACACAACACAAACATTAGACACAAGTTGTCAAATTTGACCATGTTGTAAAAAACCCAACATTCTTCTGTGGTTGGTCCCCTATCCCCTTTCGATGTATATGATATAATGTCCCTACATACATAAACACAACACCTCTATGGCCTTACGATCGCATCAAAAACATTGCGAAATAATATATACATAGAAATATATAATTGCCATCAAAATTAAGTAATTCTATCATCTATCAACATATCATATAATTCGATTCGAACATTCATGAGATCATAATTCTACTAAAAAAATCTAGACATAATGAATGCATCAAGAATATAATGTGTCGGTTTTAAATCAAAATAATGCAAATCAACATATATAGAACTGTTTACCCATGTCATCTAGTGTATCATGATAAAAATGTCATTCACAACATATCAACATTCCTAATGCTTGTATACTCTATCACCTGCTGATCAAGATATAATAATCAAAATGTCATTGCATCTAACCACCAATAAAAAAATCTTAGTGAAATAGTGTCGAAGAGGAGTGGACACTACATCACCCTCACCTTACACATGACTTCCTCCTGGAAGGTACTAAAATAGGTGTGGAAACTAGGCCCGTAACAAAGTACCATTCTCCCATCTAGCTAGAGTCTCATCATACTTATCCCATTAGAATCACAATCGATCAATCTTACACCTCGAAGGCCTAGGGTCTTGTTATCTATTATATGCATGGGCTTCATAGTTACTTGCCCCTACTATTACACTGTAATGTGGTCTAATCCAATACATACGAAGGTTATGGAATGTATCTCCTAAGAAAAAAACATGGAATACATCATAGATGTGAGACAAGCTAGGTGGAAAAGCTAGATGGTAAGCTTAGGGACCAATCTACTCTAAGATCTCAAATGGACACACAAATCTAGGAGCTAGCTTAGATCCTTTTTCATAATGGATAGAGATATTTTGAGGTCCGATATGTAGAAAAACCTTTGTGCTAACCTAAAAATTGTGGTCAACCCTCTTCTAATCTAAATACTTATTTTGTTTATCCTATGCCTCCAGAAACCTTTATCTAATCAAAAGAACATGTTACTCCATGTCCTGTAATAAAGTTGGACCAAGAGATACTTATATCCTCTAACCTATCCCAACTAAGATGAGTCCTGAAATCTTTGACATATAAATAAAAATCTTGAAATAGTGCCATACCAATAGAACATTAAAAGCGGTTGTTGTATGCAAACTCAAGTAAGTATAAATACTCCTCCCATCACGAATGATGATCCATGATGTAAATTTGAAGAATTTCCTCTATAATCCAAATACCCGGTTTGTTTTACCATCTATCTATGGGTGATAATATATACTAAAATTAATGTTCCTCTCAAGGGCATGTGCATGATTGTCCAAAAATGAGAGGTGTACTAGGGATCGTGGTCATAAATAATCTTCCACAGAATCCCATGTAGTCTAACAATCTCATGCAAATACACTCGCGCCACCGCACTAGCTATATAAGTGATCTTCACCGAGAAAAATAATCTAGTTTCGTTAATCTATCCACTATGACCATGATGACATTGTGGTGGTATCAACGTTGGTAGCCCCACTAGGAAATCCATGGAAATGGTGTTCCATTTCCACTCCGGTATAACATGCGGGTAAAGAAGGCCAGATGGATGCTTTGATGCTCGACCTTCACCCTTTGACACTCTAAATATCAAGAAAAAAATAGAATTACATCTCTCCGTAGTCCTCTCATAAGGTATAAGTGTCTCAATTTGGCATGCATCTTCTTCACCCTTGGATGGGATGAATAAGGTGTATGATGAGCCTCAACCAAAATATCCTGCCTCAAACTTCCATCCCCATGTACATAGATCTAACCTATGTGTCTGAGAATTCCATCTGGATCTAGTGTAAATTCCTCAAACTTCCCCTCAAGGGGTCTCAGAGACTCAATATTTTCTCTAATTGAAGGTAGAAAATGTCCTTAGGAAGTTATTGTAATATCCTTCTCCGTAAGTTTGTACCTCCTGAAGTAGCCATAACCAAATGCCTTTGATGACTCAAAGTGTTTGCAACTACATTCTCATTCCCTTCACATGCTCAATCTCTATGGCATTCTCACATATCAACTCCATCTAACGCCATTATGGGCGTTGAGATTGAGCCATGCGAAGAGGTGTTGTAAGCTCAAATGGTTCGTATTGAGAATTAATCTCCTACCTAATAGGAAGTGTCACCAATGCACCAATACATGAACCAATGTTATAAGCTCAAGGTCATGAATTGGATAATATATATCATAATACTTGATTTTTGAGACTTAAAAGATACTACATGGCCATCCTACATCAAAACACCTCCTAATCTTGTCAAAGAAGCATCTGTACACATGAAGAAATCCCTTTAAAGATATGACACTTTGAAAGAATAGGTGCTTTCATATTCTATATGTCCTGAATTCCTTCTCATATCTATATGACCAAACTAAATTCTTCCCTTTCCACTTTGTAGGGAAGTGATTGTATGTGCAATATGAGATATTTCCTAAACAAAACTCTTGTAATACCTTTCCAATCCCATGAAACTATGCACCTTGGTCGATTGATTAGAGGTGGTAAATCCATTATAGCTCTAATATTGGAAGGATCGACTACGATACCTTCCAAAAATAATGTAACATAAATATTGAACCTCTATTTGAAAAAATGAACACTTCTCTAGGTTTTTGTATAGCTGCTAATTTTTAAGACATTGCAAAACCCGTCGAAGGTGCTCTTTGTTCTCCTCAATCATTCATGAGTAAATAAAATTATTATATATAAACATGAGCATAAAGTGATCCAAGAATGACCTAAATACCCCATTCATAAAACTCATAAATAATGCAGGGGGCATTGGTTAGACAAAATATCACAATAGTGAACTCGTTCTAGGCATATCTCATGTGGAAAGTTGTTTTACTCATATCTTCCTCCAAAATCCTTAGCTGATGGTAGCCTAACTTAAGTAATATCTTAAAAAACATGGTAGCACCTTCATATGATCAAATAAATCATATTTTCAAGGAATGGGGTAACAATTATTGATCATTAATTTTTTCAGTTACGTGTAGTCCACACACAAATGTAAAGATCCATCCTTCTTCTTCACAAAAATCACTAGTGCACCCTAAGGAGATACACTAGGATGGATTAGGCATTTCTCAATAAGGCCCTCTAATTGTAACTTGGTCTCACATAGCTCATATGTGGTCATCCTATATGGCATGTGTGAAATAGGCTCAGCTTCAGGAACTAAATCAATTTGAAATTCTATCTCATGTGGGGGAGGTAACCCTGACAATTCCTAGGAATTTGTTTTGAAAAATCCCTCAAAATATGATGGTCATCAAGTGATGGTCCATGAGTCTCATTCTCTCGATCACTACTAACTATGATGGCATAAAACCGACAACCCTATCCCACACACTGCTTGTTGCATACCGTAGATATGGTCCGAATAGAGATGGGCCTCCTAATTCTAATTATCACCAACTCAAATCCCAAATTTTCTACACAAGATACCACATTGCTATAACAATGAACTCTAGATTTGTGTGCGAGATAACTTGATCCATGCCAAAGATAACTCCATAAGAATCCAAGGGGAGGATACGAAGATCATGAGTCATGGTGAAGGGTCCTAGGTCAACTACACACTCCTTAATTAAGGATTCCACTGAGAGTTTGGATCCATAAGCCATCTCAAATCCACCATCCCGTGTCACTATACTAATGATGGTGTAATAAATGTATCAAATGATCCAGAATAAAAGAATATAGATGTAGGGATACTAACAATACTACCCGTAACCTCAATCAATGTACCACGATGCTCTTCTAGCAGTTCTCGACCACTACATAAATCCAATGGCTACATCCCATATGACAAACTATAGGATCTAAATAGGTTCCTTACCCCGAATAACAAGGTTCTCTTGATACTGTCTCCTATGATTTCCATGTACACCATACCTAAATAAATTACCTAGTCCCCTCAATGAACATATACTCCTCCGGTCACCCAAGAGTTCGTCATCTTTGTAGAACTCTTTTCGTGCATCCTCACGCTGTGGAGGTCTAAAAGGTGGTTGAGACTGTTGTTTGATGATGTGCCTTTTGTGGAGGCCTAAAAGAGAAATGTGTTGAGTCGTGTCCACCATAAGGAGGAGGGGCTGATCCCCTTTACCTATATCCTACATCTACTGAATAAGGCTCCTCACTCTATCTCTATCCTACTGAGTCTTTCCCCTATTTTCCTCTGTAATGTATGCCTTCTCAATGACCATTACTAAGCTTGTGGAAAATGCATGTGCACTTACCCTTCCGGATCCAAGTTCAACCCTTGATGAACCTATGCACCGAAACATGCTCATCTTGCATGTAGTCAACATATCTTGAAGAAAGTATAGAAACCGAACGTCAAACTAAGCTACTATCATGGATTCCTATCGTAGATCATGAAAATGATTCATCTACTTCTAGATAAATTTCCCCTCAAAGAGCTCCCATGTACTAGTCTCTGAATCCACATGGAGCTTCTACTTGTGACTCCTCGACCAAAACCCGACTCTGTCTCTCATAAGGTATATGGAAACACGAGCCTTCGTGTTACTATTACAAGGAAATAGCTTGAAGCATCCACTCAAGCTAACCATACATGTCTCGACGTAAAATCCTCCTGTTTCTCTAGAAAAATGGGGCAAATTTAAATTTAGTATCTCTCCGATATGATCTGCCACTTGCTATGCGACTTCCTACCTCTAGGTCTATCCCAATGATCATCCCTTGGTCTAGGGCTCCTAGACCTATCTCTATGTCTTGTAGGCCTATCTCCATGCCCCCTTTGAGGTGAATCATGTCTAGCTAACTCCATGTGGAATTTCTACGCCCTATGCCCCTCCTTGTGTTTGATTAGAGTAGGTATTTACCTTAGCTCATGTTCACTCTAGGTACTTTATTTACCTTTATTTTATTTATTCTCACCCACTTATGTGTGTGGGTATTTCCTTTATTTATTTAGATATTATGAGATATTATCTAGTTGTTAGGTATAGTTCTTTCCTTGATCTATGGTATTGACTAGATCCTTGATGTCTAGTTCTCTCCTAAATCTATGGTCTTGACTAGTTCTTTGATGACTAGTTCTTTCCATGATTTATGGCTTGATCTACGACCTTGACTAGTTCTTAGATTGTTATTCCTTTCCTATTTAAGCAAGGCCCCTTCTCAATGTATTGCATTGAGTTCCGTAATAATATATGATATTGCTTTGCTCATTTGTGTAAAGTTATTCTGGTGAATTACTTTCATCTTATTGATCATGATGTTTGATTAGCATCTATGTTCTTGGCTTGGCATGATCTGGTTATCATTCCTTTTATGGTATCAGAGAAGGAGATTGCTATTGACATCCGTCTGTAAGTTTCATTTTGCAAGCATTTTATAAAATATTCATATATTCGGGATTTTTCGTATTTTGTTGTTGCGTGCATTTTTATGTAAAACATTTTTATTCGAAAGGAAGAAACATAAGATCGCTAAACTTGATCATTTACCTCAAGGGAGGCAAGTGGTGTTTTGTTTTTTGTTGTGCAGAGAAACGTATTGGATTTGCCTCGGGATTCGCGTACGGAAAAAGGAAAGCAAGGAATTTTTTTTGGGTTTTTCTAGGTTTCTAGAGATCTGATTTGGGTATTTTTTGTTACGGCATAGCATTTTCAGTTTGTGCGTAGGAGGTCTTTTTCGAGAAGATGTTTCTTTCCTCTTTTGTAGGGGTCCACGGACGACGGTGCACTTTTTGCTATTTCAGGAAAATCTGCAGACTACTATTTTGGGTGGCGAATGTCACTTTCAACACACACTCATTGAAATCCTTAGCCCCTGGTCATATGGTATTGTCATATGAGGGCTTAAAGCTTGTGATTCCTACTAGTAGGTGCTTAAATCCAGCCCTCTTTTATTTTATTTGTGTGGTGAAGGCAAGATTATTTTATTCTATTTTAGTGGAAACTAAAATAAATTGTAGAGCATAATATTGAAAAACTTGTATCTTTTGATCGGTAACTCGGGTTTGAGTACCGTTTTTGCAAAAGTGCATAGTTTTTATGCTCTTTCCATTGGAAATATTTATTTCGAAAATTATAAAGTGCCAAAAATTTGCGGGCTCTTGTTGCATTGTTTGGGGGTCTTGTTACATTGCTTGGTTCTTGCATTTCTTTTGGTGATTTTTTGAGGATGGCATCTTTATCTACTTTTGCATTAGATCATGTTGATCCATTAACAACACATAATTACCACACATGGAAACCAAGAATGGAAACAATAATTAAGTGGAAAGGATTATGGGCATTAACTTCTTGAGCAACCGATTTTTCACTAGAGAATATGAGAAATTTCAAGATATGATGAAAATTTGATGAGTGTATGGGTTTGATAAGAACTTATGTAAGTGTGAGTCTTTTATTTCATTTGGTAAAGTGTGAATGTCCTTCTGAAATATGGGAGAAATTGGAGGATTTATTTGGTAAGGTGGATCATATGAGAGCCGTACAACTTGAAATTGAGATCACCTCTCTTAATCTTGAAGATTTCCCAACAATTATAGACTATCTTACCAAGTTGAAGGGGAGTGGAAGAGATAAGAAAGATGAAAAGTGTGTTTATTTGATTATATCCAAGTTGAGAGGACCATTCCAAATTTTTTCTTCTACCTTTTTCCCTAGCATGGATGCCTTCGGTGACACCTTCAAAATGCCTAACTTAGAAACATTTTGTGAAAGACTTACTAGGGAAGAATCTAAATTATCTCACCTTGAGTCTTCCACCTCTCAAAAGGCATTAGTTGCATCTAATTGTTATCCAAAATTCATCCCTCAAGGTCCCCTCGAATTTTTCTAACTCCCTTGTCCAAGAAGAAAAGAGCAAGTTTTGAGAGAAGGTGAAAGGTTGCAGAAAACAAGCTTGGGCCAAAAAAAATCATGAAAAATGGCTAAGTCCTAGTCCTTGCAACAGTCGGGACATTTGGGACATCTGGTCGCGAATCGGCCGAAAGGCCGCTAGGCAGTCTGCAAAGTGAATGGGACATCCGGGCCATCGGGACACGAAAAGCCGGTTCAACCGAAAAGTGGAAAGGAAAATCACTACTAATCTTGGCCGAGCGAACAGTCGGGACATCCGGGCGCGAGGGCCGAACCGGCCGGATCGGCCGAAAAGGAGAACTTTCACATTAGGACAAGCGGGAAAAGAGTAAGCGGCGGATGCGAATCGGATGAATCGGAAAAATTTATCACGAGAAAGTCCGGGAGCAAGTGGGACATCCGGGCCACGAGGGCGGGAACCGGCCGTTCGGCCGAATCAAAGGACTTCGTCTTTGGGACATCCGGGCCGTAGGGACGTGAAGGACGTGAAAAGCCGAAAGAGCCGAGAGCGAATGAAATCCCACCACATGTCTTCACTTCAAACAGGAAAAAGGAATCCCGAATTGGCCGAAGGAAGAGAGTTTTGTCCGGACAGTTGGGACAAAGGTACGCGAGGGACGCAAAGCGTAAGCGGCCGAAGGAAGAGAATAAAAGTCAACGTTTGACCCGTGGAACTTCAAACGCCATAACTTTTGACTTGAGCTCCGATTTTCACAAAATTGGACTTTACGGAAAATCGACTAACCGCTGAGCGAAATAAGTCAGGACATCGGGCCGCGAGGATGCGAACCGGCCGGATCAGCCGAAAAGGAGAACTTTAGAATTGGGACAAGCGGGACAAGAGTACGCAGCGGAATCGAATCAGCGCGAATCGGAAAAATTTGTCCCGAGATAGTCCGGGATCAAGTGGGACATCTCGGGCCGCGAGGACGTGAACCCAGTTCGGTCGAACAAGAGGACTTTCATCTTGGGAAATCCGGGCCGTAGGGACACGAAGGACGTGAAAAGCCGAAAGAGCCGAGAGCGAATGAAATCCCGCCACGTGCCTTCACTTCCAAGAGGAACAAGGAAGCCCGAATCGGCCGAAGGAAGAGAGTTTTGTCCGGGACAGTTGGGACAAAGGTACGCGAGGGACGCGAAGGACGCAAAAAGCCGAAGCGGCCGAAGGAAGAGAAGAAAACTCAATGTTTGACCCGTGGAACTTCAAACGGCCATAACTTTTGACTCAGAGCTTTGATTTCACAAAATAGGACTTTCTCGGAAAATCGACTAACTACCGAGCGAAACGTCCAGTACATATGGGCCGCGAGGACACGAACCACCGGATCGGCCGAAAAGGAGAACTTTCGAATTGGGACAAGCGGGACAAGAGTACGCGGCGGACGTGAATCGGGCGAATCGAAAAAATTTGTCCTAGATAACCTCGGAGCAAGTGGGACATCTGGGCCGTGAGGACGCGAACCGGCAAGTTCGGCCGTGAGGACTTTCGTCTTTGGGACATCCGGGCCGTAGGGATGCGCGAAGGACGCGAAAAGCCGAAAGAGCCAAGAGCGAATGAAATCCCGCCACATGTCTTGATTGCCTAAACAGGAACAAGGAAGACCGAATTAGCCAAGGAAGAGAGTTTTGTCCGAGACAATTGGGACAAAGGTACGCGAGGGACGTGAAGGATAAAAAAGTGGAAGCGGCGGAAGGAAGAGAAGAAAAGTCAACGTTTGACCCATGGAACTTCAAACGGCCATAAATTTTGACTCGAGCTCCGATTTTCACAAAATTGGACTTTTCGAAAATCGACTAATCTTTGGCGGAATGGGGCGATCCAGGGACATCCGGGCCGTGGAGACGCGAACCAGCCGGGATCAGCCAAAAAGGAGAACTTTCACGTTGGGACAAGCGGGACAAGAGTACACGGCGACGCGAATCGGGAGAATCGGAAAAATTTCTTCCGAGATACTCCGGGAGCAAGTGGGACATCTGGCCACGAGGATGCGAACCGGCCGGTTCGGTGAATAAGAGGACTTTTCTATTAGGACATCCGGCCGTAGGGACGTGAAGGACGCGAAAAGCCGAAAGAGCCGAGAGGGAATGAAATCCCGCCACGTGTCTTCACTTCAAACAGAACAAGGAAGCATGAATCGGCCGAAGGAAGAGAGTTTCGTCCCGAGCAGTTGGGACAAAGGTACGCGAGGGACGCGAAGGACGCAAAAAGCCGAAGCGGCGAAGGAAGAGAAGAAAAGTCAACGCTTGACACGTAGAACTTCAAACGCCATAAATTTTGACTCCGAGCTCCGATTTTCACAAAATTGGACTTTCTGAAAATCGACTAAGCTTCTTTGGCGGCCGAATGGAACAACACAGGACATCGGGCGGCGAGACACGAACCGGCCGGATCGGTTGAAAAGGAGAAATTTCACATTGGGACAAGCGGGACAAGAGTACGCGGCGAGAGCGAATCGGGCGAATCGGAAAAATTTGTCCCAGACATCCCGGGAGTAAGTGGGACATCCGGGGCCGCGAGGACGCTTGAACCGGCCGGTTTGACCGAATTAGAGGACTTTTCATCTTCGGGACATCCGGGCCGTAGGGATGTGAGCAGCGTGAAAATACGAAAGAGCCGAGAGCGAATGAAATCCCGCCACGTGTTTTCACATCAAACAGAACAATGAAGCCCGAATCGGCCAAGAAAGAGAGTTTTGTCCGAGACAGTTGGGACACAAAGGTATGCGAGGGATGCGAAGGATGCAAAAAGTCAAAGCGGCCGAAGGAAGAGAAGAAAAGTCAACGTTTGACCCGTGGATCTTCAAACAGCCATACCTTTTGACTCGAGCTCCGATTTTCACAAAATTAGACTTTCTTGAAAATAGACTAACCGGTGAGTGGAACATTCTGGGACATCTGGGCCGCGAGGACGCGAACTTCCCGGATCGGCCTAAAAGGAGAACCTTCGCATTGGGACAAGCGGGACAAGAGTACGTGGCGGGCCCAGACCTGAATCGGGTGAATCGGAAAAATTTGTCCCAGAAAGTCCGAGAGCAAGTGGGATATTTGGGCCGCGAGGATGCGAACCCGTCGGTTCGACCGAATCGAGGGACTTTCATCTTTGGGACATCCGGCCGTAGGGACATGAAGGACACGAAAAGCCGAAAGAGCAAAAAGAGCGAATGAAATCCCGCCATGTGTCTTCACTTCAAATAGGAACAAGGAAGCCCGAATCACCAAGGAAGAGAGTTTTGTCAGGGACAATTAGGACAAAGGTATGCAAGGGATTTAAGGATGCAAAAAGCGAAGCGGCCAAAGGAAGAGAATAAAAGTCAACATTTGACTCGTGGAACTTCAAACGGCCATAAGTTTTGACTCGAGCTCGATTTTCACAAAATTGGACTTTCGGAAAATCGTCTAATCGCTTGAAAGCGAAATGTCTTGGACATCTGGGTTGTGAGCATGTGAACTGGCCGGATCGGCTGAAAAGGAGAACTTTCGCATTGGGACAAGCGGGACAAGAGTACGTGGCGGACGCTTGAATCGGGCGAGTTGGAAAAATTTCTCCCAGACACGGGGAGCAAGTGGGACATCCCAGGCCACGAGGACGCTTGAACCGGCCGGTTTGGCCGAATCGGAGGACTTTCATCTTTGGGACATCCGAGCCGTAGGGACGCGAAGGACGTGAAAAGCTCCGAAAGAGCCGAGAGCGAATGAAATCCCGCCATGTGTCTTCACTCGAAATAGGAACAAGGAAGCCCGAATCGTCCAAAGGAAGAGAGTTTTATCTAACACACTTGGGACAAAGGTACGCGAGGGACACGAAGGACGCAAAAAACTGAAGCGACCGAAGGAAGAGAAGAAAAGTCAACGTTTGACCGTGGAACTTCAAACGGCCATAACTTTTGATTCGAACTCCGATTTTCATAAAATTGGACTTTCTCGAAAATCGACTAATCACTTGAGTGGAATCCGGGACATCCGGCCGCGAGAACGAGAACCGGCCGGATCAGCCAAATAGGAGAACTTTTGCATTGGGACAAGCGGGACAAGAGTACGTGGCGAACGCGAATCGTGTGAATCGGAAAAATTTCTCCCAAATAGTCCGAGAGC
The DNA here is from genome assembly GCA_018340775.1 of Taxus wallichiana var. yunnanensis. Taxonomy (NCBI): domain Eukaryota; kingdom Viridiplantae; phylum Streptophyta; class Pinopsida; order Cupressales; family Taxaceae; genus Taxus; species Taxus wallichiana. The sequence continues at coordinate 337,285,249 of CM031237.1, read as the reverse complement.
AAGTGGAACATCTCGGCCATGCGAGGATGTGAACCGGACGGTTCGGACAATTAGAGGACTTTCGCTTCGGGACATCCGGGCCATAGAGGACGCGAATGACGTGAAAAGCGAAAAGAGTCGAGAGCGAATGAATCCGCCACGCATGTCTTCACTTCAAACAGAACAAGGAAGCCCGAAATGGCCGAAGGAAGAGAGTTTTGTGCAGGGCAGGTTGGGAAAAAGATACGCGAGGAATGCGAAGGACGCAAAAAGCCGGCGGTGAAGGAAGAGAAGAAAAGTCAATGTTTGACACGTGGAACTTCAAACGGCCATAACTTTTGACTCCGAGCTCCGATTTTCACAAAATTAGACTTTCTCGGAAAATCGACTAACCTATTGAGCTTAACATACAGGACATCTGGGCGTAAGGATGTGAACAGGCTGGATCGGGACGAAAAGAGAAATTTCGCATTAGGGACGCAAGGACGAGACAAAGTCGCCGAGAGCAAATAGAAAGAATCGGCGAAAAATTTCTCCTTCATCCGTGACAAGTGGGACATCTCGGGCGCGAGGATCGAACCGCCAGAGAAGAGGATCGGCCTGAATCAGAGGACTTTAAATCTTTGGGACATCAGGTAACCGTAGGGATGTGAAGGACGGATTTAAGCCGAAGCAAGCCGAAAAGAACTTTGAGAACTTCAATGAAATCCGCCACGTGTCTTGACTTCAAACAGAACAAAAAAGCGCGAATCGGCCAGAAGGAAGAGAGTTTTTCCGGGCAGATTGGGACAAAGGTAGGCGCGAGGAGCGCGAATGACGCAAAAAGCCGAAGCGGCGAAGAAGAAAGAAAAGTCAACGTTTGACCACGTGGAACTTCAAACGGCCATAACTTTTGATTCGAGCTCCGATTTTCACAAAATTGACTTTCGGAAAATCGACTAACTCGCTAAGCGAGCAGTCTTGGACATTTGGGCCATGAGGACCGAAGTGGCCAGATCAGGCGAAGAGAGAACTTTCGCATTAGGACAAGCTAGAACAAGAGTACGCGGCGGGCCTTGAATTTTCGGATGATTGGATTTTTGAAAAAATTTCGCATGAGCAGATTTGGGAGCAAGTGGGACATCCCAGGCCGTGAGGACGCTTGAACCGCCAGTTCTGCCGAATAAGAGGACTTTAAATCTTGGGACATCCAGGCCGTAGGGGCGTGAAGGACATGAAAAGCCGAAAGAGCCGAGAGCGAATGAAATCCCACCACGTGTCTTCACTTCAAACAGAACAAGGAAGCCCGAATCGGTGAAGGAAGAGAGTTTTGTCGGAGCAGATTGGGACAAAGGTACGCGAGGGACGCGAAGGACGCAAAAAAGTTAAGCAGCGGCGAAGGAAGAGAACAAAAATCAACGTTTGACCCGTGGAACTTCAAACGCCATAACTTTTGACTCCGACCTCCGATTTTCACAAAATTGGACTTTTGGAAAAGCTTCTAGCTGGCTGGCGGAGCAGATGCAGGACATCCCAGGCCACGAGGCGTGAAACGACCGGATCGGTGGAAAAGGAGAACTTTCGCATTAGGACAAGCGGGACAAAGAGTACGCGGCGGACGGAATCAAAATGAATCGGAAAAATTTCTCCCGAGGCAGTCACGGGAGCCGAAGTGGGACATCCGGGCCGCGAGGGAAAGACCGGCGAACCGGCTCTGTTCGGCGAATCGAGGGACTTTCGTCTTGGGACATCCGGACCGTAGGGACGCGAAGGACGAAAATCTAAAAGAGTTGAGAGTGAATGAAATCCCGCCACGTGTCTTCACTTTTCACAGAAATAAGGAAGCCCGAATCGGCGAAGGAAGAGAGTTTTGTCCTGACATTGGGACAAAGGTACGTGAGGGCGCGAAGAACATAAAAAAGCCGAAGTGGCGAAGAAAGAGAAGAAAAAGTCAACGTTTGACTCGTGGAACTTCAAACGGCGATAACTTTTGACTCAGCTTCGATTTTCACAAAATTGGACTTTCTGAAAATTGACTAACTCATTGAGTGGAAACCAGTCACAGGACATCTGGGCCAAGAGGATGTGAACCGCGGATCGGCCTGAAAAGGAAAACTTTCGCATTGGGACAAGTGGATCAAGAGTGCGCGACACGAATCGGGTGAATCGAAAAAATTTCTCCCAGGTCTTCAGTCAGAGGAGCAAGTGGGACACAGGCCGCGAGGGGCGCGAACCGGCCGGTTCGTCCGGACAGAATCGGGACTTTCATACTAGACATCAAGGACCATAGGGACGCGAAGGATCTGAAGCCAAGAGCCGAGAGTGAATGAAATCCAAACGCCACGTGTCTTCACTTTAAACTCCGAACAAGGAAGCCTTTGAATCGGCGAAGGAAGAGCTTGAAGTCCGGGGAAGTTCGGGGCTGGGACAAAAATCGCTTGGGACAAAGGCAGGACGAAGGACGGAAAAAGCCGAAGCGGCGAAGGAAGAGAAGAAAACTCAATGTTTGACCCATAGAACTTCAAACGGCCATAAATTTTGACTCAAGAGCTTTGATTTCACAAAATAGGACTATCTAGAAAATCGACTAAATGTACGAAAGCGATCTACAGGACATCCGCGCAAGGAAGATGCGAACCGGCTGTTTCGACGAATCGAGGACTTTTGCATTGGGACAAAGGGACAAGAGTACGCACAAATGGACGTGAAAAAAAAAATTTCTCCCGAGCGTCAGGGAGTAAGTGGGACATCTGGGCGCGAGGACCTTGAACAGCGGTTCGGCCAAATCGAGAGAATTTCGATCTAGGGACATCCGGGCCGTAGGGATCACGAAAAGACGCGATAAGCGAAAGAGCCGAGAGCGAATGAAAACCCGCCACGTGTCTTCACTTCAAACAGAACAAGGAAGCCCGAATCGGATGAAGGAATAGAGTTTTGTCGGGGGCCAGTTGGGACAAAGGTACGCGAGGGACGCGAAGGACGCGAAAGCTTGAAGCGGCCAAGGAAGAGAAGAAAACTCAATGTTTGACCCGTGGAACTTCAAATGGCCATAACTTTTGACTCCGAGCTCCGATTTTCACAAAATTAGACTTTCCGGAAAATCGACTAACTGCTGAGCTTTAAGTCAGTGCGGGACATCTCGGGCGCGAGGACGCGAATCCCGCAGTTCGGCCGAATCAGGACTTTCATGCCGGGACATCCGGGGTCGTAGGGATGCGAAGCACGTGAAGAAGCCGAAAGAGCCGAGAGCGAATGAAATCCCGCCACGTGTCTTCACTTCAAACAGAACAAGGAATCCCGAATCGGCCAAGGAAGAGAGTTTTGTCCTGAGACAGTTGGGACAAAGGTACGCAAGGGACGCGAAGGACACAAAAAGCAAGTCGCGGCTATAAGGAAGAGAGAAAAGTCAACGTTCGACCGTGGAACTTCAAACGGCCATAACTTTTGTCTCCGATCTCCTATTTTCACAAAATTGGACTTTCGGAAAATCGACTAAATGCTTTGAGCAGAGCAATCACAGGACATCCGGGCCGCGAGGACGCCTTGAACAGCCGGCGGGTTCGGCCGAATCGAGGACTTTCGTATTGGGACATCCGGGCCATAGGGACGCGAAGGATGAGAAAAGTCGAAGGAGCCGAGAGGCGAATGAAATCCCGCCACGTGTCTTCACTTCGAACAGAACAAGGAAGCTCAGAATCGGCCGAAGGAAGAGAGTTTTGTCTCGGGACATTTGGACAAAGGTAAAGCGAGGAAAGCGAAGGATGCAAAAAGCAAGCGGCCAAAGGAAGAGAAGAAAAGTCAACGTTCACCCGTGGAACTTCAAACGTCCATAACTTTTGACTTCGATCTCCGATTTTCACAAAATTGGACTTTCTGGAAAATCGACTAACTGCCGAGTAGAACGACTTGGGACATCCTCAGGCGCGAGGACGCGAACCGGCGAGTTCTCAGCCAAATCAGAGAGATTTTCGTATTGGACATCCGGGCCGTAGGGACGCGTGAAGGACGCATGCCGAAAGAAGCCGAGAGCGAATGAAATCCCGCCACGTGTCTTCACTTCAACAGAACAAGAAGCTTTGAATCGGTCGAAGGAAGAGAGTTTTGTCCGGATAGTTGGGACAAAGGTACGCGAGGGACGCGAAGGGCGTAAAAAGCAAGCGGTGAAGGAAGAGAAGAAAAGACAACGTTCGACCCGTGGAACTTCAAACGGCCATAACTTTTGACTCCGAGCTTCGATTTTCACAAAATTGGACTTTCTCCGGAATGAGCACGACTAATCTACTGAGCGAGAATAGTCTAGGACATCCGGGCGCGAGGACGCCTTGAACCGGCCGGTTTGGCGAATCGAGAGACTTTCGTATTGGGACATCCGGGCCGTAGGGACGCCGGAGGAAGCGAAAAGCTAAAGGAACCAAGAGCAAATGAAATCCCGCCATGTGTCTTCACTTCGAACAGAACAAGGAAGCCGAATCGGCCAAGGAAGAGAGTTTTATCTCCGATAGTTGGGACAAAGGTACGCGAGGGACGCGAAGAAGGTAAAAAGCCTAAGCGGCCGAAGGAAGAGAAGAAAAGTCAACGTTTGACCCATGGAACTTCAAATGGCCATAACTTTTGACTATGAGCTCCGATTTTCACAAAATTGGACTTTCTAGAAAATCGACTAACTACTGAGCGGAATAGTCTGGGACATCTGGGCCGCGAGGACGCGAACCGGCCGGTTCGGCCAAATCAGAGGACTTTCGTACTGGGACATCCGGGCCGTAGGGACGTGAAGGACGTGAAAAGCCGAAGGAGCCGAGAGCGAATGAAATCCCGCCACGTGTCTTCACTTCGAACAGGAACAAGGAAGCCCGAATCGGCCAAAGGAAGAGAGTTTTGTCCGGGACAGTTGGGACAAAGGTACGCGAGGGATGCGAAGGACGCAAAAAGCCGAAGTGGCCGAAGGAAGAGAAGAAAAGTCAATGTTCGACCCGTGGAACTTCAAACGGCCATAACTTTTGACTCTGAGCTCCGATTTTCACAAAATTGGACTTTCTGGAAAATCGACTAACTTCTTGGCAGAGCGAATAGTATGGGACATCTCGGCGCGAGGATGCGAACCGGCCGGTTCGGCTGAATCGAGAGGACTTTCATCTTTGGGACATCCGGGTCATAGGGACACGAAGGATGTGAAAAGCCGAAAGGAGCCGAGAGCGAATGAAATCCCGCCACGTGTCTTCACTTCGACATGAAACAAGGAAGCCTGAATCGGCCAAGGAAGAGAGTTTTGTGCGGGACAGTTGGGACAAAGGTACGCGAGGGCGCGAAGGACGCAAAAGCAAGCGGCCGAAGGAAGAAGAATAAAAGTCAACGTTCGACCGTGGAACTTCAAACGCCATAACTTTTGACTCCGAGCTCCGATTTTCTCAAAATTGGACTTTCTCGAAAATCGACTAACTCACCGAGGCGGAATAGTGCTCGGGACATCTCGCGCGCGAGGACGCGAACCAGCCGATTCAGCCAATCGAGAGAATTTCATCAGGGACATCCGGGCCGTAGGATGCGTGAAGGACGCGAAAAGCCAAGGAGCCGAGTGAATGATATCCCGCCACGTGTCTTCACTTCAACATGAACAAGGAAGCCCGAATCGGCCGAAGGAAGAGAGTTTCGTCCAGACAATTGATAAAGGTACGCGAGGGACGCGAAGGACGAAAAAAGCCGAAGCGGGCGAAGGAAGAGAAGAAAAGTCAACGTTCGACCCGTGGAACTTCAAACGGCCAAAACTTTTGACTCAGCCTTCGATTTTCAAAAATTGGACTTTTGGAAAATCGAGTAATCACGAGCTAACAGTCCTGGACATCTGGCCGAGGGAGGGACGTGAACCAGCGGTTCGGCCGAATAAGAGGACTTTTGAAATGGAACATCCAGGCCGTAGGGACACGAAGGATGTGAAAAGCCGAAGGAGCCGAGAGCGAATGAAATCCCGCACGTGTCTTCACTTCCAACAGAATCAAGGAAGCCCGAATTGGCCAATGGAAGAGAGTTTTGTCCGGACTGTTGAGACAAAGGTACGCGAGGGATCGAAGGATGCGTAAAAGCGGCGCTGCTCGAAGGAAGAGAAGAAAAAGTCAACGTTCGACCCATGGAACTTCAAACGGACATAAATTTTGACTCCGAGCACCGATTTTCAAAAATTTGACTTTCTCGAAAATTGACTAACAAACCGGCCGAGCTTAACAGCCAGGGACATCTTGGCGCGAGGACGCGAACCGTCCGGTTCGGCCGAATCGAGGACTTTCATCTTTGGGACATCCCGGGCGTAGGGGCGGGAAGGACGCGAAAAGCCGAAGGAGCCGAGAGTGAATGAAATCCCGCCACGTGTCTTCACTTCGAACAGAACAAGGAAGCCCGAATCGGCCGAAGAAGAGAGTTTTGTCCGGGATAGTTAGGACAAAGGTACGCGAGGGACTCGAAGGACGCAAAAGCTAAATCGGCCAAAGGAAGAGAAGAAAAGTCAACGTTAAACCCATGGAACTTCAAATGGCCATAAGTTTTGACTCCGAGCTCCGATTTTCACAAAATTAGACTTTCGGAAAATCGAATAACTTCAGAGAGCAATGTCTTGGACATTTGGGCGCGAGGATGCGAACCGGCCGGTTCGGCCAATCGAGAGGACTTTCATCTTAGGGACATCCGGGCCGTAGGGATGTGAAGGACGCGAAAAGCTCAAAGAGCCGAGAGCAAATGAAATCCTACCACGTGTCTTCACTTCGAACAGAACAAGGAAGCCCGAATCGGTCGAAGGAAGAGAGTTTTGTCCGGACAGGTTAGGACAAAGGTACGCGAGGGACGCGAAGGACACAAAAAGCTGAAGCCGGCAAGGAAGAGTAGAAAAGTCAACGTTCGACCCGTGGAACTTCAAACGGCCATAACTTTTGTCTCCGATCTCCTATTTTCACAAAATTGGACTTTCTCGGAAAATCGACTAACTACTGCCGAAGCGGGAATCAGGGACATCCGGGCGCGAGGACGCGAACAGCCGGTTCGGCCGAATCGAGAGGACTTTCGTATTGGGACATCCGGCCCATAGGGACGCGAAGGATGAGAAAAGTCGAAGGAGCCGAGAGCGAATGAAATCCCGCCACGTGTCTTCACTTCCGCACAGAACAAGGAAGCCCGAATCGGCCAAAGGAAGAGAGTTTAGTCTGGGACATTTGGGACAAAGGTAAGCGAGGAAAGCGAAGGATGCAAAAAGCCTAAGCGGCAGAAGGAAGAAGAAAAGTCAACGTTCAACCGTGGGACTTCAAACGGCCATAACTTTTGACTTCGATCTCCGATTTTCACAAAATTGGACTTTCTGGAAAATCGACTAACTCGCCGAGAGAACAATCTTGGACATCCGGGGTCAGGCCGCGAGGACGCGAACCAGCCGGTTCAGCCAATCGAGGATTTTCATTATTGGGACATCCGGGCCGTAGGGGCGTGAAGGACGCAAAAAGCCGAAAGAGCCGAGAGCGAATGAAATCCCGCCACGTTACTTCACTTGAACAGAAACAAGGAAGCCCGAATCGGTCAAGGAAGAAGTTTTGTCCGGACAATCTTGGGACAAAGGTACGCGAGGGACGCGAAGGACGTAAAAAGCCGGCGGCAAGGAAGAGAAGAAAAGACAACGTTAGACCCGTGGAACTTCAAACGCCATAACTTTTGACTCCGAGCTTCGATTTTCGCAAAATTGGACTTTACGTAAAATGAGCACGACTAACTACCGAGCGAATAGTCTAGGACATCTCGGGCCGCGAGGACGCGAACCGGCCGGTTTGGCCAATCGAGAGGACTTTCATATTGGGACATCCGGCCGTAGGACGCGAGAGGAAGCCAAAGCTAAGGAACCAAGAGCAAATGAAATCCCGCCATGTGTCTTCACTTCGAACAGAACAAGGAAGCCCGAATCGGCCAAGGAAGAGAGTTTTGTCCGGACATTTGGGACAAAGGTACGCGAGGGATGCGAAGAAGGTAAAAGCCTAAGCGGCCAAGGAAGGAAGAGAAGAAAAGTCAACGTTTGACCCGTGGAACTTCAAACGGCCATAACTTTTGACTCCGAGCTCCGATTTTCACAAAATTGGACTTTCTGGAAAATCGACTAACTGCTGAGCGGAACAGTCTGGGACATCTGGGCCGCGAGGACGCGAACCGGCCGGTTCGGCCGAATCAGAGGACTTTCGTACTGGGACATCCGGGCCGTAGGGATGTGAAGGACGTGAAAAGCCGAAGGAGCCGAGAGTGAATGAAATCCCGCCACGTGTCTTCACTTCGAACAGGAACAAGGAAGCCCGAATCGGCCGAAGGAAGAGAGTTTTGTCCGGGACAGTTGGGACAAAGGTACGCGAGGGACGCGAAGGATGCAAAAAAAGCCGAAGCGGCCGAAGGAAGAGAAGAAAAGTCAATGTTCGACCCAGTGGAACTTCAAACGCCATAACTTTTGACTCGAGCTCCGATTTTCACAAAATTGGACTTTCGGAAAATTGACTAACTGCCGAAAGCGAATAGTATGGGACATCTCGGGCGCGAGGATGAAACCGCCGGTTCGGCTGAATCGAGGACTTTCATACTTGGGACATCCGGGGTCATAGGGACACGAAGGATGTGAAAAGCCGAAGGAGCCGAGAGCGAATGAAATCCCGCCACGTGTCTTCACTTCAACATGAACAAGGAAGCCCGAATCGGCCAAAGGAAGAGAGTTTTGTCCGGGACAGGTTGGGACAAAGGTACGCGAGGGGGACGCCAAGGACGCAAAAGCGAAGCGGCCAAGGAAGAGAAGAAAAGTCAACGTTAAACCCGTGGAACTTCAAACGGCCATAACTTTTGACTCCGAGCTCCGATTTTCAAAATTGGACTTTCTCGAAAATCGACTAATCTTGGCCAGCGAACAGCAGGGACATCTCGCCACGAGGGCGCGAACAAGCCGGTTCGGCCGAATCGAGGATTTCATCTTCAGGACATCCGGCCGTAGGACGCGAAGGACGCGAAAAGCCGAAGGAGCGAAGTGAATGATATCCCGCCACGTGTCTTCACTTCAACATGAACAAGGAAGCCCGAATCGGCCAAGGAAGAGAGTTTCGTGTCGGAGACAATTAGGACAAAGGTACGCGAGGGACGCGAAGGACGCAAAAAGCCGAAGCGGCGAAAGGAAGAGAAGAAAAGTCAACGTTCGACCGTGGAACTTCAAACGGCCAAAACTTTTGACTCCGAGTTCCGATTTTCAAAAAATTGGACTTTTTGGAAAATCGACTAATCATGCTGAGCGAACAATGCAGGACATCGGGCCGCGAGGACGTGAACTGCCGGTTCGGTGAATAAGAGGACTTTGTCCGGGAACATCCAGGCCGTAGGGACGAAGGATGTGAAAAGCCGAAGGAGCCAAGAGCGAATGAAATCCAATGCCACGTGTCTTCACTTGAACAGGATCAAGTAAGCCCGAATCGGCCAATGGAAGAGAGTTTTGTCCGGACTGTTGAGGAGACAAAGGTATGCGAGGGATGCGAAGGACGCAAAAAAGCCGAAGCGGCGAAGGAAGAGAAGAAAAGTCAACGTTCAACCCGTGGAACTTCAAACGGACATAAATTTTGACTCGAGCTCCGATTTTCAAAAAATTTGACTTTCTCTGAAAATTGACTAACACTTGAGCGGAACAGTCAGGACATCTTGGCCGCGAGGACGCGAACCGGCCGGTTCGGCCGAATCGTGAGGACTTTCATCTTCAGGACATCCGGGCCGTAGGGGACGGGAAGGATGCGAAAAGCGAAGGAGCCGAGAGTGAATGAAATCCCGCCACGTGTCTTCACTTGACAGAACAAGGAAGCCCGAATCAGCCAAGGAAGAGAGTTTTGTCCGGGGCAGTTGGACAAAGGTACGCGAGGGACTCGAAGGACGCAAAAGCTAAATCGGCCAAAGGAAGAGAAGAAAAGTCAACGTTGACCCATGGAACTTCAAATGGCCATAAGTTTTGACTCCGAGCTCCGATTTTCACAAAATTAGACTTTCTCGGAAAATCGACTAACCTGGCGAGCGGAATAGTCTCTGGGACATTTGGGCGCGAGGATGCGAACCGGCCGGTTCGGCCGAATCGAGGACTTTCATCTTTGGGACATCCAGGCCGTAGGGATGTGAAGGATGCGAAAAAGCCGAAAAGCCGAGAGCAAATGAAATCCTACCACGTGTCTTCACTTCGAACAGGAACAAGGAAGCCCGAATCGGCCGAAGGAAGAGAGTTTTGTCCGGGACAGTTGGGACAAAGGTACGCGAGGGATGCGAAGGACGCAAAAGCCAAAGCGGCCGAAGGAAGAGAAGAAAAGTCAACGTTCGACCCGTGGAACTTCAAACGGCCATAACTTTTGACTCGAGCTCCGATTTTCACAAAATTGGACTTTCGAAAATCGACTAACTAATCTTGAGCGAAAACATCTGCAGGACATCCCGGGGCCGCGAGGACGCGAACAAGCCGGTTCGGCCGAATCGAGAGACTTTCATCTTCGGGACATCCGGGCCGTAGGAGCGCGAAGGACGCGGTGTCCGAAGGAGCCGAGCGAATGAAATCCCGCCACGTGTCTTCACTTCGAACAGAACAAGGAAGCCCGAATCGGCCGAAGGAAGAGAGTTTTGTTCCGGGACAATTAGGACAAAGGTACGCGAGGGACGCGAAAGGAAAAAAGCAAGCGGAAAAGGAAGAGAAGAAAAGTCAACGTTCGACCCGTGGAACTTCAAACGACCATAACTTTTGACACCGAGCTCCGATTTTAAAAAATTGGACTTTTGGAAAATCGAGTAATCTGTGAGCGAACGATCAGGGACATCCGGGCGCGAGGACGCGAACCGCCCGTTCAGCCGAATCAATCAGGACTTTTGTAATGGAACATCCGGCCGAAAGGGACGCCAAGGATGTGAAAAGCCAAATGAGCCGAGAGCGAATGAAATCCGCGCCACGTGTCTTCACTTCGAACAGAACAAGTAAGCCCGAATTTGCCAATGGAAGAGAGTTTTGTCCCGGGGACAGGGGACAAAGGTACGCGAGGACGCGAAGGATTTCAAAAAGCCAAGCGAAGCGAAGTGAAGGAAGAGAAGAAAAGTCAACGTTAATCGACTCCGTGGAACTTCAAATGGACATAAATTTTGACTCAAGCACCGATTTTCACAAAATTTGACTTTCTGGAAAATTGACTAACTATTGAGCGGAACGATGCAGGACATCGGGCATCGCGAGGCGGAGGGTTCGGCGCGAATCAGAGGACTTTATCTTCGGGACATCCGGGGATGCGCGAAGGACGCGAAAAGCCAAAGAGCCGAGAGCGAATGAAATCCCCCACGTGTCTTCACTTCGAATAGAACAAAGAAGCCCGAATCGGTCGAAGGAAGAGAGTTTTGTCCGGACAAAGTTGGGACAAAGGTACGCGAGGGATGTGAAGGACGCGTAAAAGCCAAAGCGCCAAAGGAAGAGAAGAAAAGTCAACGTTCGACCCGTGGAACTTCAAACGGCCATAACTTTTGACTTCGAGCTCCGATTTTCACAAAATTGGACTTTCTCGGAAAATCGACTAACTGCTTGGCGAACAATCAGGGACATCCGGGGCAGCGAGGAGGTGAAACGGCCGTTCAACCGAATCGAGGACTTTATGTACTGGGACATCCGGCCGTAGGGGACGCGAAGGATCGAAAAGCCGAAGGAGCCGAGAGCGAATGAAATCCCCCCACGTGTCTTCTCTTCGAACAAGAACAAAGAAGCCCGAATCGGCCTAAGGAAGAGAGTTTTATCCTAGGGCAGTTGGGACAAAGGTACGCGAGGGACGAAAGGACGCAAAAAGCTGAAGCTACGAAGGAAGAGAAGAAAAGTCAATGTTCGATCCGTGGAACTTCAAACGGCCATAACTTTTGACTCGAGCTCCGATTTTCACAAAATTGGACTTTCTGAAAATCGACTAACCTGAAAGCGGAACGATCTGGGAATCATGGCCGCGAGAGGACGAGAACCGCGGTTCGGCCGAATCGAGGACTTTCATCTTGGGACATCAGTGGCCATAGGGATGCGAAGGACGAAAAGCTTGAAAGAGCCGAGAGCGAATGAAATCCCGCCACGTGTCTTCACTTCGAACAGAACAAAGAAGGCCGAATCGGCCGAAGGAAGAGAGTTTTTTCGGACAAGCCAGACAAAGGTACGCGAGGGACGCGAAGGACGCAAAAATCCGAAGCGGCAAGAAGGAAGAGAAGAAAAGTCAACATTCGACCCGTGGAACTTCAAACGGCCATAACTTTTGACTCCGAGCTCGATTTTCACAAAATTGGACTTTCTGGAAAATCGACTAACTACCTGAGCGAATGGGCTCTTGACATCCGGGCGCGAGGACCAACTAGCCGGTTCAGCGAATCGAGAGGACTTTCATCTTGGGACATCCGGCCGTAGGGATGCGAAGGACGAAAATCCGAAGGAGCCGAGAGTGAATGAAATCCCGCCACGTGTCTTCACTTTGAACAAGAACAAGGAAGCCCGAATCGGCCGAAGAAGAGAGTTTTTCCGGGACAGGTTGGGACAAAGGTACGCGAGGGACGCGAAGGACGTAAAAGCTCGATGCGGCCGAAGGAAGAGAAGAAAAGTCAACGTTAAACCCATGGAACTTCAAACGCCATAACTTTTGACTCCGAGCTCGATTTTCACAAAATTGGACTTTCGGAAAATCGACTAATCTGCTTGGCCGAGCTGAACAAATTGGGACATCTGGGCCGCGGAGGACCTGAACCGGACGGTGTGGCGAATCGAGAGGACTTTCATCTTGGGACATCCGGGCGTAGGGACCATAAAGCCGAAAGAGCCGAGAGCCGAGAGCGAATGAAATCCCGCCACGTGTCTTCACTTCGAAAAGGAACAAGGAAGCTCGAATCGGCCGAAGAAAGAGAGTTTTGTCCGGGACAGGTTGGGACAAAGGTACGCGAGGGACGCCGCGAAGGATGCAAAAAGCTAAAGCGGCGCTAAAGGAAGAGAAGAAAAGTCAACGTTCGACCCGTGGAACTTCAAACGGCCATAACTTTTGACTCGAGAGCTCCGATTTTCACAAAATTGGACTTTCTCAAAATCGACTAACTCGCTTGAGCGAAACAGGACAATGGGACATCTCGGGCCGCGAGGACGCGAACCGCCGGTCAGGCAATCAGAATCATAGGACTTTTGTCACGGACATCCGAGCCATAGGGACGCCGAAGGATGTGAAAAGCCGAAAGACCCGAGATCAATGAAATCCGAACACGTGTCTTCACTTGAAACAGAACAAGGAAGCCCGAATCGGTCGAAGGAAGAGAGTTTTGTCCTGGATACAGTTGGGACAAAGGTACGCGAGGGACGCGAAGGACGCAAAAAAGTCGAAGCGGCAAGGAAGAGAAGAAAAGTCAACGTTCGACCGTGGAACTTCAAACGCCATAAGTTTTGACTCAGAGCTCCGATTTTCACAAAATTGGACTTTCGAAAACGACTAATCTGGCCGAGCAACGCATCAGGACATCTGGGGCGCGAGGACGCAAACCGGCGGTTTCACCGAATCGAGAGGACTTTCGTACTAGGACATCTGGGCCGTAGGGGACGTGAAAAGGACGTGAAAAGCCGAAGGAGTTGAGAGAGCGAATGAAATCCGCCACGTGTCTTCACTTTAACAGAACAAAGAAGCCCGAATCGGCCAAAGGAAGAGAGTTTTGTCCTAGGGATAAGTTGGGACAAAGGTAAGCGAGGGACGTGAAGGATGCAAAAGCAAAGCGGCCAAGGAAGAGAAGAAAAGTCAATGTTCGACCCGTGGAACTTCAAACAGCCATAACATTTGACTCGAGCTCCGATTTTCACAAAATTGGACTTTCTAGAAAATCGACTAACTACTGAGCGGAACAGTCACGGGGACATTTGGCCGCGCGAGGACGCGAACCACCGATTCGGCTGAATCGAGAGGACTTTCATACAGGACATCGGGCCGTAGGATGCGAAGGACGAAAAGCCGAAGGAGCCGAGAGCGAATGAAATCCCGCCACGTGTCTTCACTTCGAACAGAACAAGGAAGCCCGAATCGGCCAAAGGAAGAGAGTTTTGTCTCGCAGGACACCGATTGGGACAAAGGTACGCGAGGGACGCGAAGGAAGCAAAAAAGCGAAGCGGCGAAGGAAGAGAAGAAAAAGTCAACGTTCGACCGTGGAACTTCAAACGCCATAATTTTGACTCCGAGCTCCGATTTTCACAAAATTGGACTTTCTCGAAAATCGACTAACTGCCGGCGAAGATAGTATGGGACATCCGGGCGCATGCAGGGCGCTTGAACCGCCGGTTCACCGAATCGAGGACTTTCATCTTTGGGACATCCGGGCCATAGGACGCGAAGGTTGTGAAAAGCCGAAGGAGCCGAGAGCGAATGAAATCCCGCCACGTGTCTTCACTTGAACATGAACAAGGAAGCCCGAATCGGCAAAGGAAGAGAGTTTTGTCAGGGACAAGTTAGGGACAAAGGTACGCGAGGGATGCGAAGGACGGAAAAAGCCGAAGCGGTTGAAGGAAGAGAAGAAAAGTCAAAGTTCGACCCGTGGAACTTCAAACGGCCATAACTTTTGACTCAGAGCTCCGATTTTCACAAAATGGACTTTCTGGAAAATCGACTAACTGCGAGCTTGTGGAGCAGATGCAGGGACATCTCTGCGTGAGGACGCGAACCGGCCGGTTCGGCCGAATCGAGAGACTTTCATCTTGACATCCGGCCGTAGGAGCGAAGGACGCCTTGAAAAGCCAAAGGAGCCGAGAGCGAATGAAATCCCGCCACGTGTCTTCACTTCAACAGAACAAGGAAGCCCGAATCGGCCAAAGGAAGAGAGTTTTGTTCGGGACACTTGGGACAAAGGTACGCGAGGGACGCGAAGGACGAAAAAAAAGCCAAAGCGGGCGAAGGAAGAAAGAAAAGTCAACGTTCGACCCGTGGAACTTCAAACGGCCATAACTTTTGACTCGAAACTCAGATTTTCAAAAATTGGACTTTTGGAAAATCGAATAATCTTGCTAAAATGAATAGTCTGGGACATCCGGGCCGCGAGGACGCGTGAACCGGCGGTTCGGCCGAATCGAGAGGACTTTTGTAATGGAACATCCGGCCGTAGGGACGCGAAGGATGTGAAAAGCCGAAGGAGCCGAGAGCGAATGAAATCCCGCCACGTGTCTTCACTTCGAACAGAACAAGGAAGCCCGATCGGCCAAGGAAGAGAGTTTTGTCCGGACATTTGAGACAAAGGTACGCGAGGACGCAAAGCCAAAGCGGCTGGAAGAGAAGAAAGAAAAGTCAATGTTCGACGTGGAACTTCAAACGGACATAAATTTTGACTCCGAGCTCGATTTTCACAAAATTGACTTCTGGAAAATTGACTAACAAATTGAGCGAACAGTCACAGGACATCTAGGCAGCGAGACCACGAACCGGTCTGTTCGGCCGAATCGAGGACTTTCATCTTTGGGACATCCGGGGCCGTAGGGGCCACGGAAGCACAAAAGAAAAGCAGAGCCGAGAGCGAATGAAATCCCGCCACGTGTCTTCACTTCGAACAAGAACAAGGAAGCCCTTTGAATCTGCCAAGGAAGAGAGTTTTTCCGGGATAGTTGGGACAAAGGTACGCGAGGGACTCGAAGGACGCAAAACCCAATCGGCGAAGGAAGAGAAGAAAAGTCAACATTCGACCTATGGAACTTCAAACGGCCATAAGTTTTGACTCCGAGCTCGATTTTCACAAAATTAGACTTTCTCGGAAAATCGATAACCTGCTTGAGCGAAAAATGCTGGACATTTGGGCCGCGAGGATGCGAACCGGCCGGTTCGGCCGAATCAGAGGACTTTCGTACTGGGACATCCGGGCCGTAGGGATGCGAAGGACGCGAAAAGCTGAAAGAGCCGAGAGCGAATGAAATCCTACCACGTGTCTTCACTTCGAACAGAACAAGGAAGCCCGAATCGGTCGAAGGAAGAGAGTTTTGTCCGGATAGTAGGGGACAAAGGTACGTGAGGGATGCGAAGGATGCCAAAAAGCAGCCGAAGGAAGAGAAGAAAAGTCAACGTTCGACCCGTGGAACTTCAAACGGCCATAACTTTTGACTCAGAGCTCGATTTTCACAAAATTGGACTTTATGGAAAATCGACTAACTACTGAGCCGACATCAATCAGACATCCGGGCGCGAGGACGCCAAACAAGCCTTCGGCCGAATAGAGGAATTTCATCTTGGGGACATCCGGCCGTAGGAACGCGAAGGACGCGTGAAAAGCCAAAGAGCCGAGAGTGAATGAAATCCGCCACGTGTCTTCACTTCAACAGAACAAGGAAGCCCGAATCGGCGAAGGAAGAGAGTTTTGTCCGGACAGTTGGGACAAAATGTACGCGAGGGACGAAAAAAAAGCGAAGCGGGCGAAGGAAGAGAAGAAAAGTCAACGTTGACCCGTGGAATTTCAAACGGCCATAACTTTTGACTCCGAGCTCCGATTTTCAAAAAATTGGACTTTTTGGAAAATCGAGTAATCGCTTGAGCTGAACATCCGGGACATCTGGGCCGCGAGGACGTGAACCGGCCGGTTCACCGAATCGAGAGGACTTTGTAATGGAACATCCGGTCGTAGGGACGCCAAGGATGTGAAAAGCCGAAGGAGCCGAGAGCGAATGAAATCCCGCCACGTGTCTTCACTTCAACACAAGAACAAGTAAGCCCGAATTGGCCAATGGAAGAGAGTTTTGTCCGGGGACATTTGGACAAAGGTACGAGGGACGCGAAAGACACAAAAAGTCTAAGCGGCCAAGGAAGAGAAGAAAAGTCAACGTTCGACCGTGGAACTTCAAACGGACATAAATTTTGACTCAGAGCACCGATTTTCACAAAATTTGACTTTCGGAAAATTGACTAACCGCTGAGCGGAATAGTCTCGGGACATCCGGGCCGCGAGGATGCGAACCGTCACTGGTTCACCAATCGAGAGGACTTTCATACTTGGGACATCCGGCCGTAGGGACCGGAAGGACGCTTGAAAAGCCGAAAGAGCCGAGAGTGAATGAAATTCCGCCACGTGTCTTCACTTGAACAAGAACAAGGAAGCCCGAATCGGCTAAGGAAGAGAGTTTTGTCCGGGGGCAGTTGTGGGACAAAGGTACGCGAGGGACTCGAAGGATGCAAAAAGCTGAATCGGCCGAAGGAAGAGAAGAAAAGTCCACGTTCGACCCATGGAACTTCAAACGGCCATAACTTTTGACTCTGAGCTCCGATTTTCACAAAATTAGACTTTCTGAAAATCGACTAAGCTGCTTGAGCGAATGCAGGACATTTGTGCCGCGAGGATGCGAACCGGCTGGTTCGGCCGAAATCGAGAGACTTTCGCATCTTGGGACATCCGGCCGTAGGGATGCGAAGGGCGAAAATCTGAAAGAGCCGAGAGCGAATGAAATCCTACCACGTGTCTTCACTTCGAACAGAACAAGGAAGCTCGAATCGCCAAAGGAAGAGAGTTTTGTCCGGACAAGAGGGACAAAGGTACGCGAGGGATCGAAGGATGCAAAAAAGCAAAGCGGCTGAAGGAAGAGAAGAAAAGTCAACGTTCGAACCCGTGGAACTTCAAACGCCATAACTTTTGACTCGAGCTCCGATTTTCACAAAGTTGGAGTTTTGGAAAATCGACTAACCGCTACGAGGCGAATAATCCCGGGACATCCGGGCCGCGAGGATGAGAACCGGCGGGTTCGGCCGAATCGAGAGGACTTTCATCTTGGGACATCTCGGGCCGTAGGGATGCGAAGGACGCGAAAAGCCGAAAGAGCCGAGAGCGAATGAAATCCCGCCATGTGTCTTCACTTCGAACAGAACAAGGAAGCCCGAATCGGCGAAGGAAGAGAGTTTTGTCCTGGGACAGATTGGGACAAAGGTACGCGAGGACGAAGGACATAAAAAGCTGAAGTGGTCAAGGAAGAGAAGAAAAGTCAACGTTAAACCCATGGAACTTCAAACGGCCATAAATTTTGATTCCGAGCTCCGATTTTCACAAAATTGGACTTTCTGAATCGACTAACTACCGAGCGGAACACTGCAGGACATCTCGGGCCGCGAGGACGCGAACCGGATGGTTTGGCCGAATCGAGAGGACTTTAAATGACTGGGACATCCGGGCCAGGACGTAGGGACCATAAAAGCCGAAAGAGGCGAGAGCGAATGAAATCCCGCCACGTGTCTTCACTTGAAAAGGAACAAGGAAGCTCGAATCGGCCAAGGAAGAGAGTTTTGTCCGGACAATTGGGACAAAGGTACGCGAGGGACGCGAAGGATGACAAAAAGCTGAAGCCAGTAAAGGAAGAGGAGAAAAGTCAACGTTCGACCCGTGGAACTTCAAACGGCCATAACTTTTGACTCCGAGCTCCGATTTTCACAAAATTGGACTTTCTGGAAAATCGACTAACCGCTATTGGCGAGAAGCAACAATCATCTGGGACATCTTGGCCACGAGGATGCTTGAACCGGCCGGTTCGGCGAATCATAGGACTTTTCACTGGGACATCCCCGTCGTAGGGACGCCAAGGACGAAAAAGCCGAAAGAGCCGAGAGCGAATGAAATCCCGCCACATGTCTTCACTTCGAACAAGAAACAAGGAAGCTCGAATCGGTCGAAGGAAGAGAGTTTTGTCCGGATAGTTGGGACAAAGGTACGCAAGGGACGCGAAGGACACAAAAAGCGGCAAGCGGCCAAGGAAGAGAAGAAAAGTCAACGTTCGACCCGTGGAACTTCAAACGCCATAAGTTTTGACTCGAGCTCCGATTTTCACAAAATTGGACTTTCTGGAATGAACGACTAATCTGGCGAGCGAACGCCTGGGACATTTGGGCGAGGACGTAACGAACTGGCCGGTTTGCCGAATCGAGAGGACTTTCGTTAGGACATCTCGGCCGAAGGGACGTGAAAGACGCGAAATCCGAAGGAGTCGAGAGCGAATGAAATCCGCCACGTGTCTTCACTTCAAACAGAACAAGGAAGCCCGAATCGGCCGAAGGAAAAGTGTTTTGTCCGGGACAGTTGGGATAAAGGTACGCGAGGGACGCAAAGGACGCAAAAAGCCGAAGCGGCCGAAGGAAGAGAAGAAAAGTCAACATTCGACCCATGGAACTTCAAACGGCCATAACTTTTGACTCCGAGCTCCGATTTTCACAAAATTGGACTTTCTTGAAAATCGACTAACTGCTGAGCGGAACAGTCTGGGACATCTAGGCCGCGAGGACGCGAACCGGCCGGTTCGGCTAATCATAGGACTTTTATCTTTGGGACATCCGGGCCGTAGGGACGCGAAGGACGTGAAAAGCCGAAGGAGCCGAGAGTGAATGAAATCCCGCCACGTGTCTTCACTTCGAACAGGAACAAGGAAGCCCGAATCGCGGTCAAGGAAGAGAGTTTTGTCCGGGACAGTTGGGACAAAGGTACGCGAGGGACGCGAAGGACGCAAAAAGCTGAAGCGGCCGAAGGAAGAGAAGAAAAGTCAATGTTCGACCCGTGGAACTTCAAACGGCCATAACTTTTGACTCGAGCTCGATTTTCACAAAATTGGACTTTCTGGAAAATCGACTAACTACCGAAAGCGGAAACGTCTAGGACATCTGGGCCGCGAGGACGCCGAACTGCGGCGATCGGCTTCGAATCGAGAGGACTTTCGTGCACTGGACATCCTTGCCGTATGGATGCGAAAGCCCGAAAAGCCGAAGGAGCCGAGAGCGAATGAAATCCCACGCCACGTGTCTTCACTTCGAACAGAACAAGGAAGCCCGAATCGGCCCGAAGGAAGAGAGTTTTGTCAGGGAGTTGGGACAAAGGTATCGCGAGGACGCAAAGGAAGCAAAAAGCCAAAGCGGCCGAAGGAAGAGAAGAAAAAGTCAGCGTCGACCCGTGGAACTTCAAACGCCAAAATTTTGACTCGAGCTCCGATTTTAACAAATTGGACTTTCGGAAAATCGACTAACTGTTGGCGGAACAGAGTCTTGGACATCTGGGCAGCGAGGGCGCGAACCAGCCGTTCGGCCAATCGAGGACTTTCGTAATGGGACATCAGACATGGGGACGCGTAGGGCGCGAATGAAATCCACGTGTCTTCACTTGAGACACGAACAAAAGGAAGACGAAGGAAGAGAGTTTTATAAAAACAAAGGTCTCAAGTGGTCGAAGGAAGAGAAGAAAAAAGTCAACGTTTGACCCATGGAACTTCAAACGGCCATAACTTTTGACTCGAGCTCGATTTTCACAAAATTAGACTTTCGAAAAATCGACTAACTTCTTTGCGGAGCGAACGCTGGGACATCCCAGGGCCTCGGGGCGTGAACCAGGCTCAAACGCGAATCGAGAGGACTTTCGTCTTTGGGACATCCGGGCCGTAGGGACCACGAAGGACACGAAAATCTGAAGGAGCCGAGAGCGAATGAAATCCCGCCACGTGTCCTCACTTGAACATGAACAAGGAAGCCCGAATCGGCCAAGGAAGAGAGTTTTGTCCGGACAGTTGGGTCAAAGGTACGCGAGGACTCGAAGGATGCAAAAATCCGAGCGAAGCGAAAGGAAGAGCGAAAAGTCAATGTTCGACCCGTGGAACTTCAAATGGCCATAACTTTTAACTCCGAGCTTCGATTTTCACAAAATTGGACTTTCTCGAAAATCGACTAACCTGCTGAGCGAACAGGTCAGGGACATATGGGCCGCGAGACACGAGCCGGCGGCGAGTTCGGCCGTCGAGAGGACTTTCGTACTTTGGGACATCTAGGCCGTAGGGACACGAAGGATCGAAAAGCCGAAGGAGCCGAGGCGAATGAAATCCCGCAATGTGTCTCGCACTTGAACAGGGAACAAGCAAAGCCCGAATCGGCCCGAAGGAAGAGAGTTTTCTAAGAACACGAGTTGGGACAAAGGTACGCGAGGGATGCGAAGGATGGAAAAAAGCCGAAGCGGCCGAAGGAAGAGAAGAAAAGTCAACGTTCGACCCGTGGAACTTCAAACGCCATAAATTTTGACTTGAGCTCCGATTTTCACAAAATTGGATTTCTCGGAAAATCGACTAAGCTAACATGAAGCGAAACGGTGGGAAATCTGGGCGAGGGCGCTTATAGAACCGACGGTTCGGCCGAATCAAATGACTTTCGTCTTGGGACATCCGGGCCGTAGGGATGCGAAGGATGCGAAAATCTGAAGGAGCCGAGAGCGAATATAATCCCGCCACGTGTCTTCACTTCAAACAGAATAAGGAAGCCCGAATTGGCCAAAGGAATAGAGTTTTATCCGGGGACGATTCCAGGACAAAGTACGCGAGCGTGATGCGAAGGACGCAAAAGCCGAAGCGGCCAAGGAAGAGAAGAAAAGTCAACGTTCGACCCGTGGAACTTCAAACGGCCATAACTTTTGACTCCGAGCTCCGATTTTCACAAAATTGACTTTCTCAAAAATCGACTAACTAACTGGCGAACAATATCTGGGACATCCGGGCCGTGAGGATGTGAACCGGCCGGTTCGGCGAATCGGAGGACTTTCGATCTTTGGGACATCCGGTCCGTAGGGACGTCGAGGACGCGAAAAGCCAAGGAGTCGAGAGTGAATGAAATCCCTGCCACGTGTCTTCACTTTGCACAGAACAAGGAAGCTCGAATCGCCAAAGGAAGAGAGTTTTGTCCGAACAGGGGGACAAAGGTATGCGAGGGACGAGAAGGATGCGCAAAAATGCAGAAGCGGCCGAAGGAAGAGAAGAAAAGTCAACATTCGACCCGTGGAACTTCAAACGGACATAACTTTTGACTCCGAGCTCCGATTTTCACAAAATTGAACTTTCTGGAAAATCGACTAACTTCTTGGCGGCGAACGAAATCACTGGGACATTTGGGCCATGAGGAGATGAACGAGCCGGTTTGGCTGAATCGAGAGACTTTCGCATCTTTCCAGGACATCCAGTGCCGTAGGGACGCCAAGGACGAAGGGCGCAAAAAAAGCCAAGGCGAAGCTGAAGGAAGAAGAAGAAAAGTCAACGTTCGACCGTGGAACTTCAAACGGCCATAACTTTTGATTCAGAGCTCGATTTTCACATAATTGGACTTTACGGAAAATCGACTAAGCTTCTTTGAAAGCGGAACATGCAGGACATCCGGGCCGCGAGGACGTGAACCGGATGGTTCGGCCAAATCAAGGACTTTAAATCTTTGGGACATCCGGGCCTTAGGGATGTGAAGGACGTGAAAAGCCGAAAAGGAGCCGAGAGCGAATGAAATCTCGCACGTGTCTTCACTTCATGCAAAGAACAAGGAAGCTCGAATCGACCAAAGGAAGAGAGTTTTGTCCGGGGCGATTGGGACAAAGGTATGCGAGGGATGAGAAGGACGCAAAAGCCGAAGCGGCCAGAAGGAAGAGAAGAAAAGTCAACGTTCACCCGTGGAACTTCAAACGGACATAACTTTTGACTCAAGCTCCGATTTTCACAAAATTGGACTTTCTGGAAAATCGACTAAGCTGTTTGAGAAAGGCGAACATCCGCAGGACATCGATGGGACAGGCCCATGAGGAGAGGAATCTTGACCGGCCGGTTCGGCCGAATCGTGAAAAGCCGAAGGACTTTCAGGCGTGTCTTCTCACTTCAACAGGACATCCCGGCCGAAGGGATGCGAAGAGACGCCAAGGACGCAAAAAAGCTGAAGGCGAAGGAAGGAAGAAGAGAAAAAAGTCAATGTTCGACCCATGGAACTTCAAACGCCATAACTTTTGTCTCCGATCTCCGATTTTCACAAAATTGGACTTTCTGGAAAATCGACTAACTTGGCGAAACAGTCAGGGGACATCAGGCCGTGAGGACGCGAACTCAGGCTCGTTCGGCCGAATCAAGGACTTTCGTATCTTGGGAGATCCGGGCCGTAGGGATGTGAAGAAGGACAAGAAAAGCTGAAAGAGCGAGAGCGAATGAAATCCCGCCACGTGTCTTCACTTCGAACAGGAATAAGGAAGCCGAATCGGCCGAAGGAAGAGAGTTTTGTCCGGGACAGTTGGGACAAAGGTACGCGAGGGACGTGAAGGACGCAAAAAGCCAAAGCGGCCAAAGGAAGAAGAAAAGTCAACGTTCACCGTGGATCTTCAAACGCCATAACTTTTGACTCCGAGCTCCGATTTTCACAAAATTGGACTTTCGAAAAATCGACTAACTCGCTGAGCGAAACATGCCTGGACATCTGGAGCCACGAGGACGCAAACCGGCCGGTTTCGCCCGAATCGAGGACTTTCATCTTCACCGGGACATCCGGGGCGTAGGACGCGAAGACGCGTGAAAAGCAGCCGAAGGAGTCGAGAGCGAATGAAATCCCGCCACGTGTCTTCACTTCCGAAGCAGAACAAGGAAGCCCGAATCGCAGCCAAGGAAGAGAGTTTTGTCGGGGAGAGATTGGGATAAAGGTACGAGGAGGACGATAAGGATGCAAAAGATGAAGCGGCTCGAAGGAAGAGAAGAAAAGTCAACTTTCGACCCATGGAACTTCAAATGGCCATAACTTTTGACTCCGAGCTCCGATTTTCACAAAATTGGACTTTCTGAAAATCGACTAACTTCGCCCAGCTAATCAACATCCGAAGCGAGATAGTCTCACAGGGCGCGTTTCTACCAATCGGGACTTTCGAACGGGACATCGGGCCATAGGACGAAAGTAGCGAAAGTTTGGCGAGAGCGATGAAATCCCGCCACATGTCTTCACTTCGAACAGAACAAGGAAGCCCGAATTGGCGAAGGAAGAGAGTTTTGTCCTATTACTTAGGGACAAAGGTACGTGAGGACTCAAGGACGCAAAAGCCGAAGTGGCCGAAGGAAGAGAAGAAAAGTCAACATTCAACCCGTGGAACTTCAAACGCCATAACTTTTGACTCCGAGCTCGATTTTCACAAAATTGACTTTCTTGAAAATCGACTAACTCACAGAGCGAAACAACTGGGACATCTCGGGCCGCGAGGACGCGACTCCGGCGGTTCGGCTCACCGAATCGGAGGACTTTCTTGCCGAGACATCCGGCCTTAGGGGCGTGAAGGACGCGAAAAGCCGAAGGAGCCGAGAGCGAATGAAATCCGCCACGTGTCTTCACTTCGAACAGGAACAAGGAAGCCTGAGTTGGTCCGAAGGAAGAGAGTTTTGTCCGGACACTGGGACAAAGGTATGCGAGGGACTCGAAGGATGCAAAAATCCAAGCGGTGAAGGAAGAGCGAAAAAGTCAATGTTCGACCCGTGGAACTTCAAACGGCCATAACTTTTAACTCCGAGCTTCGATTTTCACAAAATTAGACTTTCTCGAAAATCGACTAACTGAAATGAGTCATCAAATGGGGACATATGGGCCGCGAGGACCGAGCCGGCGGTTCAAGGCCAATCGAGGACTTTCGTGACTTTGGGACATCCGGCCGTAGGGACGCGAAGGAAGAGACGCGCGAAGCAAGGAGCGAGAGCGAATGAAATCCCGCCATGTGTCCGCACTTGAGCATGAACAAGGAAGCCCGAATCGGCCGAAGGAAGAGAGTTTTGTCCAGGGCAATCGATTGGGACAAAGGTACGCAAGGGAGCGAAGGGCGCAAAAAGCCGAAGCGGGCGAAGGAAGAGAAGAAAAGTCAACGTTAAACCCGTGGATTTTCAAACGGCCATAACTTTTGACTCGAGCTCTGATTTTCATTAAATTAGACTTTCTCGGAAAATCGACTAACTAATGAGCCCAGAACAATTGGGACATCTGGGCGCGAGGACGCGAACCGGCTGGTTCGGTTTGAATAGAGGACTTTCGTCTGCAGGACATCCGGGCCGTATCGATCACGAAGGCCCGTGGAAAAGTGAAGGAGCCGAGAGCGAATGAAATCCGCCACGTGTCTTCACTTCCGAACGAGGAACAAGGAAGCCCGAATCGGCCAAGGAAGAGAGTTTTGTCTCAGGACAGATTGGGACAAAGGTACGCGAGGACGCAAAGGAAGCAAAAAGCCGATGTGGCAAAGGAAGAGAAGAAAAAAGTCAACGTTCGACCCGTGGAACTTCAAACGGCCAAGAATTTTGACTCCGATCTCGATTTTCACAAAATTGGACTTTCACGGAAAATCGACTAAGCTGCTGAGCGGAATAGTCTTGGACATCTCGGGCGCGAGGGCGAGGCCAAATGGTTCGACCGAATCGAGAGGACTTTCGTCTTTGGGACATCCGGGCCATAGGGATGCGAATGACGTGAAAATCGAAAAGAGCCGAGAACGAATGAAATCCCGCCATGTGTTTTCTCTTCGAATAGGAAAGAGAAGCCGAATCGGCCAAGGAAGAGAATTTTGTTCGTGACAGGTTAGGACAAAGGTGCGCGAGGAGACACGAAGGACGCAAAATCGAAGCGGTCGAAGGAAGAGAAGAAAAGTC